>JARKIE010000030.1:0-560150 GCA_029378255.1 Mycena rosella | reverse complement strand
CCCAGGATGCGCCGTCACCCATGCACGGCCGTCGGCATCGAAAGTAAAGTCGTCATATCGGTGCGGCAGCCCTGAGGCTCAACTGTGCCCAGTACCTGCACCGCACCCGCCTTACTTACGCCTTGCTTTCCACAGCGATCGGGATGCGCGCAAACGTGCCTTGCTGCGAGTTGGTGAAGTAGAGCGCGCTGCCATGGATGTGCAGCCCGTTGATCCCGAGCGCGGGTGCGGGCGCGCCAGGCGCCATGGCGGCGTCCTGTATGGCGATGCGCACTGCACCCGTGCTCATCGTGATCTCGTAAGCCGCACCCAGGTCGGAGTCTGCAGCGAGGACAAGGTCAGGATGGCCCGGGACGCTGGAGAGCCCATTGATGAGAGTGCTTTGCGGATGCCCGCAATGCGAGTCGCAATGGGGGTCTTCGAGTGGAAATCGACGCGCCAGATGGCGACACTGCCGAGATTCACGCGGGGGTCTGAAGGATGTTTTACGCGTTGGCGGCGACCACTGCGTAGACGTCCGGTTGGTATTCGATGATGCTGAAAAGAGCGGTAGCGTTGGGGAAGCTGTAAACCTCATCGAAAGTGGTGTTTCGCAGAACTGGGATCGAGTGTGTGCAAGGTGGGTTGATAGTGCAGAGGTGAGGAGGAGTTTCGAGCACGGCCGGACGGCGATGTTTTCGAGGTACAGTCCCGTTGGAGACTGGTAAACGAGCGTAGTGGGGAACGTAGCGATGACCGTCGCCGCGAGGGAGAGAATTGACCCTACTTGGATCATATTTGTGTGTTCGGGGATTGAGGCTGTCTATCAAGACTGTTGCTTTATAACGGCCGCCCCATCGGATATAGCGTGAGACACACGGAATGGTGCCTGTGCCTTGTAATATGAACTATGGCGTAAATCTTCTCACATTCCCGCTTAGCTATGTATATAGTGGGTTCTTGTAGGCAGCTCGGTGCCATGATCGCCGCCTGTGGCATCCTCCGGCCTTCCGGCATTCTTTGTTCGCTTCACGCCTCTTAACTCCGCTGCTCCCTGTTGATCGCCGTTACGCCGCCGCGCCTCCGGATGCCTTCGGCAACCTGCCGTCATCCATATTAACCGTTCTTTAACGAGATGTTCCTCGTTCATTGGTACGTGTTGTGGTGCTTTCTCCATCTGGACGGATCTCCATTTTCACGGCTTCCCTCTCCTCCTGCGCACTTTGGTAATGCACCAGCTGTGAGATATACTTGCTCCATTTGCACTACAGACCGACTACGGGATTTCTCACAAGCCGTGCAAGAAATTAAAACCACACCGCACCGCGCAGCCCACTGTTCACAATTACTGCGCGCTTTAAACCCCTTACGCTCCTTTCTCCGCAATGTCCGAGCGCACCGACAATTCTGCGCTTCGAAGCAGCGCCCCATCAATGTCCTATATTCTCCCAGTGCCCGGAATTGTCCGAACTCCGGAGCACTGCGATGCGGCTACTTACTTACACAGATTAGGTCTCTCGACGCGAACTGCAAGGCCCCATGATTGAAAGTATCTCCGCCGGGTTGGCTCATTCTTGAAGGGTTGTTAAAATTCTCCACTGTGCCGCAGAACCCCGCAGTTTCTCGCAGTAATGGCGCAGTCCGGTTGATTATTCTGCTTGAACTGCGCCCGAAAAATTTCCGCGTATGAAGAGAGTCCAATTCTCTCGAAACAAAACATATTCAGCCCCCCAATTCCCTGCCCAAACTACTAGGTGATAGCCCATTCCTTGCGGATGGCAGGACGAGTCCTCTTTGGGGTTTTCGGGCAAGAAAAGACAGAAAGAGAATGCACAACATATATTCGTGTACTGACTGTACAGCACTACAAAATGATGTAACCGACATATTTCGGTTAACACTTGAAGATGTGCAGATGAATCGGCCGAAGGACTTCAAGCCACGCGTAATCGCGTGTTCGCGGGTGAGTAGCAACGAGGCGGCCAACGTCAGCTGGCCAACAGGGAAGTGTATGTCTTGACTGACAGGAAGAGCAGGCATCCAGGAATAATCACTGCAGTCCATGGAGGCTGCAAAGAGGAAGGCAAATGGAACGATCAATCAGGATTGGTACCAGATGGGCTCCGAATAGTCGCAGTTGGACGATTTATCTAGATTGAATGAATGTTAACATCTTAATGGTTTGCCCCATTCTGAGTCACGTATATCCTCCATTTGATCAAGGTGCAATTTGGAACATCATGTTAACTACCAGCACCAAATCCAAATTGTTCTAAGATGTACGTATGAGCGTCCACAATTAAAAATTCCTCTGCCAGTGATACCCAGTCAGCATCCTGTTCCACTTGGGAAGCAATCACCATCCATGCCAACACTGTTGTATGGATATGCAACAGCCTCGGAGACCGGTGCTCGCCATGTTGAAGGCCAGCCGGATCATGCACAGGCCGGGCCACGAGAAGTGATGATCATTAGAATGCACGACAGAGAATCCGCAAGCACTGCAGTGAACGCCCAAGATCCAATTTTGAAGGGCTGGCATGGCCAAAACAAGGCCTTCGCGTCGCATGGCGACATATCTCGCGAGCATATATCTGCCAATGATGCGTCGAAGTATGTGAGAGCACAGTTCGTGAGCCGAGGTGCCCATGCCGTCATATCGGAATATACCGAGGGATGGCCATATATCAAGGCAGATATTGGTGAGAGCAGGCATATGGATGTGGGAACAACGGCCATGCGGAGAGGCTACTGAGGGAGTTGACAGAGTTACAAGCCAGCCCAGTAGTCCATATTCCTCTCATATAAATCGTCAACCATCGCATCTAATCGTGTTTCAGCCAGTGCATATCCTCCTCGTTCGATGCCTTGAACAATTCCACCCTGAACACATCTCCGACACATGCCGCGCGGATCCCCAAGCTCTAGAAAGCTCTGACAAGCGTCGGTCCGGAGTCAGTGGACGGAGTGAGCGCAGCAAGGGGAGGCAGGCCCGTGGCAGGATCTTGCTGCTTCAGTCTGGCATCTGCTTCGAAAATACTGTTCAACACGAGGCCGGCTCTGCCAGAGTGCGTCCCCCGAGAATTTCTAGAGTTTGGAGAGAAGGAATATTAATGAATAAGAAATGAAAGACAAAACTGTCGGTGCGATGTCCGGACAATATCAAATTCTCCACCGATGGAAGGACATTGGAGCAAAATGTGAGACATATGAGGTCGGCAGGAGTATTTCCATGGAAACGGATGGTCTTGAGAGAGGGCACGTCTAGATGACGCAGAAGGTGACTAGTGGAAGGGGATGCAAGGCCAAATCTCAAGTTGAGTTCTTCCAGGTCCGGAAAGTGGAGGAAGACGGAATCGTCTGAAGTGAAGGTACTGCATCCAACATTGTGAAGACACAACCTCCTAATTGAAGCGAGAACGATGGAAATATAATCGCTCCAGTCAGGATTGACCAGGAGATCCTTCAATACCAGCGTGGTTAGCCCATGGAATGATGGGGCGCGGTTGAACACAACAGATACTCTGCACAAATGAAGAGACACGAGGTCGGGGAGAGGAGTATTTGATAATGAAGGAAATGACAAGGATGAAGGAACAGTGGTTGGCCATGCACGTCGTAATAATGGGTAGTTCGTGAAGCGCTTCAAAATCAGCACTTGCCAAGGCAGGAGCCATGGTGGACATGCTCGCCTCATCACCGACAGACAAGGAGAGAACGTGGTAATGGCTTAATACGGGTGTCATAATATCCCAAACTAAAGAAGGTGATATGGCGGCTTCAGCTGACAGGAAGAGCACAGCGTCCAAGGGCAAATTCTACTGCGGTCGACGGTGGCCTGCAAGGAAGAAGGCAAAGTAAAACAATCCAATCATAAACCGGTCCACAAACGGGGCTCCAGATAAAGAGCTGCGTGCCAGTCCCGACATACGTCTCTGCAAATCCGCCATATGCGGTGAAGAAGTAAGAGTTCGTCCTGTCGAGGACCGAGGAAGCGCCAAGGTCATGCCTGTAATCGGTTTGATGCGTACGGAATCGAAGCCCTCATGAGAAGGTAGAAGGAGTTCTATGAGAGGTGTGAATCAGAGAGACGTTGGTGGTTTTACTCAGCTCTGTGCAGGGCTCGTTTGCTCGGTAAGGCTCAAGTTTTTCGCTCGGTGGTGGTAAGAGGGTAAGCAATGAATTTCGAATGTCCCGAATGTTACATTATTTGGGTCGGCTGCTCCCGTTCTCGTGAGACACCGGAGCTCGCAAGGAGAAAACTATGAGTAATTGTACATAAAATGGCCATACTAAACCCCTCAACGAAACTAAGTCCTTCGCACGTGCACACACCAGGAACAGGGCAAAGACGTATAGGGAGATGCGCTGCCCCACAACAGCGTCGACGAGGTTGCCCAAGCCAGGTCGAGAGTCAATCCCCGGCCCAGTCCGAGTGCGGCGACGTGTCAGAGATAGCCATCGCATCAAGATTGCTACCATAAATAAAATGGAGCGATAGAATTCTGGAAGTCAATTTACAACATTTTCAGAGTTGGTGATTTTTGGACACATGTCAACAATGGCCTATGGGTCAGCTTGAGTCGTCCAAAATAGTAATCCTGCCCGGGGTTTAGCAACCTGTCTAGTAACCTGTGCAGTTGCAATAATACAAGACAAACAGCTTCCTCGTTCTGTCCTGGGATGTAAGGCCACGAGCGTTGTGCAGGTGGGAACTGGTAGGAGCCGAAGACGAAGTGATATCCGCTGAGGAAGATGATACGAGGTCGTAGGCAGCGCCATATGTAATGCCACAGGTGAGAGTTCAGCGTCCCCTGTAATCCCAAGGGAACAAGAGTCAAGCAAAAGTAAAGCCTGAGATTAGACAAGGTAGAATCTAAAGTACAGGAGTTTCTACCTCAGGTTTATATACTAATATATCTAGGAGTCCGATCATATCTACCCTATGTACTATGTTATCGCGAGTTGTCGGAGTATCGTGATCGCGTGTTGTCCTGTCCCTCGGGATTTGATGGTTAAGCTAGAGAGTGTGTAGATGACAGGGATGCGATCATGAGTTGTTGGAGTATTGTGGTCGCATGTCGTCCTGTCCTTCAGAATTTGGTGTTCTTGTGACATGTCACAACGCGATCGCGGGATAACGTGTTCCCGTGATCGCGGTCTGACCCGGTGTTCAAGGTTTGAAAAGCCGGATCATGACAACACATATCGAAAATCTTGAAGTGATTTCCATCTGTCAAACATGTGGTGTCACTGAAAACCTAGAGCACATAGTAATGGAGTGTGATGCCTCCGGTGCCAAATTAATTTGGGGACTGACTGAGAAACTCTGGGCTATGAAATACCCCATGTGGCCTCGGCTCAGCTGGGGCCTCATCCTGGGTTGTAACCTTGTTAAATTCAAACACCCAAACAGGAAAATTATACCTGCAATGGGAGGATTATTGGCCATTCTGGTATCCACGGCCTGGCATATGATCTGGAACATTTGGAATGACAAGGTTTTGAAGAATCCATGCCGCAACATGACAGATTCTGATATTCATCATAGATGGCTGAAATCCGTTAATTCTGCACTGGGACGAGATCAAATCCTCACCAATAAACTGAGATTTGGTGACCTTGCACTGAATAAGGATCTTGTCCTAAGAACATGGAGTGGTCTACTAATGAATGAAGACTTGCTGCCAGATGGCTGGACATACACAGTGGGGGTTTTAGTGGGTATACAGCCATTGAGATTGAATGATTCAAGAAATGGGATAGGATAACTTTACGAAGGCTGGAGTCCCACACTATGGTACTTGTGTGTAATGGCATTTCCTCCCTGGACAACCTCCCCGGCATTAACTAGAATTTTCTAGTAGACCCAGTGGATGACTTTGGAATGCTTCTGCAGACCGAAACTCATTATCCCAAACGCTCCATCCAAAAAAAAAAAAAAAAAAAGAGCGATAGAGCGGCGTTGATATGTGAATGTCTAGACCATGGAAACGCACCAAATCTATACTAGAAAGCTGTAAATCGAACCCAGACCATGTTCCAAAACTGAAGTCTGTCGAGTGGGGAATAATTGGCTTGGCAGTGCAATGTGGAAAGTGTTGACTGGCAGCTGCATAACAGAAATGATGCGACGGAAGTGAACGAAATGACTTGAGGGATGAAATGACCTAGAAGAGCATGAAAGATGAATGGAATAAAATCCGGATGCGATATATTGGTATATTTGGTCCACAAGTGCCACTGGGCCGAGACCGGAAGGCGACGAGCGAGGTAAGTCACGCTCCACAGCGGTCATATTCTGCTGAACAAGAAGGGGACAAAAATGAGCCTATAGCATGATCGGGGACACATGTCCAGACATCATGCGGGACATCAGGAAGGGTGCCGCTGCATCAATATTCAGTCTTGATTTTTTTAAATGGGCATGTTGAACATGAACTTGTAGGGTTGCATTGAGGAAAGTGAGGGAAACGGATAAGATAGAGGGTATTGGAATCCAGCACGCTTATATAAGCCGTAATTGATATGCCATCAAAACCGACATGAGACAGTGTCGGCAAGACTTGATGGACTTTTTCAACCTAGGACTTGTAGCTGAATAAGAGAGGACTGCTTCCTAGGTTGCACATTCACTCTAATTGACTTGATTGTTGAGTGATGACCAAAAAGGTAAATCACATTTTTTTTTTGTTTCAAATGACTTTTCTGGCCGAATGGCAACTTTTTCTAGGAAACGACCTTAAGGATTTGGCCGGTAGCTGTGCGCACAGCCACCGAGCACGTGCCTCTTGCTGCATCTCCGCACATCTCTGTGTGATGCATCTTCTGGCATATTCACACATTTATCACGTCCCAGATACCAACACATTGAAGAAATGGTCCTCAATCATGTCAATTGCATCAAATGCATGCCAAGAAAGGGCTGTTAGCTGACTGTCAACAAATGTGGGCTCTCGAACAACTACGGGGACTAATCTGGGAATAATTGCCTCAATCTATCTGTAGTATAACCTATACAAAATCTCAATTCCACTCTTGCTGCACGTGTACCTATAGCTCACACTTCCAACATTGATGAAATTTGTACCTAACAAACCTTTCCAGAGGCCCATGAAAAGCCTGCATGCCTAGCCTGAATGGTTGCCTGTCAAGAGCTTTAAACCTCGAAATTATAACCCCTGACGCACCGCACAGCTACCCGGATCAGCAAGACAAACCTGGACCCACAACAAGAGGACACGTCAAGATCCAAGAACAATGGGATTTCAGTTAGCTGAGTCAGGCCATGTACTAATTGATAAACCCCCTCTGCCCTCCCCCACTATCACCTTCCTAAAAAGGAAGATGCTTACAAATAAGATAAGATACCGCTTGCGCTCTAAGTAAATACCCATATACCCTACAAGAAATGTCCGAGTTTCGCAATGAATTTCCGTGTATTTCGCGCTACTCCGACCCCCGCGCGGTCCTCAAGTCGTTCCATCAGAAACTGCGGGCCTTGCGCGGTAGAACATCGCACTGCCCGTTGATCTGTCCCACGTCGAAGGTGTCGTGCCCCTTGTTGACCGCAACCTCTTCTCCTTCGTCAGACACGCCTTCGCCAACCGCAAGAACGATGCCCCCTCGCGCTCCAGAGCGTGAAGCATCCGCTGGTCCCGGAACTGCTTTTGGAACTTCAGTCCTTTGGCGAACTCGATGATCGTGTCGATGTTCTCGTCCATCGCCTCTAGGAACGTAAGGCCGCCTTCTTCTGGCTGGTGCGTGTCCACGAGATCCTCTTCGTCCTCTTCTTCCAAGTCTGACACCGCGCCAGCAGGGGCTGTACTCGATGTAGGCATCTCGGCATCCCCATTAGCGGTGCAATCGGTGGGCGTGTCAGCGTCGTTAGACTCGGACGCGGGCCGCAGACTTGCATGCACCCAGAACGGGGCACTGCGCTGGCGCTTCACCTCCAGAAAGAACACAGGAGGAACCGGACACATGCGTTGTACGATGTGCTTGCAAAGCAGGAAACGGCTCTTCGCGAGGCTCGGACAGGTGCAGAGCATCCTTTTCGCGTCCGTCTTGTATGCAGGGTTTAACGGCAGCGTTATAGGGGTCCTCTCGAGCTTCTTCCACTCGCGTTTGAAGTCTTTGCGCCAGGCTGGAAGCTCGCGGAATCGGCCAGTATCGGTAAGCAGTGTGTCGAGTTTCCGGTAGTAGCATGGCGCTAACTTGGTTACAAGGATCCAGACGAGTAAATCGCATCGCGGCATGTGGAAGTGGTGGAGGAAGTCATGCTTGATGCGGCGCCAGCTATTGAAATGTGAGTGCACAGTCCTAAAATTCAATTCTTGTACTTACTGGCTCTCCAGTATCATCGTCGTCTTGAGCACCGGGATTTCCGGATGCGTGCTGCGTGCCCAGAGTGCCCAACGCGATTCACGATACCAATTTTCCCACACGTACGCCCATACTTCCGGGAGCCCATGCTCGACGCAAAATTTATACATTTGCTGGACTGCCCAACGTTTGATTCCTTCGGGGCTTGGCTCCGCGTACCCAGGCAGTAAGGGGTGGGCACAGAAGTGCTTCTCCATCATGGAGATGATGGGCTCGCGGTAGCTGGGGGGGCAGAAGGTGTGTCTCGTCTTCTTCTGCTCCTCCTCTTCCTCACTGTCAGCCACAGATTCTGGCTCCATCGCCCTTGCCTTCTTCGGCGCCGTTGCCTTCGGGACTGGTGCTGCAGCCCCCGTCGTGCGAGCTTTCATTGCACGCGCCAGAATCGCCGGGTCGGCGGCATCCGCCTGCCGCGTCGGTCTTGTCTTGCGCCCTGCCCTCGTCCGCACAGCACCTGCGCCGTCGGGCGGAGCATTCTCCTTCTCTGCGGCACCGTATCTCGCTACCTGGGTGGAAGTGCTGCCCGCACTTGTCGTGTCGTCGCCGTTGGTACCTCCGACATCATCCACGACCATGCACTCCCCTTCACCGACATCCTGCGCCACGGCTGCCGTCTCTGCAACGTCCTGCGCCATGGCCTCCGGCTCCCGCGCTAGCGCTGCAGCTGCTGTCTCCCCGGTCGTCGCCGCTGTCGCATGTGGCGCACCTGCCACGTCCTCGCCGCTGGGGATTGATCTGCTCAGAGGGTTTATGCTCTCTGCGACGGCGGCGCTATTCATGGAAGCGGCTCCGAGAGGCCGACGACCCGGGAGTGTGATCCGGAGTCCCTTGGCTGTTACGAATGTATGCGGCCGCTGGGAGGCGGCGATGACCGGGGTAACAGTATCAGGTACGCCCCCTTCGTACTCTCCCGCATCTGCCTGACCTTGAGGAGCGAAGGCTGGATCGATGAAGGAGAACTCTGCATGCGCGCGGCCGGGATCATAAGGCGTCGTCGAGAGCTTTCCATTTGCCAGCTGAGTACGTACTGCCCGCCGGAGATGCCACCAGCACAGACTGATCTTCGTCTTCCATACATCCAGCAGCATCCCAATCTCTGCCATATCCTTGTCGACGTGGCTGATACGGGCTATAATGCCGTATGTGTCCCGGACACATTTGGCCCAAGCCGTAAGTGCTTTTCTTCGCTTTCCTTGATCAATTGAAGATGCGGTCGATAGGAGCAGGTACGATAGCGGGAAGCCGGCGCCGTCGTATTCCCCCATTATGCTATACAACTCAAGGTGCTTCGAGTTCGTATTGTCTATTCGGTCTTCAGTCGCTGATGTTCATTTTAGGAAATCTTCACTTACACGTCGCGTCAACACCGATCTCGACTATCTTGCCCTTCAGCGGCCCCGCAATCTTCTTCATTCCCCAACATAGCATCTCGACTCCCTCGGGCACACCCTCCGGCTCGAATATATGCACATCATCACCGTGCTCCTGCAGCAATTTCTCCGCCGACGGGAGCTGTGCATCATCGAAGCGCCAGTAGAGCTCGCTGAATTCCATCCATGCACGGTGGATCTGCTGAGCGGAGACAGCCGGAAAGGCAGCCTGAACCTTGCCAACCAGCTCGACCGGCGTCGACCACTCAGCATTCTCGCGGATAATATCCAATGCTGCCTCGGGCATCGTAACATCGACGTATGGGGTATGCTTTACTCCGTGGAGAAGCTGGATGCTCACGGTGAGCTGACTATCATCTTCGTTCGTACGACAACTGATTGCCAGCTTGCTCCCGCAGCGATACCTCTTCATCCCGAGTGTATCTCGGTTGCGGACGTTCGGATCTTGTGAGGCCTTCGACTTCTTCTTGTGCGCTTCATCCTGGCTGCACCAGTACCGTGTGCGATGCCCGCTTTTAAGCGCTCGGTGGTCTTTAACCCTATGTAATCGCCACGTAAGTATCTATTTTGCAGAATGGCGAGAAGTCTCACGTAAAGCGGTAACCCCCGACTTTCCAGATCTCGGCGGCGACCATTTTAACGCGCTTCTTGGGAGACACTAATGGATCGGCACGCAAGGTGTAGCTGCCGCTGAAATCCACCGCTTTTCCGCCCCGAAATTCCGCTCTCAATGTATCAAAAAAGCTTTCGGCATCCGAGAAGCGCTCGCCACCCTGTTTTTGGGTCAATTACAGTTGAGTCACGCCAACAGGCTTACCTTGTCCTCATCCTCATCCTCCTCATCATCCCAGGGCCTACCATCATCCGAGTCTTCTTCGTCGGCATCTAGGCTGGCCTGTATGTCATCTTCGTGGGACTGATCTGTCCGCGGGCGGACGGCTGGCCTGTCGTTGGTACTGCCGAGGGAAGATCTTCGCTTTCGTTTGCTTGATGTAGTAGTGTTGTCATCGGCGGTAGCTTTCTTCTTTTGCTTGTATCTTCTTTGATTCTGGCTATGGATTGCGCGGCAGCTGTCACAGCCTCCATAGCGGGCATTTATAGGGATCCAAGTGTGGCACCATGGCTTGTTGCATTTTTTTGTGCCTGCGGGCGGAGTCGGCGGCTGCTCAGGACCGGCGTCCATACGAGAGGAAAGTGTTGATGCTCGCGACCTGTTGTTTGCGAAAGCGTCAGCGCACGTGTTGATGAGATATGCCTTTTTAGGAAAGATGATAGTGGGGGAGGTGTGCGTGCGCTTAATTGATATCCCAATGTAGACGGACATCATCCTCAGAATTAAGATAGGCGAACAGTCGGTGGCTAAACACGACGTGCAATACTTATAAATTCAACGGTTGGGCAGCCCACATATCATTTCACCCGCACATGACAAAATTTCTAGCCGGACGCACTTTCCCGGGGGACTTTGCAGTCGGGCCCGATTCGCATAAAACCCCGAGGGTGAAGTCCTGAACCGGTATTACGATCTTGAAACAGGAAGGCCGTTTCAAGTTCTGGTGGTTGGGACCATCACGGCTATAATTCGTCACGGAGGAGTAACCGGGTCAAGGGTAAGTATAGGGCATTCGAACGAAATTAGATGCTCACACTCACAAAAGACTATCATACTAAGCCCCCCTCCGTATCATTCGCCTGTCGTTCGGGGAATATTCAGAATGCAAATCAATATTCTTGAAGCCATGATGATGAAAGATGTCCCTGACATGACAAAGGTACACACCAACAGAGATTTAAAACATGTGTCTGTGCCTTACCGCTTCCAGCGCATCATCAGCAAGGAATTGTGGAGTCAATGCGGCACCAGGGAACACATACCAACGAGTTTCTCAAAATATGTGAATGGTGAGCTCCACGTCGACAGACAAACGAGGGTGCTCATGATACTCAAGATGCATTCGACACCACAAAAGACGCAAAGGGCACAATGTTCGAACATTTAGAAGGGGAAATACCAGGGGCAGAAAGAGGAGCCGCAGCAATCACTGTTGGGGGACTCGTAGTGTGCTACATCGAGCCATTTAGAGCAGACATTCTAATGAGAAAAGTGCCGGCCAACGAAGGGTTTTCTGTGAGAGTAATAAGTCATCGCGCGATCTTGTGAATGTCAAGAACTGATTGTTTACAGAATTATGGCCTTCACGCATCGCATATAATTCGGTTTTACCGAACCTGAAAGTCCTGTGAAGGGAATGTAACGGAGGAATGTACTGATGACATACCATTGTGGTCGGCGGATTATCGGGGGGAGAAACGAATGGATGTTCGCTGCATCGAGTGTAAGGCGCGGAAGAGTGGAGGGCGAGAGAATCGTCAAATATAAAGCGATAGACAGGGAGGTCGCTGAACTTCTGGCATTCATCTGCGCGAAAACGAGGGAAGGAGGTACTGTGGGACTTCAGAATACTTCCATATCTGGATTGTGTCGCGACCATTGCGGCAAACGCGAAATCGCGAAGATCCAGACGAGATTCTACGAAACAAAGGAA
Source organism: Mycena rosella (assembly GCA_029378255.1). Lineage (NCBI taxonomy): Eukaryota > Fungi > Basidiomycota > Agaricomycetes > Agaricales > Mycenaceae > Mycena > Mycena rosella. Next base: position 547,852 of record JARKIE010000030.1, on the reverse strand, counting down.
TTTGTGGAGGGCGAGGAAACTGTGGTAGTGGTTCTCATAAGAGCAGATATGCAGCAGCCTTGAAATTGTGGAACAGAAATGGGCACAAGGCCCAGGCGCCTATCAAAGATGCCACGTCATCGTTTCCAACATACGGCCATCACCGGCATGAGATGCCGGAACCCGCAATAATGCGTAGGTTACCACCCCCAGCCCTGAGATGCTCCCCTCAAGGAGGCAGAATGCAAATTATCCATAGCATCAGACATAAACATTACGTGCTGCAAACGACGGACAATCTTATGTTATGACAATGCGGATCACGGATGTTGGTCTGACAATAAAAAATGATTCAAGCTCAAGTAGCGGGTTTTTCACTTCGGAGCGAGCAGAAAGTCTGAAACCTGAGCGTTCACGGGAAATCAGATTCCACACGAATGAAATAGGTGCAAGTTTGAACACCAATCATCAGTAACTTGAACGAGAAATAATACATTGTGACTACTGTATGACTGTGCGATAGAAGCCATGCGAAGTTGGGTACATACTCTTGAATATATACAAAAATATGGCGCCAATAAGGATCGACCGTATATGCGTAGACTGGAGCAGGAGACTCGTATGCCACCGTATCCAACAGAATTCCTGCTTCAATCCGATTCTTCACGATAGAATACAGGTCGTACCAAAGTCCGTTCCTGACCGTGAGAGATCGCAATTTTTGGGCAAGGTAACGTCGTCGCCGGCGAAATAGAAGCTGACAACGCCTGCAGAAAACTGGGAGGTGCACCCCTCAGATTCAGTGCGACTACCTAATCCATTTTTCTAAACATCTCTAACATCCTGGTTGTTTCCCTCATGCGAACATTGGGGCACCGCAGAAGAAGCGGCGACTGTAGGAAGGTGTGAATGGCGGAATGTTTGCAGAAAAACACCTCCAAATAGATGAGGGCGGGGAAACGAAAACAGTGCAAAAGGGCGTGAAGTGATGCTGGCTCCAAGCACAGGGCGAAGGAGACTTTGTGGGTGACTGATGACACAGCCAACGGGGAAGACACGTCGATTACTTCGGAGGCGATGCCAATGAGGCACAATCGCTCCAAATGAGGGGCGGAATTGAACCATGACACATATTGTGGGAGGGTGGGCCAGGACGTTACGGGAAATTGATTAAAGATTAAATGGGATAAGCTGGGCAAGTTGTAATTGTTGGATAATGCCAGAGGGAACCGGGAAACCCTGAGCGTTCTAAGTGACGGGAGGCTTCCCCCAAATATCAGGAGGAAAGAGGAATTCGTGGTAATCGAACAGATGGGGGCCGTGTAAATGATGGAACAATATTCCAAATTATCCCCGTTCGCGCCTGCAAGCGAATGCACCAAAATGTCCAACGATGGTGACGAATCGGATCTTATTTCCAGGACTTTCCAGCGGGGTGATTGAGGTAACAGAGCATCCAATGATTGTCTGATGCGGACAGCTTCCATGGCTAGTGTTGTGTGTGTCGTCGGCATGTACTACAGCTGGTTTCAAAAGTTTGTACACCTTTCCAAAAATATAGCTGCTCCGAAAGTGCTTACAATTGTTTGCTCCTGTATCTCGCCTGTGGAGACGCTCCACCTATGCGCGTTCGATGCACTCAGCTTCATCCAACCACCTATGGGGACCAACAAGCGCATTTCCGTTGAGAAGAAGAAGCAAGTAATCCATCTGTACCACAACCGCCGACGAAAGCAAGCCGAAATTGCAGTGGATCTCCAAATATGCCTCAGCGCTGTTAAGAAGATCTTGGCGCGTTATCGGGCGGATAACCAAGGGAACCACGCTCAGCCCACACTACGAGTACTGGGACAACCACGAACCTTGGAGGCAGCTGATATTGATGTAAGAGGAATAGCGTCCAGATCACCCTGCCCCCACTAAACCTTTTCTTCCAGTTCATAATCGGTTTGCTGGAGAGAACCCCGGACATTTATCTGCGCGAGATACAGACTGAATTGTGGGAAGCCTGTGGTGTTGAAGCCTCGCTTCTCACCATCTGGCGCGCAATCAGGCGACGTGGATACACCAGGAAGCGGGTACGTCGAACACCAAATATCGTGATCATCCGGCCGACCCTCTCCAGATTTCCCGCGTAGCTGCTCAACGCAATGAAGACACCCGAGACAACTATCAAATCTACATGACCACAACCTACCACGCTGATCAGCTTGTCTTCGTCGACGAGGCCGCGTGTAATCGCAACACCACGAAGCGGGCGTGGGCCTGGGCGCCGATCGGAGAGGATGCACGGAGACATGATGTTTACATCCGCGGGATAAAGTGCGTCCGCTATTCATCTCTTCTTTCATCACTATCTGACTTTTTCTGCAGGTACTCTGTTCTCCCTGCTCTTTCTTTGAGCGGGGTTTTGCACTTGGACGTCATTGCCGGTTCCTACAACGCCGCTAGTTTCAACAGCTTCATTGATGGTCTACTTGACAACATGAACCCGTATCCTGGACCAAACTCAGTCATTGTTATGGACAACGCGTCCATCCACAAATCCCCGGCGCTACGTCCTATGACTGAGCAGCGGTATGTACCTTGTCATGAATATATTTGAATACAACTCAGACTATTGCAGAGGAATGCGACTTGAGTATCTCCCGCCTTACTCGCCTGATTACGATCCTATCGAGGAAGGGTTCTCGGCCTTCAAGGCGTGGGTGCGTGCGCACCGCGACTACACTGATGGGGCGATGGCAGGTGGACCAAATGCGGACTCGCCGTATGCGATGATCTGGCGGGGTGTGTACGCGTCGATGACAGCGGAGAAGGCTCACAGATGGTTCTCGCACGCTGGTTACATTTGAGCCAAGATATTTTATATACTAGCGAAACATATTTCTACATTATAATGACCTACATTATTTCTCGTAGAGCACCGCGACTGTAAGGTACATATTTTACTTGAATTAACATACAACTTCTCCCGTTTTTGCTTCGGTTGCGCTCCGCGGGTATCTATTACTTCATGATCAGAATTCAAGCTGCCTTGCCTTTCCCCTTGCGAGCACACTCTGCGGTGGCACGCTCCATAGCGTCAAGCGACTGGTCGACAAATAGCCCTGCAAGCTCCAACGGCATGTTGACTTGGTCAACATAAAATCGGGTGTCCAAAATCGGGACTTGGTCAACCCGCGTGATCTGGAAGCCGTGAAGGGCGTCTGCGAAAATGACGACAGGGAATGTAAGAGTAGGGGAGTCTTCAAACACCCCGGAAACGTCAATGGCTTCTAGGACATCCACAACAGAGGGGTAGTAGACGGAGGACGATCCGGAGCTGCTGTCGTCCTGTCCAATAGCAGACCGCGAGGTCGAAAGAGGGGGAATATCAAAGTTGGCCGCATTGGCTGTCGCTGCCGTGATAGGTGCCAAAGGGACTCGAGGGGCCGTTCCAGATGGAGATGGGGGGGAATAGTGCTGCTCGTACCGCCCGTGTTGACGGTGACATGGATAGTGGGGATAGCGGGGGCACCCGGATTGCTGCTGGCCGCGGCATTGCGGGCTTTCTTGCGTTGCTCGGGTAGGAAGTAGTGCTGGAAAATCAGGTTCTCGGGAGGCCCCGCCTGCGTTGCGTTGCCTACGGACTAGAATGCCTTTCAGTTCAAATCAATCAGAGGGATTTGGAATCAATCACAATTTCCTTGGCCCACAGAGAAACATGGTCCGGCTCGACACGGACGTGGTGGCCATCACAATGGACGTAGCAGTGCTGGCCTTTGTGGGTCGCACACAACAGATGATTTTTGAGCGCTCAATACTCGCTTGTGAAGTCAAATGTCTTCCTTCCACTGGAAGAAGGACTCGATGGGCCATCCGGGGCTTTACGCTTCTTGCCCGCGGCCTTGGTAACAGCACCTGTTTCCTCGGGAAGATTCTAGGCATGAACGTGAGCAACAGATAATTCAAGAGGGAAACAACGTGCCAGATTCTTAACCAGGCAGGCGACGTCTCGGGTCCGTGCTCTCTCCGTCTGCTTTATTCCACTTTCGAGAGATTCCTTCCAATCAGCTGCTGTAAGCAATCCACGGACCGGAGCGTTGGCTTTGTCATTGTCCCACTTATAGCCAATCGCCGCCGTGGAAGGATCGAGGCCCATGATATTACATATCTCAACGAAAGCAGTGTTGAAAGGAACTTCGCGGCCATACTTCTTCGACCGCGTAACTTGTACGGCCCCGATGACGTTGGTGTTTGTCGGAATGTTGAAGCAAAGCAAAGTTCCTAGTGTTGCAGATTGGTAAACTGAGGGCCTGAGGCACTGTAGTAGGGCGATTACCGGTAACAGCTGCGGGCGCGGCAGCGGAAGCAGGGGCAGCAGTCTGCGTGTAGGGAGGTGGAAGGTCTGGCAGCGGAGCCAAGACGGTCCAGCCATCCTGCTGTCTGGTATGGTCACGGTAGTAGTTGCTTTGAGCCATGGGACAGTTTATTCAATAGATGTAGTAGTTAACGGTGGAAGTACGAAGGAAACTGAGGGAGGGAGCCAGTTGTGGAGTCACAACACCGTGTTGCATCGATGACGTTGGTGAGTGGGGCCGACGCCGCAGCAAACAATTGTAAGCACTTTCGGAGCAGCTATATTTTTGGAAAGGTGTACAAACTTTTGAAACCAGCTGTATCGACGGGCAAAGTGCGAGATGCCAATAGAAAGAGGAAGGGAGGCAGATCGATTGATACAGGCTCGGATCACATCCAGCGAGGTATCCTTGTCGAGGGATACTGCCTGCCACATGCAGGCAAGAGACTGGATTACATCTCGCCAACATATGCATACCCAGCTGGTACGTGATCGAGCGCGTGAGAGTGCACGATGTCTCGGGTTCTCCGCAAAGCAGATGAAACAAAATATTACAACCCATAATTCGGGTGGAAAGTGGTAAGGATCGAACACTATAATGATAATTTGAGCAAACAGACTAGAAGGGAGAGACAAATAATGGCTAACGTATTGCGAGCTTAGGAGCCGTTGATATTGAGAGCATATGGGCAAAAAAAAGATAGACCGGGCCGCACCGTGGTCTTTAAATACAGGCTAGGCTTTCATATCGTCCCTTGTGTAAGTCTGGCACTTACTTACATTGATTGATGAAACCCGGTCCAATTATTACTAACCATCTTTGATGGATGATCCCAGTATTTAAACCTTTCCCATCAGTTGTACTTGTTTATCTTGTCTTTCACTTACACTACGACAATCCAGGTTACTATTTCTTTTCATGTATTCCTATCTTGTCTTTCACTTACACTACGACAATCTAGATCACTGTTCCTGTCTTTCTGTCTGAATCAGTGAGGACACATTGCCGGCGTCCTTCCAGAATGGAATCTTCCCGGGAGCCCAAATTTGCGCAAATAACATAGAAGCAAAACACCAAAAAACACAAGAATCGAGTCCATTCGTGCACCTTGGGCATACGAAATGTTCATATTCGTAATCTACGACCTCGAAAACCCCCAGCATATGTTGAGCCACCTCAAAGTGCTGCATGGGGTGTGTGTTCATTGTGCGGGTTGAAATCAGAAAAATGACGGTGGAAACATTCGGAAAGAAACCTGAATAGATCAGGCATTACAGAGGCTCTTTTGAAAAATCCTTTTGTGAATGTGAGTTTCAGAGGGAGGAAAGCACTGTCGCAAAAATTTGGGCTTGCTGGCAACCTTTAAGGTGGTGAATGGCATGGTGTTTCGCTTCCACGTGCCGTTTCGCTTCATGATTAAGGACTGCACACTCTGTAAATGTAATAGCCTACTGTGGATCCTCAACAGATCTCCCATTCTTAAGTGAATTGACGTAGAATTGAGCTCAGTACAGTGAAACTTTGCATATGTGCATCACTTGGCATAGGTGGGTGATCACTAGTATTATTAAATAATTAACTGTTCAACTGAGCCTGACTCCAACTCCCCTTCATTTTGATTCACCTTGACTTCATTAAAGATTCTGCACGAGGCCAACACAAGTTGAACAAAGTAAAGAGTCTAGAACGAGTGTTTGATGTCGGAGATGCTAGCGCGTGCCTGGAAAGGAAAGTGTCTAGAGCGCGGTCTATGATCTCGGGTAAAGCCGCTCCCATCAAAAACGAAATGGATAGCGCTTTTCAGGGTGCCCGGAAAGGAAAGTGCCTAGACCACGGTCTATGATCCCGGGAGAAGCCGCTCCATCAGAGGCGAAATGGATAGAGCTTTTTAGGGTCCCAGAAAAGGAAGGAGTCTGGACCGGGCCATCAGATGATCTCGGGTGGCCGGACGTAGATGAGATCATCAAACCATAAACGGAACCGGTTGCCGCCGGGAATTTTGGAGGATAAACCTGTTTCCCTAGTCGGTTACAGGAATTGCATCCTGCCATAAATGTCAGGTGAGGAGTACTAAGAAATTAGAAATTCCACTTACTGTTTCTACACCCGTCACTCTATTCCTGGCTATCTATATACAGTAGTTAACCCCGAAGCGAAACACCGCCCCGTTCCCTACCTTCGACTGGGCGGATGGACCCAAATTTCTGGGAGGTCACTCCTATCATTCATAAAGTCTTGCTTGCAAGAGGAATTAGTCAGAACGCTCATATTACGCCGATGCAGCACAGTTTTATCTGACACATCATTTGCCCCATTTTCTCGACTCATATTAGTGGGGCCAGAAAAATTCCAGGGAGTGCTGGGAGGAGGTTTTCGATGCTCTCGAGAGCGAATACAAGGTTTCTGACTGTTCACGTTGTGATTTTGGGGCTGAACCAACTTCGAAGGCTCCATTCCGTACTGTTTTAAAGTGTTTCGCTACCACATTATTTAGCCAAATTTGGCCCCTGGATAAACCTGCCCATTCTCGACGAGAACACCACTTAAATATATGATCCTTTCAACCATCATGTAGCGCGGAAGGTTTAGTGCAAATTCGGTCAAAGAACGAGGGGGATTGGTGGTGTACTGATCTCGGATTCCCATGTGCACTCTGATTGTTTCGCTTCCCGGTTAATTACTGTAGACATCATGATGATGCCTGAAACTCCGAGCGGCTTTCGCATGATCATGGCAGCACGTGATGACCTATCCGGAGTATGTCAAACACAGACTCTTCAAACCCAGACCGTGGATGACCAAGCCCAATTTTTGTGGATCCATTTATACTGTAGGTACGGGTGTCCACGAAAGGTGATTACAGACAACAGATTTGAGGTTAAAGCCGGATTCAGAAAATTGATGAAGACCATGAGAATCACCCACATACGAATATCCCCATACAACAAACATGCTTCAGGGTTGTCGAGCAAGTTCACTATACCTTGCACGAGGCATTGGTAAAAGCATGCACAGGAAAGATCAAACTTTGGCCGGAAAAGCTGCCGATGACTCTACTGGCTGATCGGATCACTGTTAGTCGAGTGATGGGATTTTCACCTTATCAATTATTATACTCCGCCAATCTGATCTTGCCCTTTGACCTCACAGAGGCAACCTTTCTTGAGTTCCGCCCAACTCCGATGCAGCCCACTCCCGAGCGGGAGGTCCTCCTCATCAAAAAGGACTACACAGACAAGCATATCTTCATGTTGGGCAGCGTGTGCGCTGTTTTTTTCAATTCATTTGAACAAGAGCTCTGGGAGATACAGCGAGTTCTTTATTCCTATCTAGAAATGGGTTTGAGCAAACTACTGACTGTGTACAGTATGTATTGCTCTATCTATCAGTAAATTCCTAATACCCACAAGGTGTCCCTCCCAAAAATTCAGCTTGATTGGGCACCATGGGGACATGCTAGACACAATTCTCGCTGCACAGGGCCCCAGAAACTAGCACATGGAAAATAAAATATTTCGCTGATCTGGCTCTATCACTAATCGCGAACGAATTATTCTGGAAGATCCAGCATGGTTTCATGTCAATCTGAGCTGAACTCACTGACATATGGCAATCCTTTCGTGGGGATAAAAAACAGCCAAAAACAGAAAAAAATATTCACACCTTCGGTACTTATATCGGCTGTAATCAGAACTCAGCCCGCAACAGCCCACCAGAGTTAACTTGTCTGCTCATTTAGGCAGCGAAAAAAGCTGCAAATTCAAGCTGAAGTTGGTGGCATGCGACCAGCATCATCAGGAGCACCTTGTCAGTGCCTTTCGAACATTCACACACACCTAGACCCGTTGACTTTGGATAATAACTGAACCCGGGAAGGGCTGCCGAAATTTGCGGATCAAAATCTTTCTTTCTTTCTTTTTTTGAGCGACTGTCATCTATTATGCAAAGCACTGGTTGAACATTTCAAGTTTTTTGGTGGGAAAATTGGTGAAAAACTTTACCGATTTTACAGGAATTTCTCACTGAAAAAATAGGTGAAAAACTCAAAATATATGCAGAACTTTTTGACTCACAATCACTTTTTTCACCAAAAACAGAAAATGTTCAGAAAAAGTTTCGAGTTTTTCACCTACTTTTTCAATAAAAAAATATTGTAATATCAGTAAAGTTTTTCACCAATTTTGTCACCGAAAAACTCGAAATGTTCAACCAGTGAAGAGCTGTAATATTAGATGCTAGGAATTTGTTTGGTTTCATTACATTACAATATGATTATATTACAGTACGATGGGTGTATTTAATGGTAATATTAAGCTCCAAATGATATCACCCCCTCCTGTGACTGCCTGAGCATAATGTCCTGGCTCAGAGGCAAAGTACTTGTTTTGTATTTTTGGGCCATTATGTGAGCTTCGCCACTGTTGACCCAGCAGAGGATACCTGTAATCTGTGTGCTGCAATTCAAGCTGGTGTGAGCTATCACGTTGTGATCACTCTGGAATACAGTAAAAGAAGCATGAGAGGCGCATACGGAGCACCGCGGCCATGGATATCATATCAAGGAAAAATCAGACGACATGCTAATTATGCCGCCGGCAAGGAAAATGGCGAAAGTGCTAAAAAAACAAATGGTGAAAGTGCTAAACAACTACGACACAAATTGAACTCAACTCAATAATTCTGCCATGCGAGCTCAGCAGGAAAAGAGATGAAGAAGACGCATTGGAAACCTACAGCTCAAATTGAACGCGCGAACCTCGTTTATGTAATATATCCGCAGGACGACATACCAGTTATGCCATGCAGGCGATGAGAAGTCTCAAGAGGAGGAAACGAAGCATGTTCCGAGCACAAATATGTCGAACTTACAAGTGGACCAAGCACCCTTCACTTAACACCGAGGCTGTGCTGACCTATCGGAGGAGATTAAAATGCGCTGGGACGAGGAAAAGAGATGCCGAGTAAGGAGGACGTATACTGAACCGAGTTATCGAGGTACCGAGCAACAGGAAGTCTGTCCGAGTGCACAGATCCAGATGCCGAGGGGGGGGAAACATGTATCAAGCACAGGGAACGGGTCACCGAGCGAGAAGAAGGAGCATTTGGGGAAAGACCGACTGGATATTACGAAGGTTGGATGAGTAGGCACCGAGCGGAGAAGGCGCCGAGCAAGGAGGGCTGCGGAAGGGCATAGGGGGAGGAGTAGTGCAAGGACAGGCGGTGTTATCTGGGCGGGCAGGAGAGGGGAGCCAGCTGTGGAATATGGGGAGTATAAATACAGCCTGTACGCTGATAGAAAATCATCTTGGTTTTGGACCCACATCCTCTAAAAGCTCTAAAAAGCTCTAAAGTACAACTCGGTCTCACCCAAAAGAAACTGTTATCACCAGAAGACACTCTCTTGCTCCTCAGAGACAGATTCCTTCCTATACTGAGCCATCCGTCGGCAAAGTCAGGTTGTTATCAAAGCCCAGCTCTACACTTCCCTATCTGATCCAACTCTCTTCCTCACGGTAGTTGAAAAACCCTCACACAAAGTGATGCAGCCAAGTTCAGTGTGTAGCCGCTAGCCTAGATTGGATTATTTGGCTCTTGGCAGGCAGATAGGAGAAGAAAAGAAGGAGATGATTGGTTGGACATTATTATGAAGAGGCTGAAGGGAGCACTCGGCCAAGGAACCGAGCTTGTTAAAATGACCTCCGCCCCAGCCAAACGACCTACACACCAAATACCTTCGGAGTCGGATTATATGACCAAGGAGGCCCTCTAAAAACACATATTTCACCTCGGCATCCTCGATTCGGAGCCAGCATCGCACTCAATTGTCCCTTCTTGACAAGCTGTAGAGCTCGGTCCGACAGCGCATGCTGAGAAGACCGTTAAATTGCACTAAAACGCGGTAACCAGTTGTAAATTACACCTTCTTTACTAAAGAAACACACACCTCCTACATAAAACCACACTCCAAATTAAATAAACCTAGCACTGAGGTGTATTGTTCCCAGCAACAGAAGTATTCCCCCTAGAGGACGTACAATTCTAAACTAGCTCGGGTTACCACCTCACTCGGCAGTTTACAAAACCGCAGTCCACATAACACTGGCCTTGCGAAGCTCCGTACTCACACAGAGAAGGCCCCAATCAGTGATCATCCCCTTATCGGAGCAGGTATGAATCTCTGTTAATCAAACCTCGCACTCTAATGATTGCTTTAGTTCTTCACCCTGCAATATGTCTGGATTACTTCAAGGATCTGAGTTCCAGATGGGAGCCGGAGCTTGCAATTCGAGCAGAGGTAATCCTCGAGCATTTATACAATGTTTACAATGAGGAATCTGCCAGACCCGTGCCTGCCCCATCCACCACTGTGCTCAAGAAGTCCACGACTTCACCATCGAAGGGCATCTTTCAGCGTGCAGTTGCTGGGAAGCGTGGCATGTCAATGCATGCGAAGACTCAGACGGACCTGCAGGTATTTTCAGCAGCCTGTATCCAATGGCCGATGACGACAATGACATTCTCACCTGGTGGAAGGTGTGTTGTTGATTCTTGTCCCTGTCCCAACATTTAATTTACTGGCTCAGCTGCATGCAATTCACTTCCCCATCCTTTCCCACATAACACACAATATTCTCTGCATTCCTGGTGTGAGCATTGCTGTCAAACACCTGTTCTCAAGCAGCAAGCACACCATGTCCAATGTACGGTTGTCCATGGCTGCTTCAACTGCATCCTCAATGGTTGTAACCAAGGAGCTTTTGAACACTGGCTTCAGAGAGGGCCTGGACTACTTGGAGGGTGTTACAATTCATCAAGTACGATTAAATATGACTAAGATATCATTACAATACATTATAATACTTGTACCATTAAATATCTGCCAATCCTTAACATTATCCTAGCATTACGGTACATTACAGCCCAAGGTCGTATTTAACCATAATGTTCTAGCCCCAGTTCTGAAGACTTTAACCAACCGCTGGTTCAATACAAGTCTATTGGAGTCAATCAGACTTGTTGCACAGTTTTAACGAATTTACATGAGCCCTAGAATTAATGAAGGAACAAGAATACGAATTACAGATAATTGTGTTAGTGAGCCCAACTGTTCGCTGGCCGCCGTTGGACTTGAGTGATGATGCATTGGGGCTAAGTCAACCGGCTGCCGGTTCCCCATAGATCAATTGAGACAGATCAAGATGATTGGTGTTACATACTGACGGGAGCAAGCTAACAACTTGGTCCTTGTTCGAGTGAGATACTACAAATGACTTGGAAATTATCCGCCTGCCTGTTGCTCAGACTTACATTGAAGTTAAATTCAATGAGAATGGCATCTTGCTGGCGGACGAACTGAAACTTGATGTTGCTATGAAAGTGCATGCAATCTTTGATGTTGCAACCGGAACACCACCCGCTGGACCTTAATACCCACGGATAGTGAAATCTACCACTTACCATTGGCCCACTGGATGCTCTTAGTCATTTTGGCACATGCATCTGACTGAGCAGTTTCTATTATCCCTGTTTATTATTCTGTACTTCTATAAAAGGTGTAGTGTACTGCATGTAACAACAGTAAATGTTGACCCCTCATTTCAGGGATTAGAGTGGACTCAAGAATAGAACACATTTGATTTGATTTGCAAGAAGACTTGAGTGTAGACACATACAACAAGGAATTGAGACCGCCTGCCCATATAATAGCTTCAGTCTAGCCACTGTAAAGCCATTGTGCTGCCAGCCATTCTGACTGCTGTCCATTGAGAAGTGACTCCACAGTAGTTCAAGTTAATATTTCCTCTCTCAGTTGATGAACCTCAATTACACTGGGGGCAAAAGCCAGCGCATGCGGAAACGACATGTGTCAAGCGCATGTCGTCCGCACTTGGTCGCGTCCTCGGATCAGTGATTGACAAAGGTGTCAATCACCATTTTGGAACCTTTGTTTTTCAGGGCAAATTCAAAGGAAAAACAAAGGTGCCAAAGAGGTGATTGACACCTTTGTCAATCACTGATCCGAGGACACGACCAAGTGTGGACGACATGTGCTTGACGCATGTCGTTTCCGCATGCGCTGGCTTTTGCCCCCAGTGTTAGGTCCTTGATAGCACTGGGCTGTTAAGTATGCTAAGGCAGTAATCACATTGCATTGACTTCATTGTCAGTATATTTCTCAAAAACCTTGGAATTGATATTACTCGTGCCACATACATTGAGCCGCTTGTGTGATTACCAGTTGCCCATTGAACATACCGAACAATAGCATATATCTTGAAGGACGATACACCTGCCCTACCTCCCCAACCACACACACAATTGATATTTGGAGTTAGAGTTTGTGATATTTGGAGTTAGATTTGATTAGGGTTTGGTTGAGTTCGCTCACTAGGCTCACTGAGTTTGAGTCTTGATTTCACAGCTGCACCCAAGTGCACCATTTCACTGCCATAGTGTCATGATTCGGCTTTTCAAATCTTTAAGCCGAATCAGACCATGATTATGGGAACACATTATCCTGCGATCATGCCACAACATATCACAGGAACATCAAATCCCGAAGGACAGGATGGCACGCGATCGCGATACTCCGACAACTCGCGATCACATCCCTGTTGCCTAACTCCTCTCTGGTTTCAAAAACACCCTTTACGCTCCACATAGGGTGTATTGAAACATCACACATAGGGTATATTACGATGGGACTCCTAGATACAATAATATATAAACCCTAGGTAGAATCCCTGTACTTTAGATTCTACCTCGTCTATTCACCAGCCCTGCTTTAGCCTGTCCTTGACCTGTGTTCAGCTTAAGTGTGCTCTGCTTTCACTATCTCATTGACTTGGGTTTCCCTCTCCACTTTGTTCTGCTGGCAAACCCTTGTCTCCTATTTCGACTCCTGTCTCGGACCTATCTCGAATTGGACACGGAGTCTTGATCGCATGCAGGGTTAGAAGGAGACAACCATCACCACCACAATTATTTCTATGTTGAAATGGTGCACTTGAATATGGGCTGAAATGCGACTGGACTGAGATCTAAGGTGTGAACACCAAAAACCAACGACCAACACACAAAAACACACACACACACACACACAACCAATACAAAGTGCTCATAATTGAGTTTGGGTCACCCTGAAGTATACAGGTAAGATTGAGCCTTCTCGAGAAAGTTGTCAAGATCGTTCGAGGATGTCTTCTTGGACTTCGAGAGACCAACAGTAGTTTCCGACTATCAAACGTAAATTGTTCTCGAACACGAAGACACAGGGTTATAGAGTTTGCAGAAGCTCTCGAGCAACCAGTATGTGGGGCAACTCAGATTGTTTGTTGTGATCGTCCAAAGGAGACATTACAGACAACAGGCCACGTTTACGCCCACACGCAACTCCCTGACCAACTTTGGTGCTTATCAGAGATTTTTTTGGGTTCTCGACGAGGCCTAATCGATCAAGGGGATTGAACTACTGTGCCCCTCCATGAGATAGCTATGGGACAAGGGACTATTGCAATTGGACTTCGCTGAACAACAGTGGTATAACCAGAAAACTGCAATGGGACTTCACTGAACAGTAGTCTGTAGCTTAGATGACCTTAAAGCTAATGTAGCCAACAAGAACTTTCTCTGTTAAAGAATCTACACAACAGAAATGTTATATAAACAAATCTCTGTGATAGGATACTGACAACACAAGGCCTATTGACTTGCAGAGCTTCAACGATAGTCTAGACAAAGCCAGCACAAATGAGCTGCAGACCTGTGCATTCTCAATGGTCTTTTATACTACTTCTCGAACTACATGACATGACAGATATGAATAAACGGAAATAAGAGGAAATGAGTCAAAATGCGGTCTGAAATGGAAAATATTGGGTATCTTTGGCTTGGCCGTGTGCAAGATTGGCGGGTCCACATGGATGGATGCCTGGCCAACCTGCTTTTGGAGTACGATCAGTTTCGAGATCAGGTCCTCGAACCCGATCAGGTATCTTTGAGTAACCCAGAGCGTTCTCGAACTCTCAGCTTGGACCGGCTTAATTGGTAAGTCCCTTTTGTGTGTCATGTCTCCTCTCGTAAGAGCGAAAATCTCAGCCGAGGCCTACGTGTATAGAGTTTGAGCTCCCGGGGGTCGTCGGCCATCAAGACCATCAGACTTGGACTTGTTTGGTGTCTCAAACACAACACAACTGATCACGTGTGGTCTAGGAGCCTAGAGCATCTTGGAAAGGTTCGTGTCACGCTTCTCGATCGGTTTTGGCAGGTTCTCGAACTGGTTTAGAATTCTCGAATGCCTGTGGTTCCGTAAGTCTCTGCTGATGCAGACCTTTGTATAGTTCTTGAACTGGGTTCTGCCCAGCCACCTGGTGTAATACCGCTCGCAATTGGGTGTCGAGGTGTTTTATAATTATATCTCCTTGGTATGGTATCTAGCTTTGCAGTACAGCTCACCCCTACATACAGGTTATGAACTGGATTTGACGGGCCACATGAATACTTCTAGGACCGTTATGCCGATTCCCCTTTGGTAAAAACCAAGTATATACAACTCCACAGTACCAGTTATTTACCCCCTCACATCATTGATACACAGCCAGCAGCTCAGAGCTCACTCTGACTCTAGCTGTATATCACCGAACAGGAGGTTCTTGAAGTTTTTATGTGTTCTTGAACTCCTGTAGAACTCGCAAAAAATGTGTGATTCCACGGCTGGTACAATACCTGCCGTATCAATGTCTCTTGGCATTGGAGCGTAGAGTCCGAAGGAGCCTCTGTCGGATACCCCTGGATCTTCACTCCCATTCGCTGGTTTATAATCAACCTGTGTGTATCATCTCATAATCCCACTGGTAACCCCGTCGGGATATGCCCCACATCGGTTTGATTATCCTGGGCCCATCAGGAGTATTTCAACCACAGTCTAGACTCTGGTTGAACTACTCCTGGGAGCGATCCTCGGTCGTCGGCTGTTCGTATGTTCACCATGAATGGTCAGTTCCTCTCAACACCTGAGCTAGGACTTGTGGTTCTGTTGTGTTTGGTTGCAGACAGGTTGACCCAAGGGCCGTTGTTGACACATAGAGCTATAGGAGCCGTGTGCTGTTGCACCCATGCCTGTGCCCACTCCAAGGTCTTCATCATGCACAGTGCCGATGAAGGTCATGAGAGGAAGTGTGGCATTGGAACAGCACTCCGAAAGTAGCCAAGCTGTGCAGTTGATTTGAAATTGAACCAGGTAGCTCTCACCTACCTACCATAATAGTGGGAACATTGAGAAATATTTTGCGGAGATCCTGCCTTTTCCCTCAAAGTTTCAGGGACCTCCCAACAATCTGGCTTTTTTAAAAGAAATATCAGAATCAAACATGTGCAGTCTCGGAACAGGCTGCAAAGTTCTCGGCAGTCTCAGAACAAACTATGATTTTGAATCTCTCGCCAAATCAAGCTAAGGACCCCAGAATCACGTGCAATATTTCGTTTCTGTACTTTCTTTATTTTATTATTTTCACCCACTTCTATCAGTTTTGAGCACAAGACTTTATCGGGTCTTATTCATGGGTCTCTCCTGCTTCATCGCACAGCTTCCCATCAGCTGTTTAATTCTGAAGAGTCACATGTGCCCGCAATGGGGGACCTCCGTTCATGTGCGGTAGTAGCCCACAATTGCTCATGGATAGTGGATCTGCACTCCCACTGCAACTCATGTGGTCATTCATTTCATTTCCAAAATTCCAACACTTTCACAGACATAAGCAAACAGCAGTAGGTACAAAAAAGCATAGAATATGTTTCAAAACATGTACAGTTACATCATTCCCCAGCTAAGTTGTGCCCGTAAACCCATCCTTAATGCTGTAGAGTCAATATGTTATTGAGGCAATTTTGTGAGATTTTTAAAGCCAGTAATGATTATGGAATCTGTACATATCATATGGAACCATTTTTATCCCTTTTTTATTGTGTCCCATATCACCTCTTTTCTTTGGCTCCACACCATCCCTCCACAAATATTGTGATACCGGTGTGTTGTATCTCTTTAGCATGTCTAGAGGCACACCTGATTAGGTAGCTTAGTCGGGATTCCGTGGAACACTCTGAAACATAGATTACATAATCTATCCTATTTTACCTGCATAGCATGACAAGCTGAGCCTCAAAAGCCAGAGTGTCTGTGTGACAACCTAGAAACCCCTGGCCAGCTGGGCATCCATACTCTGCCCACCTGTCTAGGTTATCAGCTCCCCCAATGATGGGTGACACCGTCCCTCGCAACAGGGTTGCAGCCTGCTCCCATTGGCCCGGATTCGGCCTTCTGCGCTTGCTCGATACTCTTGCACTTGAACTCCCTTCATATCCTGTGAGAAGCTCCTCTGCTGAAGCCAGGTCGCTTCACAGATATTGAGCCCCGGAGCACATTCCAAGCATAGTCAGTGATGTGCTAACACTCTGTGCGGGCATATAACACAGCAAGGAGGAAAGTCAGACTTATGAACGAGGATGTGAGAGCGTGATCCTCGGCAACGACGAGGGTTGGGAATGAGAGCGACAAGGGACAAAAGGATGGTAACAGAATCATGTTGAATGAGGTGCAGAGGTATAGAATATATAGTGAATACAATAGGGAGGAATGTGATCTAAAACTAAAACCAGTGTGCGGGAAGTGGAGCAGGATAATCCACCGGGTTTGCGGAGGCGGTGAGAGGCAGCGGTGGTATCGGACAGGGCGTAGGAGCAGGGGACAGGGGCCAGGAACAAGGCGGAAGGCGGCGGCGACATGGCGGCAGAAAGTAAGTCATGTATGGTTATGTTTGGATAGAAAAATGCCGGTGATCGGTGATCTTGGAGTTGTTGGTTTACGGACATCATCAGAAAGTGGTCGTTAAGGCTCATGTACTTGTACAACATTGCAGAATGAAATCTGGTTCTAGTTTTCTGACCTTGTATGAACCTTGAGAATCCTGTGAAATTCCTCGCTTTCCTTCCCTTTTCAATTTCTTTTTTCGTGTTTTCCCACCACGAGACCCAGTACAATGAAATAAAAACCCAGTAAGTTGACATTCACCACCAAAAATCCCGATGTTAGTACAAGACCGTCCACGCATGACTTTCTCGATTTGAAACTAAACGGCAGGCAACAAATGTGGTGAGCACCGTTGCCACTTGAGTAGGCTCAATTTATTTCTGGTGGTGGCAAGGTTTGGTTCAGCATTGGAATGTGTTCGAACCTGTCAAACCCAAAGAATTTTCCCTGGGCCAAATGATCTACCAGGAGGGGGTTCAGGTTCGAACCGATTTCTGAATCGAACCTTGCCACCACTATTCATTTTCACACAAAAGTTAAGAGAGGAGCAGACCTAATCATAATTTACTTGAACTCTGTCTCCTCAAAATTTTTGCAACATTGCCTACGCAAGCCTCGAAGTGGCATCAAATTGATGGCAACACTGAGTTACCGTGATGCCGTGAACGGGCACCATCCAAAATTTTCACAAACTCAGGCCCCGCTCAATTGGCATAACAAGTCTTCAGCAAACAGCTGTAAATGAAAACAATGTTTAAGTATGGCACATATTTATACAGTATATGGCCCATAATCACGTACAAGATCCGCCTTCGCTTCGCTCCGGCGCTCATATGCTCACAGTCACCAATCTTTCAAAGTCAAATTAAGCTCGTGTTTAAGAATGGATAATTCTACTTAAAGGATACATCACATAAATCATACAACCATACTTCAGACGGGACCCGATGCCCTGCTGTCGGAATTTATCCCTTGCGCGAGCCAACTAAAACGATGGAGGGGGCCGCCAAAAGATCCAAATAGATGGACAGCCGAGTAACGTGAATGCGGCAAAGCGATCTTGCATTTACGCTGATGTTCCGGTTCAAAATGTTGCGGGCGTACAGTGGATAGCACGGATAGCAACGGATGAGACACAAATCAGACAGAGGCCAGCCTAGCAGAAGGCAAAACCATATCCGAGAGAAGCGCAGCCTAGCCTAGGGCATTCACAGCTATTGCGTCACTTCAAGTGTTGTATCTTGAGTTACGAGTCCTAAAATTTTAATTTTAGAATTGTTCTTTTGATCCATTTGGTCTGTGAAAAACAACGACCTAGTTTCGACCCTACATGACATAGGATGTCTGATCCAGTATCATTTCATCATCTCGACAACTGAGCATCTGTAAATGGCAAGGTTGATGGATGGCGCCGCTGCACAGCTTTGCCTGCCGGGCAATGCCGGCCACTGCCTCGCTCGTCCCGCGCCCGGTGACACCTCACTGCCCATTCGCGCGGTCACCCCCAGCCTCTTCAAGCTCCACCGCACTGACCTAGGCGACCCGCGCGTATCTCACGCCACCGCACCGGCACGAAATTCATGCCGCCCGTACAATTCCGCCGACCCGACGGTGCACGTGTGCGCGAGGCGGGCCCATCCGGGGAAACTCATCCGTATCCGATCACGGATAAGGATAAGGCCGATCCGTGCAGGTCCCTAGATTTGACTCTGATGACGGTTGCAGGCTATGCCCCATTGTTCTCTCAAATGGAGCTTTACTTCCTTTTACTTCCCGGTCTCTCAAATTGCCGAGCGGCTGATTGTCTCTGAACGTAACTATTGTTTGTCCACGTACGTCCCCGCTTGCTATCCCAATCGAGAACATCCCAATGGATCTGGTGAGTTTCTGGCCTCGTCTGCCGTTATCAAATCCAGTCAAGGTGGAAGGCCGCCGGCAATGTGTCCTCACTGATTCAGACAGAAAGACAGGAACAGTGATCTAGATTGTCGTAGTGTAAGTGAAAGACAAGATAGGAATACATGAAAAGAAATAGTAACCTAGATTGTCGTAGTGTAAGTGAAAGACAAGATAAACAAGTACAACTGATGGGAAAGGTTTAAATACTGGGATCATCCATCAAAGATGGTTAGTAATAATTGGACCGGGTTTCATCAATCAATGTAAGTAAGTGCCAGACTTACACCCTCCCCCACTTCAAAAAATTTGAATGGGTTACAATTCTTCTTCTTCCTCCCACACATTAAGTGCAATTGTGTCTTGCATGTCCCGACCAGGGACCCACTCATCCCATTCTGCGCCATATCCTTCCCAACGCACCAAATATTGTTTGCCGCGTCCACGTCTGCGTTCATCCACTATCTTCTCAACTGTCCACTCTACTGCGCCATCCGGTGTAATGACTGGACCTGGCCGGCTTGGTTCACGAGTTGGGAAGAGTATAGGGTCATTAGGGATGTGCTGTTTCAGTAGGTGAGCGTGAAATCCTGGGAACAGTTGAGGATTGTTTGGAAGTTTTAAGGTGTATTCAGAACGCTCTGGAAAGGCCTTGACCACTTCATATGGACCATCGTCTTGAGGCATGAATTTGGCTACTCGTTTAGCTCCAGCTCGCTTGTAATCACGACGGCGATTCATGGTTGAGAGCATAACTCAGTCACCAATTTGGCATACATTTTCAGCCGCACGATGCATATTTGCATGATAAGCCTGTCTGACTTTAGCAGCTGCCAAGCTGTCCTGAGCTGTTTGTACATCCAACTCAAGCTTTTCAATGAGTGACCGAGCATCCAACTCCTCTACAGTCTCTCCACCAATGGCAGGTGCAAGAGTTGGAATAATCCGAGGTGAGTGACCAGATTTCAACTGGAATGGTGAAAATCCAGTAGATGCATTAAGTGAATTCATTATGGCAAAGCGAACTCGTGGTAGTGAGGCACACCATCCCTTCTGATTTCGGTCTACATGGTAGCGAATAGCCTGAACAACTGTTTTATTGGTACGTTCACTGCCTCCATCTGTTTCTGGATGGTAAGATGTAGACATCTTCAGTTTCACCCCAGTAAGCTTGTGTAAGGCTTCCCAGAGTTTTGATGTGAATGCCTTGTCCCGGTCAGAGATTAGGTTTTTCATTAACCCATTCTCACAGTACCACTCATTGAATAAAATCAATGCAGTCTGTTCTGCAGTATCATCAGAGTGTACAGCGGTGATCTGCACATCTGCACCCATAAGGTCGGTCATAGTAAGGATCATGTCAAAACCCTCATCAGTAGGCAAGGGCCCAATGAAATCCAATGCAACATTTTCAAATCGGCCATCTGGGACTGGCAGTGGATGTAAAGGCCCAACAGGTTTCTTTGTTCGACTTTTATTCCGTTGGCAGTCGACACATGAGGGAATATATGCATCCTCAAGATCGCGCCTCATGTTGGGCCAATAGAATGAATTTCTCAGTGCAGCATAACTGTTTGTGAACCCGAAATGTCCAAGAGAGTCATGGGCTAGATGGTAGAGAAGTTCCCGTACTGCAGGATCCTTAGGAATGACTAGCCTGTCACCAATATATACTAGGTTCTGACCAGGGCTTCTGCGGACACCTGAGATGCTTCCAGCTGTGATACCAGCCTCAAGTTGCTTAGTGAATTCATCTGTATCATACGCGGCGGAGATCCGACGTAGAAATTCTTCATCAGCAGATATATTGAGAGTCCCTGCAGCAGCAGGAATTCGATCTCTCTGAGGTAGGTGTGTCTGTGATAGCAGTGCAGCTGCAACCAGAGGTGTCATTTCTGAACTTTTATCCTCAAGGTTGGGCAGACGAGATAGAGCATCTGCAACAGAATTATCTTCTCCTTTGACATAGTGGATTTCATAGTCAAAGTCGGCCATATACATGGACCAGCAGGACTGCCGGCGAGACATATCCTTCTGAGCTTGGAAATATTCCAAGGTACAATGATCTGTCATAACCTTGAAATGGACATTGAGTAATGAACTTCTCCATTTCTTCAGTGCCTTCACTATAGCAAGGAGTTCCTTCTCATAGACAGGATAATTCTTTTCTGCTGCATTCAACTGATATGAGTCAAAAGCAACCGGGCGAGCAGTTTCACAAGTCTCTCCAAAACTCAGAACAGCACCAGTGCGGCGATCACTGGCATCTGTGGTGACATAGATTGTCTTTGTAGAGTCCTCATAGTCAATAACAGTAAGACAGTCACGGCCAATGACAATATCTTTTATGGCCTGGAATGCCTTTTGGTGTGCATCAGTCCAGATGGGAAAGGATTTCTCTGCCTCTTTGGTTGTTAAAGGTGTGAGATGAGATGTATGTTCAGCCAGCTTAGGCAGGAAAGTTGCAATATAGCGAACTAGTCCAAGGAATCCTCGGACATCGGTAGCAGATCTAGGCTGAGGCCATTGCACAATTTGTTCCACCTTTCTAGGATCTGCAAAGATTCCCTGGGCAGAGATAACATGCCCTAAGAAACTGATTTCCGTTGCAAAGAGTTGGGACTTGCGAGGATTACAATAGAGCTTGGCTTTGCGGAGCCTCAATCACAAGTTCAACATTCTGTGTATGTTCCTCAATGGAATCAGACCAGATTATAATGTCATCAACATAGACATGACAGATTTTCCCAATCAAGTGACGCAAGGCTTCTGTAACACGTCTCTGATGAGTTGAGGGAGCATTGCAACCTCCTTGAGGCATTACTAGCCACTCATATAGTCCGCATGGAGTTCTAACTGCAGTAAAGTGGACATCATCTGGATGGACCCGAGTCTGGAAGAAACTGTTGGTCATATCCATCTTGCCAAAGATTTTTCCTCGACCACAATCTGCTAGAATATCATCGATTCTTGGCAGAGGAAAGGTATCTCGGATTGTATTCTTGTTCAGTTCTCTATAGTCATTGACCCAACGAGGATCGATGGAGGGATCTGGAACTCCACCCGTATATTTTGGGACTACAAATGCAGGTGAAGAATACTCTGAAGAAGATGGTCGCATTTGACCAGCAGCAATATGTTCATCAAGCATTCGCTTCCATGAGTCCAGATTTTTCTGTGCAGGTTGGTATGTTTTCCCCTTCACGGTGATTGAAGGGTTTTTCAGTCGAATACGGTGTAGTATATCTCCAGGGAGATCGGCAGTATTGTCTGGTAAACGGAGAGGGAAAACATCGGCATGCTTAGTTTTCAAACGGATATCCTCATCCTTGAGAAGTTTTTGTAAGTCAAGGTCATCAATGCGATTTTTGACCTGTAACATAACACTGATAGGCAGGAGGGCACTAGAACCAAGTGGAATGGGTTCAGATAACACAGGTTTCCGCTTTGGCTTCTTTGGAGTTGGTGCTGGTACAGTCCATTCAGGTGCCCACTGACGAGGTGGATGAGTTGGGTTATTGAGCAGATCAAAGCCAGTGCGCTTATCAACTGCAGTACGGCATGCAGAATCAATGACAATATGTTCCCCAGATAAAAATGGCATTCCCAATATCAACGGTATACATAGACCAACATTGACCTTAGCTCTGACAACCCTAGAAGTCCAATTCCCATCTGCTGATGACACCTTCAACTTCACATATTCCCTGCAGCTCAATGGTGATTCCGATAGTGACGACAAATTATCCTCTTCAGCGGGAAGAGGAAATCGTCGAAGACCAAGCTGTTTGACAAGCTGGTCACTGATAACTATGGAGGGGCAACCAATATCCAGCAATGAGCGAACAGGAACAGGGAATTCAGAGACAGAAGGGCCAGAAAGGGTGACATTGGCATAGAGATGGGGGACAGTCAGAGGGGGCAGAACATACCCGTCACGGTCAGAGTCAGATTCTTCATAATCCATATCAAGAATATTCTTGGAAGCACGAACAGCAGCGGTTGGTTCGCGCTTAACCTGGAGAGTTTTCCCACGAGCAGCAGCTTGGGCTTCAGCAGCTGCCTGTGTGAGAGTACGGTAGGTAGCTGCATCTGGGAATTCACCGTCGCAATTTAGCGTACGGTGCCCAATGTAGAATTTGCGGCAACGGCGGCAGCCATCATGAAGATCGAGGAGAACCTTCTCTGCATCAGTCAGAGGAGGACATTTTGCAATGGTCTTCTTGGCAGGAGGTGTGGTGAGCCTCTGTGCCAGAGATGGCTTTGGTGAGGAAAGACGCTCTGCTAAAGAGAGTTTCCCTTTCTGAGATGATTTCGCGGGCTGAGCATCAATAAGCTCCTGCATGCGCCCAGTTTCAAACTTGAGACGGTCATCACATCCCTTGACCTCAGAGATCCAAGCATTGAGTTCTGTGGAAAGAACAGGCTCTGTATCAAGATCTGCCTGAAGAGTCTCTGTAAGACTAGCATCCAGAATGTTTCTCAACTCTAGGTCGGCTACAGCAAAGGTTGGTGCAGCCTGTGAAAGAATAGCATTGACATTTTGGATGTTGTATGCCCAGTCTGCAAATTTCTGGCCTACTGCCATCTTTGCACCTAGCACCTTGCGGCGCATCTTCCCTTCCCATCCCTTCTCCAAAACCAGAGTTCCAAGCTCTGAGATATAGGCATCCAGCTTCAGAGCATCTATGCGGGTCTGGCTAGCCATGTACCACTTCTCCAAGATAGGCTCGCGCATCTCATCTGCTACAAAGCTAACCAAGTCATCGGCAGTACACTCCTTGCAGTTCTTGAGATATTTCTGACAAGCACGGCGCCACAGATAGAGAATCTCGGGAGTGATAACACCAGCTTCGAGAATAGGACAACGATTGGGTTTAAGATGGGTGATGGTCGCCAGCACAGGTTGATCAATCGGAGGTGTCATGATGGATCTGTCAATGTCGTTGTCAAAGTCGCTGTCGCTGTCGTTGTCACTGTCAGAAGTCGAATTTGACAGTGATGGAAGTGACAAGGATCGCCGGGGGTCTGGGATGGGCGCTGTGGTGACAGAAGGGTGATTTAGAGCCCACTGCCTGGTGCGAAGGGGAGTGGGAGTGGATGGAGTTCGGCAAGACAGTGTGGAGGCTGCCAAAGGTTGGAGTGTGCTGAGACAGGGAGGAGGCTGTCCAAGGCACCAGTGGGTATGTGTTCATTGTCAAAAAAAAGTGAAAGGACGCCGGCAATGTGTCCTCACTGATTCAGACAGAAAGACAGGAACAGTGATCTAGATTGTCGTAGTGTAAGTGAAAGACAAGATAGGAATACATGAAAAGAAATAGTAATCTAGATTGTCGTAGTGTAAGTGAAAGACAAGATAAACAAGTACAACTGATGGGAAAGGTTTAAATACTGGGATCATCCATCAAAGATGGTTAGTAATAATTGGACCGGGTTTCATCAATCAATGTAAGTAAGTGCCAGACTTACACATTCATTCTCCACCATACCAACACCGATCCTCATGAACCTTATACTGTCGGGTAGCCAGGAAGCTGCTGCACATTTCTACAACAGAAAGGACATTCATTTGATCAATATTGGGCTCACAATAGCCGACGCCGCCAGAGCATTTCGCTTCACGGTTAAAGACTATATGGGGAGGATTTGAGTCCAGTAGAAAATGAACAGTCCCATTTTGATCACTTTGCATATGCGTGTCATTTCTCGATCACAAAATACACTTCGGTAACTCTACTGCACTTTCAATTGGGCTTAAAAAATTAAGCCACTTGGTGATGTTCAGTTTACTATGCTGGAAATGCTTGCTGGAAAACCCGATGGAAACCGGGCCTCTCCTGAAGCCAGGAAGTTGTCATCAACAAAAAATTACATATATGGGTGAGCAGAAGGGGGGACCAATGGACTACGGAAACAGATGAGGTCATGAGGATGAGAAGTACAGTGAAGAGGTTACAGGTATGCCTGGAGGGCCATTTGAATGTGATGCTGAATATTGTTGTATAGTTTTGGCCAATAAAAACACTTCTTCATGATCTCCTAAACCGGCTCAATTCCTCGATGGTCCAAGTTGTCATGCGCCTGAACGAGCAATCACAGACGTGTATTAGGATTCATGATGACTACCAGCAGTGCCCCAGATTCGTTGCACTGTAGGAACTTTCCTTTGTGAATCATATATCTTGTTGCTTGTTTAATGAACTGACGGTGCTTCTGCGTACTAGAAAATTTTGGCGCTCCGTAGTACTAGTATGCATTTGATGCTGTGCATATAATACGGACCATGGCTGTTTCTTAATGGGATCGCGCCAGTAATATACCTACCTTACTATCTCACTGTTTCATGTAGGGAGAGGCTTGGGCAGAGGGGAAGAAGAGGAGCAAGATGGGCCGATTGACATCTGCTTCTAACACGTAATTCGGAACATTGGGTGGGCGGGTCGATCAACCATGTATATAGTTGGCACTGTGCCGAGCATGCCGTGGATGGCAGGCGGCGGCGAAAAATGGGCGAGGCAGGACCCCCGAAAATACAGCCAAATTTCTTGATTCGGATAAAAACTGCCCGAAATTTGGTAAAACCCTACCCCAAATTCGGATGAAAAGTCAAAATTTTGAGTGCCTTGCCTGATCCAACTTTCGGATAGAAACTGAGGGCCACAAGAGATCCCTGGGTGGAATTTGGATAAATTTGTGGGAAGTCAGTGAATAACTATGTATGTTCTCAATTTCGGGACGACTCGGACAAGGTTGAGGTCGATGAAGAAGACATGGAGTAGATTGCACATTTTGATATATAAACACATGGCATGTGGGCGAAATTAGACACCGCTGGATTTTTTTTTTTTACGAGGGCCTGGTAGAAAATTCGGATAAAAACTCGATGATTTGGGGTCCGGATAAAAAGTCCCAAAATCTATTAACTTTCGGTTAGGTATTTATGTGTATTTTCGGGGGTCCTGGCGAGGTGCAGGCGGAAATAGCGGGGTTATGGCACAGCAAAAATGGCTGCGGGTTGATAGAACAGTTGAGGTGCCGGCAGAAATCCGTGCAGGGCTTATCAGAGTACAGCTTGCCGATAGACTCGTACTGCCATTAAAGCAATGGCCTTAAAACCACGTAAATAGTGAGTCTCACCAAGTCGTGGGAGGAGGCAGTAGATTCGTATCTTCGTAAACGTGAACAGGAGGGCAAGGCAGGAATAGAAAGTGGGGCGAAGTTTGGGAGCGAAGTTTGGGAGGTTGGACCAGAGCAGAACACGGTCAGTGGAGAGCTTGAATTTCCGCCAAAGACAGCTCTCACCTTATAGTTGAGCGAGACAATGCGGACTAGAGCCATTGTATTTTGCCGAGAGTGGAATTCATTGTGACTGTGGGCGTCAAGAGGATAATGGAGACTTGCCGATGTTTGCCGTGATGTGCCTGACGGATTAAGTGATTCGACATGATCTGATCATTGTGTCGTAAGTTAGGTTTGCCGCTTGCGTCCTTCTTCAGTTGCTACACCTGCGTTTTAGGAATTACCTAGGCTCAACAACCAGACTTCAAGTTCCCCGCTGCGCTCCGAATCCTCCTCACAACGAAAAAGCTAACGAAGCTGCTTCAGAAGTTTTCTTCATGCAACAAAGCCGATCGCTGTCGCCGGGTAGTCGCTACAACATCTGAAGCTCGTACCTCGCGTACTCACCAGGCCCATTCTTCATGGTCTTTTTCATCGAGTTTAGATTCTGCTTGGGCCGACCTCTGTGTTTCGACGTAGTTTCCATACTATGACTGACACGCCCTTCAGTACCAGTTGAGACCCACATCAACCCACACGACCTTTCTCCAGACTTCTACCGCTATCCTTCTGAAAGATGCTCATGCTGGCGCTAGGCGCTGCCGGTTTTCTCACCAGAAGCTATCGTTTCATCGCAGGTCTCGCTGTAGGTGGTAATTCTGCACCGATCGCTTCACCTAATTTCGGGACAGAGCGTCGACTATGCACCAGGAATGCGCCCATTGTTTTCCCCAGCCGATTTACTGGGCGCTATCACTACGTTCCGGCATCGCCTAAACTTAGCGGGCTAGACTCTGTCTAGCAACGATCGATCAACTAGGCACACTTTTAGGTCTGTTTAGAAGTGTTTATTGATCTGTCTAGTTGATCGATCGTTGCTAGACAGAGTCTAGCCCGCTAAGTTTAGGCGATGCCGGAACATAGTGTATCATCCCGACCTTCTGGTGGACTCCTGGGTTGGACTGGAGTTGGGAGTGGCGCAGATCGGGTGAGTGTCCTCCAGCTTGTCTCTCTAGAAAGACGCTCATTGTATGTGATATATTCTCTCGCTTGGTATTAGCTATGGGTGAAACTGGCAATTTGGCCCTGGAGCAGCAAGAAGTGGTATGCCGCTTGTGGTACCTCGAGTCCTACGATCCTTACCCCGAAGTACATAGGCAATACCTTCACCCTGTTGTTTGCGGGCCACGGTATGTGCATCGATTCCGAGCTTTATCTACCCTCATTGACAGACAGAATCGACGGCATGCGGTCTTGCTGCCACCCTCGGATTTCTCGCCATTCGACAGGGGGAAGAACAGACTGCGTACGAAGAAATCTTGAAACTCTCAGGAGATGTACCGTCGTGGTCGCTGCATCCCGTGTAAACGTGTCTGACGTACCCTTCAGCGGCGGCAGCATTTCTCACCTGGGAGATGACGGAGGACGTCACGGTCAAATAATATTTGCGCGACCCGCAGAAAAAAACATCGTCTTCAAGAAAGGCGCGCTTATGATCATCGACATGATCGCCGTCCGTCAGTGCTTAGTTCTTAGTTCATAGGAATGCTACCCCCATGTCTGACGGCACCATACATACAGAGCACAACCCGCACTTCTTCCCAAAACCTGAGGAATATCGCCCCTCACGATGGTGCGGGGCCGCGGAAACGGACGTGCTGATGTTCGGTGAGCACCTCACCAATGTTTCATGTCTGTTCATGGCTGAGTATATGCAGGCCTCGGCCCGCGTGCGTGCTTCGGCCGGAAATTCAGTCACGCGGAGGCGATGTCTCCTCGCCCTGTTGCTTCGCGACCGGAAACTCGACATCCCGCTTCTGGAGGGAGAGAGTCGACGTGAATATGAACGGCGCATCATGGGCGAGGCTGGACGGGTTGGCATGACATTTGGCTGTAAGTACTATCCTGTTTCGGTTTCAGAAGTGAAGTGATATTCTGGGACGTTTTTACTTTCACCCTAGTGGACTCGTGCACTGACGAATTCACTTATCAAGATTTTATTTGGATTTAATCTCTACTGTCTTACAGGTCCCTGCCACCTCGTTACGTGAAACCTGATGAAATTCAGGAGAAAATATAATCTTAAGAATATAATCTTGAGACACCGATTCAACGCAACCAGAAACCCAAGAATACAAGTAACTGATCATACCGGCGCTCCCTCGGAATATCCCGGATCATGGATGTCAATCTCGGCGACACCGACTTGAAACCAACTCCCACCAAGGGAGCGGCTATTGATATAGCCCCTCGACTTGTCTCGACTTCGACGCTGGTCCAATCACTGCAAAACTCGCCAGGATAAGCATGTATTTCTCGAAGGCCTTCCCCGAGTCCCGACGCCGCGTCACCACCGCCGAGTGCTCAGCAAATGACATGACACCTCTCAGAGGGCTTGCTAGTCATGGACAACTACTGGTGCAGAGTACTCCGACACACCCGAGAAGGGCTCACATGAGAAACAACCCCGCTACACATCACTTTGTCGGAAAAATCCAAATCGTCTGAGCAGCAGTGACATGTGCTGGTCAGGTAAAATCAGGCCATCAGGGGTCCGACGGGCTGACAGGCAACAGAAACCGGTTATAAGTCCTGACCAGCCTGACCGACCTGATCAGCCTGATGAAGGCTGATCAGCGCTGACCAGGAGATCTCAGTCGAATTCAAAAAACTACTTGACCCTCTTCAGAGGGTCCTTAGCTACTTGGTCACAGCATTTTCAAGTGAAGGTAAGCTACTTACTGATATTCGTATTCTATCCTTGATTCTGAATGTAACTACATGATATTAAAGATTAAACGAGAAATCCAACATAGCATATGCACAGTAGAAGGACACCACCAGAGTTATGTACCGTGTTCTGGCCACCGGGTCCTCTCAGGATTTTGGTAATTTCGACTCTTTCAACGCTCTCTAACCCATTATTTCAACATAATCCTGCAATGTAGGCAATTCTACTCGTGTTCTATCCTATTCCTCCGAACTTTTTGATCCTCGGGGACGGGGGAATCTGACGGATCCTGACCAGAGCCTGACCGGCCCTGATAAGCCCCCCAAGCCCAACCTGATCAGCCCTCACTAGGCCTGATATGTCGGTCAGGTCTCGCCAGGACCTGATCAGACATATTGGATTTTTCCGAAATTGATACTATTCGCCGGTAAATCTGACGAGCTTGAAGCGGAACTTTTGGTGGCGCGTGGCTCACATTACTACGCCCTATATCAGAAGAGCCTAGAAGACCTTAGGAAAGTCTGAGTGCGCTAAAATCGTGGTTCGGATCGAAATCTCTCGATGCGGATTCCGCGGACCTTGTGGCTCTCCGTCCTGCACACGGGCCACGGCACTAGCTGTCCTCGCATGTATCTACGTCATTCGTCTTCTTATAGGCTATGTTTTGTCCACCTAAATTCCACATCAAGTGCAGGGCTGTTGGTGGCTGAACGTCAACTGCCTGAATGATGTCCGCCTTTCCTCCGACTACGCAAATGGCTCCGGCGAATGGCTCCGAGGAGATCTTGAAAACTGGTTTGGCCGCTGGAAATGAAGCCTCATGCCCTGGAACCTGACATAGCGCTGAGGCGGGTCTAGTCTCGCATCCTCGCAGAACCTGACCTGGGAGCGCCTGGAGCAACGAGGTTATCAGACATATTACGTCCGTTTGGTATTACAGGGGAAGGAAGATGGTTCTGGTCTGTACGTTGACCTCGGCCTCCATGGATATGTCAGACCCTTAAATGACACATGACGGTAGAGCAATTAATTTCACTTAGTTCAGAATTTCTCCATCTGGGATTCCGTTCAAAGGGGAATCTGTTTGATCGGTCAACTCGTAAATACAATCATAGAGGTCACTTACCGAAGCTCATCGGTCTGCAAGTCCCTGGTCAAACGTCGCTTGTTGGAGCGAGGGACTCTGGCTTTTCCTAACGATCATTAATTCTGCTACACCAGACCCCCCCATTATTGTCTTGGGCGTTCACAACACATTGCCGTCCCTGCATCACCTCAAAAGATCTCCGCAGGATCCCCGAATCCCCATGACGTTGTCACCTGCGCTGTATTACCCTCCCTCCGGCCACAACGACTTGACGAGAGACGACATATGGATGGCTATTCTATTCTTGAGGCCAACATAGCCAGCTAGCCCTCGCGTTTCGAGTGTTCTTCGTGCTCTCATCGCCGAAGGCTCCACCGCTCCACTCGTCCAACAGATTCCTGGCGTCGTGGCTGCTCGACATGAGAGTTCGATAAGAATCGCAATTGAGCCTCCCCTCGTCTCGCCGGTCATTTGGTACTTGCGCTTACCAGGAACCCTACTAGGCGCCTCCACCGCTCCACTGTTCTGATGCCGGACTCGCTCGAGCGCCGTCTCAAACCATTGTGCAATGCCTTCCAGATTCAGCGCCAGCCGCGAGCGGAACTGCATAAAAGGCGCGTTGTCCTTCCCGTCCTTCCTCACTCGAATACACCCCTCTGTATCCAAGCATCCACCAAACATGTTCTCTAAGCTCTCTATTGTTGTCACTTCGGTGCTCATTGTACGTCGCAGAGCCCGAGCTCATTCACACTGCTAATATCAGTCTGCAGACCCTTGCGGCCGCCATTCCCAACACCACGCCCCCGGTGATGCCCCCGACCTCGAACCAGTGCTGCAGCAGCATCCAGTCGTCCAGCAGCAGCGCAGTCGCCGCGGTCGCCGCTCTCCTCAGCCTCGACCTCTCCGGTCTCAACGTCCCCATCGGCTTGGGCTGCAGCCCCATCACCGTCATCGGCAACAACTGGTCGGTGCCAATTTATGTCGAGAAATTTCTGAGAAGCTGAAGCGCACTGCTAGCGGCGGAACTACCGTCACCTGCGATGCGCCCGAGCAGGAGTGGGGCAGCCTCATCGCCATTAACTGCCTGCCCATTACCCTCTGAACGGGTTCGAGAAGAGGGATATTGTGGCGAATGACTCACACCCTTAGTATTAGTTGATAATGTCCGAGTGTCTCCTCTTATGAACAATTCTTTTGAGTCTGAAAGTCTTTGAGTTGTCGAGCAAATATGATGCAAAGTTTGAATTCGGTCCGACCGTATTTAGGTGTTTTTACACTGACTGTATTTGCTGTTTGCTTTTTTTCGGGATCTATAACAACCGTGACGACACCGACACCGCAACATGCGCCTCCGCCACCCACCGTACCATCCATGAGTTCGACAATTCAACTCTCCGGCACCCGGCTTTCGAAATATGTTTTTGAGCCCGTAAACCGCCCGAGCGCCGCCCCCACGTGCGTTTCAGACCCTGAGCACCCTCGAGCGGTCGTGCGCAGAGCGCGAGAGTCGTGCGGAGGCGGCTGAGGACACCTGTGGTGGTAGCGGAGGGACCGATCCGAGGGGACCGTGTGAGGGAGGACAGTCTGCCCCGGGAGGCACATGGTGGTATCGTGAATGAAGGGGAAATTTAGGAGGCAGCGATTGCTCCCCATGACTTAGTCAAGGACCAGCGGATCCGATGCTGTTTCCCGCGCCCTCTTCTTCCGCGCACCACCAGCTTGCGCCTGGGCCTTCCTCTTGCCGTCTGCCTTCGAGGTTGAGGCAACCGCGGCCGGGGTGATGGCCGGCGCTCCCGCCCTCCGCTTGCCTGCGGCCTTCGAAGTTGAAGCAGCCAAAGTCGCGGCCGGCGGCGCCTTCGAAGTCGATGCGTCGTTACCCGAAGGCGCATTCGAAGCTGCTTTCGAAGTGGATGCGACGGCGAAGGGTCCAGTTGGAATGCCTGAGCTGCCGGTGGTTGATTCAGAACAGGGGGGCAAAGACGCAGGGGCAGAAGAAGCAGGCAAGTCGTCGGCGGCTAAGAAAAATGTTAGCCGGTATTTGCGATCCATAAAGAAGAACTCGAACCATCTGCTGCAGCGGACTTGAGCGCCTAACGCTCCCATGTCGCGCTCCGGGGGCAGTCCAGTTGGTGTAGGCGCCGTCTCCGCAAAATCAAAATCTGGCCGCGGCCTTCCATATTGATCAGGCCACGGAAATCCTCGTACTTCTTGGTGAGCACTGAATAAGCCAGGAGTGTTCCATGCGACCACTCCACAGGAACTCGATATGCTGACAGGTCCAGCTGCCCCGGGGCGGCAAGCAGGAACCTGCCGTAAAACGGCTGCGTGTCGTGCTCCATGAATGCAACAACGCGAATGAAAATGCCTGGCAACCCGCCGGGCGTCAGTCCCCGTGCCGCAGAATACACGTTGGTTGCGGATCATCATCTGAAAACATGATCAATTCAACGCGTAAACTCGATCCAAAGACAATCACTGACCTTGCCCCTCAGGTTCATCGTCGTCCGAGTCGGGCTCACCGTAGATGTGACCTCAGGCACTGTGAGCACATATAATGAAGGAAGGGAATGATTACTCACTCGTTTCCGCCGACCCCGGCACCCTGCCGGTGAAGGGTAAGGGCAAGAATGAGGTGTCCATAGCCTCCACATGCTCCCTAGCAACGTTGAGCATCTGATCTGTAAAATGGTCAACGGTGATTCGGCGGGGCAAAGCAGGTTAATCGCTTACGCAGTCTCCTCGACGCCTCTTTGGGGAGTTCAGGTCCGTCGTCCATGCAATACAAAACCGCCAAAGCATCGTCGACCTCGCGCACCATGTTGAACAACTTGTTGATGGCCTCGCTGCGCCGGGTGAAGTCCTCGGTGATAGCTCAGACCTGTCCGAGTCTGCGGGGATGCAGGGCTGGGGCGCGCTGAGTAGGGCAGCTATCCCCCGGAGGACCGGCACAATTGAGTTTCCAAGTCCCCACTCGAAATGGGCCTACTAGTTCGCCCTCAAGGTGCATATCGAAGTACTGGTCATGTCCACCACCACATGGAGCAAGGACGAAGTCGTATTGCTCGAGGGGTGGTCCCATTAACTCGCGCAGCATCAGTTCGGTGGCGCAGGAAGGACGTTTGATGTAGATACGCGGCATGTGGGTGTGCGTGGCAAAGACAGGTCAGTCAACTGGGCATTTAAGAGAAACCCACGCGCTTAAGCAAAACCAAAGCCACCTCTCTTACGGGGTAAGGTGCTTTGGCCATGGCCTTATTCTTGAGGTAAGCCGATCCGTCTAAGCAACCCTACAGGCTGGTTAACTGGGCCGTCAAGAAGAAAGAGTAATTCACCTCTCTCCGGGGTAAGTGCTTTGATCCGTTCTTATTCACACCCGATCGTTCCAAGTAAGCCCAACGCACAAGTCAGGACCCCAGCATCGCGCTGAACACGAGAGTCACAGCGCGGTACTCGCAGATTTTGGTTGGTTCAATGTCTAGCTAATGTCTTGGGCACTTCGTTGCTTTGCACACCAGCTACCGGCTGGAAATGTTCGTCCTAGCAGCCAGTCTTGCGGGATTTCGCGGAAGGCACGCTTTGATTACGAGTCCTAAAAATATCCTTTTTTAGACTTGTCTTTACTCCGGGTTTTGTGCATACCTGAAGGTTTTTTGTTCGATGACGTATGTGCTTCGTGTGTTGCTTTTTCCCTTAAAAGGATATTATCGTGGGTTTTTTCGTCTTAATATGTAACTTTAGTCATCTTATGTGACTATATATTTCGTTTTTTGTTTGACTCAGACTGTCTCCGTGTCAAGTTTATCTCGTTTGTTATCTTATCATTGTTTATGTTATATTTCACGTGTTTGTACAGTCCTTGTCAGTCTGCCTTTTTTGCGTTCTTGCTTCTTATCTTTTCTGTGTCAATATTTCCTATGCCTCATTCCTGTCGTGTCTACTCCTCTATGGATACCCCTGGAACTTGCCCCCCACGTACCATGTGCAATCGCTGGTTCGCCACGTTATCTCCGTTCCTTCTGCAGACAGCTTCATTCTCGTTGGTTCTCCCGACCTGCTGTTGAATCGGTACCATGCCGCTGGGATTTCTTGGCCAATCTCGTTGCTTTGCCTCTTTAGCGCGTCCACTAGTACCTCGTATAGCCTGATGGACGCTATGGCGTCTAAGCCCGCATCTTGGGCGCATTGGTCAGTCATATTTAGCTCAGGCGATATAATTATCAGCTCCACTCACATTGGATTTGTTCCTCCGTTAGCATTTCGCTTCCCCAGTCAGTGGCGGACTGGTCCTTGGGTAGCTCGAACCCTAGTATGTCTTCGACGGACGTTTTCAGTGCTAGGTTGCCGTACACCATTTTGGGGTATTTCTCTGCTAGCACGAGTTTAGCCATCATGCCGACGTCTACTAGGTTGCGCATCTCGATGCGCAGGTTGTCCCATACAACAGATATGTCTCTAATGAGCCCTCCCCCCGTCTTCTTTATGTTGGATGACTCGAGAATCCTCTTGAGCTCCTTCGGCATGGCTTCTTTGTGTCGTCAGCGTGCACTCTGCGGTATGGACCATTTCTTACCTTGTATCTTCCACATATCCAGCACCCATACATCGTTGTCCCTTGCGATTTGGACCAGACGGAGCCCGATGTTCTTCCACGTGACGGGGAACACCTTGTGCTTCCCCAGTTCTACTATCTGCCACCCGAGGATGGCCGCCTTGCGGAGCGCGGTGCCCTTGCCGAATCTGTCTTCGATCAGTTTTTCCTCTGGTGTCGATCTGCGGTCTGTGAACTCGGTATCGAATCCGATGTCACCGTCTTGAATCGACCCCAGTACGACGTTTGCATGCGCCTCTGTCTCCACCCTGGTTAGGATGTATTTGTGTGGAAATTGCTTGCGTCGTAAGCTTGTTATATTTCTACGATGCTTTAGATGGCTTACCTGCAGTCCTGGCAGGGTCGCTTTGTCTTCTTCCTTGGCTTTTCCCTCGACGGTGCCCTTCCGGGGTGTTCGTCAGCGTCTCCGCTACATGCGTGGAGCCAATAGGTGCTTACCTTCCCTTTGACTTCGCCTTCCTCGCGTTTGCCAGTGTCCCGGCTGCTGTTCGTCGACTTGGTCGTCGTTGTGCTCGGTCCTAAACGGCTTCTAAGCGCGAGCGTGAAGCGCTGTAGTCTGCTGCGTGTTGCTCCTGCTTTCTCTGCCATTGCGCGGTCGCTTTGCATTTGTGACTACCCATTCTTGCCTCGTCTGTTGTTTATCGTCGGATCTTACCGGTCCCTGACAGCTTCTGAATTTTTAGATTTGCCTCCTTGCCTACATGACAGACCGTTTCTTATGCCCTTTCAGTAATCAGATGTCGCGTCGCGTGGAGCGCCTGCCTCCGGATTGTGTTCGTGTATCGGACAAATGATGTTCCATCTTTTATTTCCCCGTGTGTTTGTGCTGTGTGTCCCTTGTCGTCTTCCTCTGTGAGTATCTGCCTTTTTTTCCTTTGCGCTTCTACTCCTTTGCTCTGTATTGCTAATGCTTTCGCCTCTATAGATGTCGGTATCCAGCGAGGTGGTCGCAGAGTTTCCTTTGGATTTGGATGTGTGGCACCACGCTGTTGACATGTTGATCAGAGATCCCTCTTCGTCTCCGATGGAATCTGCGTTATCCCGGGCTACTGTTGCTTCCGTTTGCCATGGTTGGCAGGTTCGCATCCTTACTTATCTGATACTATGCTGCCCGTCCTTATGTTCCGCGGTTTTACTTCTGTTCACAGGATCGTGTATACTCTACCCCCCTCTTTTGGTCTTCGATATCCATCTGCAGCTCCCTCGAGCTCGATAGACTGGAGTTCGTTCTCAGCAAGTGTATAACCGGCCACCTCCATATCACAATAACTTTCCGTGATTTGCAGCTCTGTAATAGAGTCGATCCAGCCCCTTACAATTTCACCCCCGGTCTAAACACTGTTTTCGACCTGTTGGCTCCTACTTCGATGCGGTGGAGGTCCTTCGAGCTTATAACACCTAATCCCTCCGTCTACTCTCGGGTTCATGCCTTGTGCCTTCGCCTTCCCGCTCCGTCTATGATGGAACTCGCACTCAGCTACCGTCGTGTGCCCGGTTACAGCTTCTACTCCGACTCCCATCCCATTTACGAGCTGCCGTTTGCTCCTTCGGCGTGGTTCTGTCAAACCTTACCGCTGCTCACATCCCTCCGTTCCGACTCTGCTCTGTTAATTTGGCATTGTCCTGCCATGTTTTCCGCTCTCCTTACTCTGGATCTCACTGGTTTTACCGAATCCGACTCCATCACCGCCTCCACCCTTGCTGTATTGTTTGATATTGCCACCGGCCTGCAGGTGTTGCGCATCGGAGCACTTAATTCGGCAGAGTGGCCGTGTGGCGTGGTTCTGTCCTGCCCCTCGTTGAGGGTCCTAGACTTCTTCTTTCGCTCCGAACTTATGGCTCTCATCGTTTCCTCGATGATGCTACCAGGCGTCACAGACCTGGTTGTTCGGGGAGATGGCGTGTTCGTCGTTGGCTTATTGGATAGCCCTCGTCTGCTGTCGCAGGTCATCAGCCTCACCCTCCTTGCCGATGTCAGTAACAACGTGGTTCTCTATCGTTTGTTTGCATCCGTCCCTTTACTACAATCCTTGGACATCTGCCACTCTACTCCCCGCGTTTTCACCGCTTACTGCGTTTGGGCCTTTTCTCGGCTGCGCATGGGCCAGCCTGACTACGCTTCTAACATCGACCGTCTGTTCGTAGGCAGGGTTGATCTCGACGTCCTGGCCTTACTGGTCAAACACGTGGAACAGAGCATGTCGAATTTAGCTGGCGCACCTTCTGGTGTTCGTGTATTGAGGGTCGAACACCCTTCGTTTTATACCTCCTTCGTTGATAGCCGCATTTTTTTGCGCGCTGCAGTCTTCAATTTTGCTTTTACGAATTACCATCCTCGCCGCGTCTATCATATATCTACTGTTTCCCGTGCTACTGATCACTCGCTCTTCGGCGACCCCGGCGACCACATAGTATTTTCCAGCAGCTGAGCTTTGTATTCTGTACTGTTATGTCTTTGCCCGCTTCCTATTTCGAGTCTATTTATGATTCAGTGACATCGTATGTAATGATGCCATCGTATGGTCCCTCGGCGCCTGCTCCGTACTTCTTCCTTGCTCATCTTTCCGGGGCCTGCGGCGCTGATCTCGCTTGTATACTTGATGTCTTGTGCCTCTAGCTCTCAGGCCTCCTTGCCTACCGCTTGTTCCCGGTGACATATGCATATCCATGCGATTTTCACGCTGTATCTTTGCTGGCCGTCCCGGGTGTGATTGTGCATGCTATCTCCCTGCATACTCGCTTACGGCCGACTGTTTGCCATATTGGGGATCGGCGATGTATTCGGCAACGTTATTTTCGTTATCTTGGACAGTCTAGCTGGCACCGTGCTTTGTTGCGTACACCTGCTTATGCCTTGTTGTTTTTGCCGTTGCTGGTGTTGCGTCTTCCTGCCCGTTGGCCTGCATTTTTCCGTATTAACCATTGGTATCGCTATTCGTAAATGCCTGTGCGCTTGCGACTGCGCGTGTTCTTAACATCCGCCTGTCCTGCTCTACGTCCTTCTGATCTGATTTTTCTTGCATCTTGATGTGGTTTGTTCATCATTCGTTGGCCCGTTATTTTGGGTATTTGATTTGTTCTGGACCGAACCGCAAGAACTGTGGAGTTCCGGTTCGTGGTTCGACTCGGCTTGACATTTCTTCGACGCAATTCGCGTTAGGCAAACTTCGCGACTGCCGTGCTCCTTCCTTC
Organism: Mycena rosella; assembly: GCA_029378255.1. Classification (NCBI taxonomy): domain Eukaryota; kingdom Fungi; phylum Basidiomycota; class Agaricomycetes; order Agaricales; family Mycenaceae; genus Mycena; species Mycena rosella. The sequence continues at coordinate 509,932 of JARKIE010000030.1, read as the reverse complement.
CTTGTTTCCCCCTTCCCTTGTTTTGCCTCCACTATTTTACGAACCTGGTGGCAGATATGCGTGCATCCTTGTGCTGATTCCTTTGGCCCTTGCTGACTTTTATTTTATTTCTCATTTCCGTGTTTTCTATTTTTTATTTTAGACTATCCGGTTCTTGCGGTGTCTGCGTCTGCGCCATGGCCTCGCCTCGCCTACGTCCATGCCCTCGTCTGACTTCTGTGGTGTGTTTCTAATTATTGGGTAACAATACCCAATTCTTACCTCTGTTATCTTGTCAGTCTGTGCCGCTCAATCAGAGTTCATCCGCTTTCCCTGCAGAGCTCTTCCTACGAATCCTGTATATTGTGGCGGAGCCAAACCCTGTCTACAGCTCGGCGGAGCTGTTGCGCATTCGCAGGCTTATGCGAATGGTGTCTCCGTTCTTTAACGATAAAGTCACAGGGACTTCCCAATTTTGGACGCACCTGGTCATTTCCCCCCGCATCCCGCTGTCCTTCGTCATGCTGTGTCTTGAGAGGGCTGGCAATGCTCCTATCTCAGTTTCGTTCGTTGCGACGGACGGTAGTGTGTGCCAGCCGTCCACTTACGGGGACGTGCCTTGTGATTTCGATACTTACGTCGTAGACGCAGCTCGTCTCCTCGGCGGCGACATGTATCGCTGCCGGGAATTGCAGATAACTGCCGACTGTCCCTCCCTGGTGGACGACATCCTCTATCCACTTGCTCCAAGCTCTCCGAATTTATTGCGAAGCCTTATCTTGACTTTCGCGATATTTCGTTATTCCGACTTCCACCCGTTCTCCTTGATCGACTACACCTTTGCCAGCGTTCCACCCATCAAATCCTCTCTATATGCTGCGCGCCTTGTAATTGACCTTCAGAGGCAGCCTTTCCATGGCATTGCTGGTGCCTTGCTTAAACCTGCCGTCGGCACGATTTCTCAAGGTTACTCTCACGGAGACGTCGGATGTCGCGTGCCTCATGATGTGTAGCACACTGCTCTCCACTGTGATGGAGGTGGTTCTCATAGGTGGTTGCTCATCTGGTGCAGATGATTTCGCCCTGTTTTCCCTCATGCATGTGGTTGAGCGGCTCGATTTACGGGTGGTCGGTAATATTTTCTATCATTCGCTGGTGTATGCTTCGGCGTTGCCCGTTCCTTCCGAAGGTCCCAATTGGAATGTGTGTCCTCGTTTGAGGAAGCTTCTACTTCATGGCATCTCCTTGTCGGCCATACGTAGCTTTCTCTTGCGCAGACAGTTGGCTGGGTTTGCTTCGTTACAGTATGTTGTGGCAGGGGCACCTTATGGAGGACGGGATGCTGCATCCGCTGCCTGGTTCCAGGCGGAGTCTATTGATCTCGAAACCTACGAAGATTAGATTAGATTATTTGTGATATTACGTAGTTATGATTAGCGCTCGTTTGATTTGCGAGCCTTCCGGCTCGCCTGTCAGCAGCTCCTTCTGTCTTGCGTTACACCTTCTTCCTTTCTTACCATTTACACTGCGATATCGGTGTCTTCTTAGATTTATGACGCTTATTCAAGGCGGCGCCATCGCAGGGGAGTAAGCAGATTGTATACAGTACGTGTGCTGTGTTCGTCTGCTTTAATACGCCTGACGTGTCTTGCGCTCTTAAGGTTGCCCACCTCTCCCGTTCTGACTGTGTTTTACGCTTTGGACGGGACTGCCAACATCTCTCGTTCCGAATCGCCTACCATTGGCTCCTGTAACCCTGGTATTCCCCTTTGCTCATAATTGCTTCAGAATTTCTTCTTATTTGCACTGACGACTGGCGCTATAGATGGACCGTCATGATGGGACTTCCCACCGAGCTCCTCGTGCTCATTTTGACCTGTTTTTTCGGAAATTACCTCGATCATATGGATGAATTCATAGACGCCAGGTCGAAAGCGATGATGGTGTGCCGACGTTGGTGCAGTTTGATCAGCTCCGTTGGGGCGTTCTGGTCAAGCTACATCCTCTTTCCCAACAAGAAGCTGTCTGATTTCACCTCCTGGACCTCCCGTTTTCCCCTGATTATTCGGGAGCTCCGGGTGTATCTTGACCCGGCACATACATTTGCCTTTCGCGACAATGAGCTGGTAGAGCGCTTGGATATTCGCCGCACGACATATAAAGCAGTCTTGTACTCCACCGGTTGCCAACGGTTATTCTTTTCCGTGGCGGAAGGCAGAACTCTCCGCCTTTTGATGCGCCTTTTGCGAATCGCACACGGGGATCATCTGCAGTCGCTCTCCATCACTCGGGTTTATCCCATACGCGTCCCGAGTGGCGGGCGATTCAAACGCCTGTTGTCCCCCATCTTTCATCGGCGCCTTCCCAGCTTGTTTTACCTTCGACTTCGCGCCTTTGTGCTCTCCTGGACGGACTTGGTGTATTCTGCCGTCGCCAGAGTGTTGGTTTTCCACGACATAATGGATTTGTCTATGCGACCCACTTGGAACCAGCTCGGCCGTGTTGTCATGGCTTCTCCCCACCTTACCCGACTTTCCTTGCGCCATTTCGCGTGCGATGCTCTGCTTGGCTGGCTCCCATCCATTTGTTTGCCGACGCTCGAAGAGTTGGACATGTGCTTCTGCAGCGCCAACACGGTGCTTTTCCTATTGTCTTGCGACCTTCCTTCCCTCTCCACACTTTCCGCCACATTCGGTTCTCCGGACGACATGGATTCGCTGTTGCTCTGCTGTAACATGTTCCCGAATCTGCGCGCGTTCTGCCCCTCGGGTCGATGTGATAGGATCGACGACATATTGTCCATGTTCCGGCAGATGCCTGTGCTCGTGCACCTAAATTTAGCAGATGCCAGCTCTTCCTTCATGGATGCCCTCGTGATGGCCTCTTCTGACGGAATGTACGCGTGCCCTGCATTGCGCCTGCTGTTCGTCTCGGATTGCACCATCCGCGACATTCATTATCTGATCGCCTGTCGGTTGCTTGTTACGGCCCGTCTAGACACAATCAAGGCACACAATGTGGATATGTCAGGAGGGGTTAATGACTGGATCCACGCCCACGTAGGCGAGCTGATAAATGCCACCGAGTGCGAGTTCGATGACGATTGGATCTTCCATATCTAGCATGTTTGCGGTCGCTACTCTGATTCAAATTGTTGCGTCTTAGAGAACGTTGGTTGCAGCTATTTCTGCGGTCTGTCTATTCACTTCTTCTGGTTCCGAGTTTGCGATCTTCTGGTTTTATCATCGCAACTGTCTTGTGATGTTTCCCCTTATGGCTGATATCGCTTCGCATGTGTTATCTACTGTGTGGGCCTCCTAATTGATTGTCAGCTACGCGCATTTGTTTCGCATCCGCCAGTTTCCGAGTTCTGATGTCATATTTAAAGCCCAATATCACCGGTTGTTATTTATTTTGATGTTCCGGATTGTATCGGTAAATTATGCGTGTATCTCTTTCCATCTAAATCTTTCCCTTTTCCCCTACTTCTTCCTAATGGTTCTCTTCATCACTGCTCGTTAGTGGATTATTATATGTGTTGGTTGAATTGCGTCTTGACTTACGCTCCGCATTCAGGGCGACTTAATTTCATGCTGATGTTGATGTGGTGGCCAACGGCCAGCCATCCCTATCGTCGGACCTTGCCCGTCAAATTGTGGCTCCTCATCTTCGAGCTATTTTGCGAAGGGCAAGGTGAAGATACCTTTCTCGATTTCAACAAATTTCGCGACCACTCATGTAATTCTTCCGACGACTGGCTTGCGCTGATCGAAAAAACTCCCATATTTTGGCGCAAGCTTTATATCGACTGCGTATCTCGGCCAGCGAGCGTGGAACGCCATGTTCGTTGCATCGGCGCTGGTTGGTTTGATTTCAGTGTCATGTTCGACCTCAGCGACACCCGTGACACTGATTCCTGCAACCCGGACGACTCCATGCCCATTCAGCCTGCCAACATTGAATACAGATCTGGGGTCGCCCGGCAATGTCTCAAAGCTGTTGCTGCCACCTCTTGCCAGTGGAGGAACGTATGCCTTTGGTCTACCACGGATTCCTTTATGATCCCTATCCTCGAGGTCTTTCGCGACCTGCACGGTCTCCGGATCGAGCATCTGTTTTTGGCGGGTTTACCTTTCACTCATACCTGTACGATATCGGCATACACTGCCCGTCATCCCTGCGACTCTTTGTTCGTTACTCCCCCGCGAATTTTTGATGCGGGACTGCCCGTTCTTCGCAGTCTGCGAATACTGTCGGCGTCCTTGCCGTGGGGGTCCCAGACCTATTTCGGACGCTTGGTGTCCTTTGAGCTTGGCGGTATACCCCCCACTGCCTGCCCAGAACCCCAGACTTTAATCGATGCATTGGTTGCAAGCGCTACTTTGCGCCATCTCATCGTCAGCGGAAGCGTCGTGCAGCGCATCGACAGAACGCAGCCACCCACCCTCTTCACTTTAGCCCACCTCGAAAGCATCACACTCTATTCCTCTCCTGATCCCACCCTGATCCTTGACCTGCTTTCCTTCTGCGTTTTCCCATCCCTCGTCAATCTTCGCGTTCATAACTTCGGCCAGATATTGTGGTGTGTTCTCAGGATGCACATTACGTTGCCCAATGTGTAGAGAATCAACATCCACGGCGGCGTGTGTACCGTGGACACCAAGCCTGTGCTGTCCATGTTCACGCACTTACACTCACTCGACCTGTCCAATTGTCGGCCGGCTTTCTTCTACGCTCTTGCCATTCAGCCCGGGTCTTGTCCCTCTCTTCGTCATTTATTCCTTGGCATTATTCCCCTGAGCATGCTGTACAGTTACGTGTGTCACCGGACTCTGTCTGGACCGCTCCAGACGTTAAAATTTGTTCTTGTCCTTACACTACCTATGACAGAGCATGAGCACTTTATGTTGTGGGATATATCCCAGCGTGTATCTACTTTCACCTACTGATCGTTATCCTTTATTTTATGCATATATGGTCCATTCATATTATCTTTTTCCCTTCGACTCTGAGCGTCAGGTTTATTGTTATCGGCCGATGAACCCGTGATCCGCCTTTGATCCGACATCTACACATGTTGTGTTCTTAATTCCTGCCTCGACTCCTACGGTTGAAACACAGAAGATTTGTCTGGGTTCTACTGGGCGTGGCTACATTTGCTGCTGATTTATCTACTGTGTCATCTCTTCTGCGCCTTCCTCCATATCCACCCTCCTCCTTTTAACCTTACGCTCTGCCTTGTCGTCTTCCTGGAAGTATCCTACCCGTCTTCTCACCGACACGTTGTTCGCCACAGTCGCTCGAGCAGCGATTCTGCCTTGGCTTGCGCTCTACCATGTTGTAAAATCAGTGCTGCGGTTAATGCAATCGTTCGTCTTACCTTGGAGTACTCGTTGCTGAGCAGCGTAATGGCCTGAAGACGCGTGGTGATCTTTACCTTGTTCGCGGCTGCCTTGATTGCTACGAAAGAGACTTGAAGCTCTATGAGGTCCCCGGTCTTGAACGCGCCAGGAACCGTCTCCTCGTAAGATACAGTGCTTGATCTAACGTCAGAATGTTTGGCCACACCGTATTGGATCGTACTTACCCTTTGTGTTCGACCCGCTTGTAGTATCTGACGATGTTTTCGGGTGCGTGTATCAAATTGCTGCCTTTAAGATGGTCTAACACGTTCAGAGGATCAACTCCTGTCTGAAAGGCGTTGTCCTGTCCTGTTCGGTGGGTGCGTCTGACCTCGCCGTGAATAGCCTGCTGCTAGCTCTGAAAGTATTGCCTGCGTGGCTGTCCGGAGCTACCCCGCTACGCATGTCTGCCCCGGATAAATGCTGCTCGAACCTATCGCTGATGACCGGAAGCATTGTGATGGCTTTCTCGAATGTGGCGGTACCTAGGCCGCTTATCTCGATCTGCTGGCTCAAGAACATTGCTTTGCGTTGACCGCATCTGACGTGTGTTATGCTCTGCCAAGTGGTGAATCGTTGGATAACTCACGTATGCGCGTTCTCGGGTACCAGCCCGTTTTGTGTGACAGCGCCCTGGAGCCTAGCTATCATCTCGTCCGACACCCCGCCGTCATCTTCGGCCAGGCAAAGACGCCAATTCTTATAATGCTCGCCCATTTCGTGTACGTGAAGATCTTCCACCTAACAATCGTTTGTGAGTCTGCTCGTCTCACTGTATACCGCTCCGCTTCACCTTTATGTCCGCCAGATGTACAATGCTGCTGTTTTCCCTAATGCTCAATGCCTCTTGCCGGAGAGATGCGATCGCCTCTAGTTCCTCCGCTGTACGTCCATTAGTTGACGGCCGGGTCTGATGGTCCGCCGCTCGCCTGCTGAAAACTTGTTGTAGAATGCGTCCATGTTATGGTATGAAGAAAGTTGTTTGTCTCTCTGCCTTGCCTTGTCGTTTATTCCCAGTCTAACGATTCAACCCGCGAGCGCACCGGTTCGTGAACATCGGCCGAGCCGGGCAATCCCCTGACTGCGGTACAGTTAATCTCTGACATTTCGCATTTACCGCCGGTGATGGTTGGCCCTGGTTGGCCTTAGAATCTGTTCTTTCAGGCTCCACTTTGCCGTATCCATCAGATTTTTTTGCGTCTCCCAGATTGCTCCTTTTGGGTTTGGTATCACATCGCTCTTGTTCTGTACGTCTTGTTCTGGCAAGGTCTGTCCTCACTTCTTTGTGGTGCTTTCTGATGGAATCTATTGTTCAACCCTGCACGCCGGAGCGACCGAGCGCCGGATAAGCCCTATCCGTGTTTGTCCGCATTGGTTCATAAAAGCCCAGGTGCAGCGTTTAGTCTTGGTACCTCTTCCCTGTTATTCTTTTGCTCCCAATTCTTATTGCCTGCTCTTCCTTCTGTTGCCCGTTGTGCCCTCATGCCGAAAACCGCCAAGTAAGCCTTCACCGTTTGCTTTATGCTTGCTCTGACATCCGCTATTAAGATCTCCCACTAGACCTCGCCCACAGTATGCTGGTTGTTGCGTATCTACCAATTTTTCCTGACCTTTCTGGAGGAAGACATGGACACCGAACTAGAGGAAGAAGGGTCAGCACCGACCCTTGTTGTTGATGTCTGCTCCTTCTGTTTATTGATCGGCGTACAGGTACGAGGAGGCATTCATAAATGACGGGTCAGACTATTGTTTTTCCCTTCCGTTCGTTTATTGACCCGCAGTTTTTTTAGTGACCCTTACGACGAAGACGATAACGTCAGCGCCGTAACTAGTACCATGCAAGTGCTCTCCCTCTTGTCAGTGTGTTGCGAGCATTCACTGATTGTATGGGTCGACGTTTCAGCACCCCATCTCCTTCTGCTTATAAAACTAAATATAAACCTGCCGCTGAACCTCCTGTCACTCCTTCGCCTACCAAAAAAAAATTGATGTTCGTCTATTGCCTTTCATATGTCCTTGTTGGTGTGTTGACCGTACTGGCCAGAGCCGCGAAGCAGGAGGACGACGACGTCATAGACATTCCGAGTTCTGATGAGTGCTTTATTTTTATTTTTCTTGCCTTAGTCTATGCCTCATTGTTGTATGTCCAGTGACCTTGAGGCCATGGATGAAGACGACAGGTGCGCTTTTTTTTTTTTTTTTTCGGGGGCGGGCCTTCTATATATTTGCGTTGCTTGCCTCATACTTGGTCTAGTATGTTTCGGAAACCACCTGGGGTCAAGGCCAGGTCCGCCTCTCCTTGTGTACCCTCTGGTTATCCGCCTCACACTGTCTTAGCGCACTTCCTGAAACCACCTGGGGTCAAGGCCAGGTCCGCCTCTCCTTGTGTACCCTCTGGTTATCCGCCTCACACTGTCTTAGCGCACTTCCTGGCCCTTTGACCACTCAGTCGGTATTTACGGTCCTGCCTCTCGTGTGTACTGAAAACCGCCATCTTCAGTTCCGCTACCAAGCGTAGCGTTACTGCTTCGTATGACGACTCACCTGATACGACTCGGTATGTTGCCTTGGTCATCTTCTTGTCTGCATATCCCTCACCGCGTCTTCAGAGTTGCTACCAAGCATGGTGCTGCATCCGTCTCCGAGGCCTCCGACCCCGTCGAGTCCGCCCGGTACGATCCATCTGCTACTGGCGCCGTCTTGCATTGTATCAATTTTTAAATTTTCAATCAGTCCTGTTACCAAGCGCCGCGTCGCTGCCGCGTCTGACCGCGTCGAACCTGTTGCGTCCAACAAGAAGCCGAAGGTTAGGCGTGCTCCTACCGGTCCAACTTTTGAAGGGTCAGTTTGCTTCATCCTTCCCATCGTTTATGTATGGCTCACTCGTGTTTTCCCCCAGGGCTACTCCCGAGATGAACGCTCAAATGTCTGCGTACATTTTTTTGCTGTGAATTTGACCCGTTGCTAAATCCATATCCTTAAGTGCTATGTCGCTGTGGATGGACAAATTCATGGCGGAACGTGCGGTTACTATAGCTTCGACTGCCCCTGCTTTTGACCCCGTGGATACTCCTATCTTCCGCGCCCGCACCCCTCGCGCCGACTTTGATCGGATCGAGTTGGACAAAGGGATACAAGCTTCTTTGGAGAGTCCTGTTGCGTGCGTCTTCTCTTCCCTGGTTTTGGTTTCCTATCTGACCTGCCTCTAGCTTGACCACTCCTACGTGCGTTTATTGGTATTCTGTCAAGTTATTTGCCTTGACGCTTGTCCTGTGGCTGCAGGTGTAAATCTAAAGGCAAGGGCAAGGCCAAGGTCAGTTCGGTTCGTTCGTCGCCTGACTGGGATCCTCCTCTCGCTGGTGAGGCTTTTATTCCGGTGGTGGCGATGTCCTCTCCCTCCAAGGCCTTGGCTGTTGGTACTCCTAATGCGTCTGAACCTAAACACCCTGATGTTGCCATTTCTGTGCCTGCTACGGTTTCATCGGAGAAGCCCACCCATAAGGTGGTTAGCAGCTGTTCTGCTGCTGCTGGTTCTGCGTAAGCTACCGGTTCCCTTCTAATTCCTTCTGCGTCTGATCGTCTTTCAGAGTATTTAAGGCTGATGCCAAGGATGGGGACGTCAGTCAGTTCATGAAAAAGACTCCTCGACCAATAGCTTCTGCTGGGGGCTCCACCGTCACCAAGGCGCTTACTATGGCTCAATTTTTGCGTGTCGCCCGTGGTGAGCCGGAGCCGGAGGGTGAAGAAGGAGACGACAAAGAGCCTTCTCCTGAAACGGTTATCGATGGAGCCTCTACCGTATTTTTGGAGGATCTGGAGACTTATAAAGCACATTTGTAAGTGTCGCGTTTTCCATGTGGTCTCTTCTCATTTCGACTTTCAGCGATGTTGCCGCGCCTTGCGGTGTGTTCGATTTGGATCTTCAAGACGAATCTTTGCGTCCCAGTTACGTTGGGCTTCATCCCCTGCCGTACGTTACCTTCCCCCGTTTTTTTTTTTCCTTCTCTCACGTACGTTATATTATTCAGAGCCTTGCGTCGCATAATTCCTGCCTTTGACTGTAACCGCATCTTCGGTGACGACAGCATCAATTATACCACGGGAGGAAGAGTTTGTTTCAGCTCATGGTACAACCAGCTTCCTAAGATGCTCGCGGGGTACGTGATGTTATATGCTTCTTTGCTGTATCTGACGCTTCTCCCTGGCAGCAATTCTATGGGTGCTCTGCTTTTCAAGGAGTCTGACCCAAATTTCATCAATCTTTCGAGGGTTTCTCCCGTTCGCCTCTCTAGTAGCGTGTCTGCCGGCAGTTCCACCACCATGCGCCTCCAAGTCAATGGTCGCATCGCAGTCTGTCTGACTTCCATTTGCGTTACTGAATTGCACGTCGTCACTGCGCGTAACATCGGGGCCAAGTCAGAGCGTCGTCGTAAATGGATATCTGGAGTTCCACACGACTACGATTGGGAATGCTTGGAGTCTATCGTATGCCTAACGTTCCGCAAGAGGACTATGTACGGTCAGATGTCGGACAAGGCTATATCTTTTCAGACTATGATCAGTCCCGAAAACGCCAAGACTTCTGACGGTTTGTTCATTCTTTTTTCACCTACATATCCTACCGAACTCACTATTTGTTTCTCAGCTACTACCGACCGTTTCAACCGCAGCGTTCCATCCAGCATGTTCAGCACACGATCTCCGGGTAAACCAGCTGCGTCTACATCCGGTTATTGTTTTAAGACCTTACTTGCTTTCGACGATCTTGGTCAGTCTCGGTCTGCTTCTTTTTTCCTTTGCTGTCATTTAATTTTGTATTTCAGTGCCTGTGTACGATGCTCGGAAAACCGTCATCAATTTCGACGCCGACCTCGACCGTCTTGAAAAGGTCCTTCCTGCTTTCGTTGGAGAAGTCCCAAGCGGGTCGTTCGCTATCGTGGCGTATAGCTGTTCATCTTACTCAGGGAGCATTAGCAGCAGTAACCAAAAAGTGCCGTACGTGGGTCTGAACGTGCTGTGGGTCGTGGTGTGCGGTGTTCCGTCTGCCTAGTTCTCAGCCTTGCTTTATATGTCGACCAACCATTATGCCCAAATATGATTATGCTTATGCCCATGCCCGTTTTTTCGGCTTCGTCAGACTTGTTATTGCATCTAGTAATACTGTGAGCTGGCAGTATGTTTTATTGCCTCGTGGTGTTTAATTCTTCTGAAAATACATTTTGTACGTGGTTCATGCCCTCGGAGTTCCCAGTGTGTTCTAACAATTCTAACAAGGTGTTGAGCTTCTTCTTGAATTCTGTGAGGTGGGTTTGAACGACTATAAACTTTATACTGCTCGATGGGAACGCACCAATACCGTATCCCGTGCATCTGTTTTCCTCCGAGTTGTTGTATCTGTTTGCGACAACTCCATGGCCTCTCTTTCCAACCGCATGCCGAGTGGGCCATCTATGCTCTGGGCTTTCCTTGACTGTAAATCATTCAGTTCCTACGACGTTCTTTACGCGGGACGCGGCACTCACCTGTGTGAATAGGTCTAATGCCTTTGAGTCCGGTGTCCCTGGATGGTTTGAGGTATCGCTTGAGCCGACCAGGCTCCTTGTTCTGGTACATCGTCAAGAATTGGGTGTATGACGGGAAGAATTGGTTCTTCGTCATGTCGTACACAAACAACGATTTGCGGTCGCATCCGATTTTATTGGCTCTACAAGCTCTGCAACTGGGCTGATCTTCGTCCACTATGCACTGGCGACCTGTTTTGCTGTTCGCGCATTTATTGCAAGCCTCGATATTGTTAGCTTTCCCTGACGGTCCTGGATCTTGCTTGCTTGCTCACCGTCCTATTCTCGTGATTCCATACACGTATGTCTTCGCCGCCTATCCATTTGTGGTCTGCGTCGTAATAGCGGGTCGTTAGCTCTGCAACCCGCCACCAGAAGTTGTCGATAATGACAGTGTCTGGACTCACAACAGGAGAGGTCAAACAGCAGGGCGCAGCACCAGTATGTAGCATGTGATCGGCAATGCTGAATACTGTTTGAATGGCCTGCTGCACTGTAGGTGGTGCCTGTTGAAAGCCATCCCATACGCAGTGTTCTCAGCCGAGAGAGAAAGAGGTACTCTGGTGCATTATCACCCGCGCTGTCGTCTAGTGAGAGCTGAACCAGCCACCGATTGATTGATCGACATATGACATTGACTAACTACTTTTCGGCCGCACCCACTACATCGCTGGCTGCGTTGGCTACTGTCCCTGTCGTCCCTTGCAACTCGGGTGAATAAGGTGGCAGGCTAGGATGCGAATGGTAGTCCATCACATATGCCGCTATATCCATGGATCGTCCCATGGTGATAAACAGCCCTGGTAGTATAAGGTAAGCAATCTTGTCGTGTTCTCCATGGTGGATATTACCAGGGCTGCTTCCGATGGAATGGACAATATTGTTTATGTCGCGGCGGCGCTTGCTCTTGCTGCATGTTGTTCTTAATGCGGATCTCGACGTCTGTACTACGGTCAGTTCTGCATCGCACGTTCACAGGAGTACAACCGTTTACCATTGTGTTCCGAACAGACAAGTGCTTCGCGTATAATTCCCTCTTGCCCTCTTGCGCTTTATACGTGGCTGGCTGGTATCTGATTGCATCGTATCTGTTGCTCGGTTTCGGCCGCCTCGTGCTTCTCTTAAATCCCCATGTGGTCGTTCCTGCTGATTAAAAATGACTGCTGATACCCTCAAAAGTTGCTGGTCAATCATCGCCCATCATCCTGACCTTCAGCCTGCTCGCTTTATTGTCTCTATGTCGGACTCCGCGTCTAACGCAGGGCTTGTTGTCCACCTGTGAGCTGCATATCGCCCTTGCTTTATTGTGCATCAGCTTTAACCCCTTTGTCTAGTACCGTGCTTGCGTCGTACGCGACTAATCTGCCGTTCGAGTTGCTGGCTCATATTTTCATGCTCCTGCTCGGGGAATTTTGGATGCACCGGTCCAAGAGACCTTATCTGTGTAGCCAGCGTATTATCGCTAGTGTCTGTAAGCAGTGGTGGACCGTTGCACTCGGTTGTCATGCTCTGTGGTGCTCGTTCAACACGGATAACAATGTATTGTTGCTTCCTACGGATCATGCTCTTCAATGGATCAGCACTGCGCCTTTTCACCTCCGCACACGCCTACACATCGATGGTTCCGTCGCGATCCCACTCTTCCTTTCCACCTTCGAGCCCTTTATACCCAGCGCGCATATGCTTTCACTGGTGACCTCTACCGCTGCAGTTACTGCCCAGCTGGCCACCCTGATTCCAGGCCTTCTGCCTCACCGAGCTGCGATCCCTGTTGCTCGTATGTGAAAGCCGGGCCTGGAATCACGGAAAAATACATTGCATGGAGGTGTGGGATGCACTAGAGAACCTACAATATCTGCGTGTGCGGCGCATGTGGTTTCGCTGGAGTCCTTTGCCCGCGTTCCGCGATTTACACACCCTCATCATTCACTCTGTGGCTTCCATTCTGGCACCCATGGGCGAGACATGGGAAGCGATCTCCCTATATGCCCCTAATATTGCGAAGATTTCGCTGCACAGCACAGGGTGTACCCGTATGCGCGCGCCGCTGCCAACTCTGCATTTCTTGTGCCTGACAGATCGGGACGTGTCATTCGGAGACGACCCTACATTGGCGACACCATTGTCCTCCTTCCACGCGCCTGGCATGCTACGAATGCACCTCGAAGCATTGTCCACGTCATCGCTTTCCTGTTTTACACTCCGGTCGGGCTTGTCGGCTGTGAAAGACCTGACACTCTGCATAAAGAAGATTGATGCCAATCAGCTCCAGCGATTCTTTTGCCTCATCCCGGCACTTTCCTTCCTCGACATCTTGCGCTCCGATTACCGGGTTTTGCACGTATTATGCATGCCGCCTTGGTCTCCCCCCGGCGAACCCGTTCCGGTTGCCATGGCCTGCCCTGCGTTGTCCGTATTGGCGGTTTCAAAAGTCGGGCCCGACCGCGTGAGAGCGTTTGCTGAACGCAGATCCGCATCGTCGGACGCGCTGGAACACTTCATATTCTGTCGCGGGTTTTTTGGCGGCCTTTATGGCGAGGACGTGATTTGGCTGAGTGCTAGATTCGCGGTAGGCGCGATGATAGACTACACCCGTCCAGAGTGGATCGTGAGGGATTACTCAGAGCTTTGAGCGTGTACTTTATTATCCCGATCCGGTTAACTTTTGTGCGTTCTTGCATATCAGATATTCCATTGTTTTTTGTGATTTTAGACTTGATATCTGGTGCTTTAGAGTTGCGATCAGGCTATTTCCTTACTAGGTGCGATCTTCTCGCCGATAACATGGATCTCGTTTCGTTCAAAAGTTCTATCGACGCTTGTTCGTGCTTGCGCCGTTTTTGCTTCGCTTTTTGGCCTTCTGCCCTATGTCAGACTCTAACGCCTCCGCCCATGAAGCTGGTTCTATGTTGATCGACAACAGCTTTGACACTGGGGATTCTGATGTGTTCGATCATTTGGACCTTTCGCATGTTTCTGAAGACGGCGATATTGCGCCAACTATATTCAGTGTGTTGCTTGTTTATACTTCATACTCGAACGCTGAATCACAGTGTGCAGGGGAATCAACTTATCGTCTCATGGTGCTGGCCTGGCCTACTCCTAGGTGGCCGGCTCGACAAGGGACAATCCCCATCGAGATTTGGCTCCATATTTTTGAATGCATGTGCAACGGGGTCGCTCCGTCCTTCTTCGAGTATAACAGCCTTTGTGACCATGTTTGCGAGTCCTCCGCGGAATGGGCCCCCATTGTGGAGGGGTGCAGCGCGTTTTGGAGGAAATTGCCCATCGACTGCAACACGGAGGTTGCAGATGTGGAGCGTCATCTCACGTTCTGCGGCACTGATCTGTTCGATGTTAACATCCTCTTTGACGTGGACAACAACTTCTCGGATGCACCCACCATTGGTCACGCCGACATCCCCGCTCGGGTCCTCGTCGCCACCTCTTGCCTCGCGGCAGCTGCCTCCTCCCTTCCACAATAGCGATGTGTGTGCCTCTGGTCCACCATGGACCTGTTTATGGAACCCATATTGCGCGGTTTGGGATCTGCCAGCGCACCCAACATGGAGGCACTTTTCTTCTCTGGAGTTTCCCACAGCGCGAGAAGGAGATGCGACCGCTTGTTCCTGGAACCCCCCCCCCTGTTCAGTGGCGGACTGCCACGCCTTATACGCCTTCATCTTTTGTCCACCGCACTTCCATGGGGAGAAACTCATTATTATGGTCGACTAGAAGAACTCGAATACGCCTCGCTTGCGTTGGATGTTCGACCCCCTGCAGATAGCTTTATTCGCTGCCTGTTGGCCTCGGATGATATCCGCGAGCTAACTCTTTGCGGTCCAGTGGTCCTCCCCATTGACCCTCTTCTTCCCTTTGGATGCTATACTATGCCCAGCCTGGACGCATTGTCGATTGTAACCGTCGGCGATTATCGTGCCACTTTCGATCTTCTATCGTTCGGTTCCTTCCCATCGCTTTTGGAACTCTACCTTCAGTATTTCGACCCGTATGCATGGCGCGCGTCGCGCGAGGTCAATCTCTTCTCGACCGTCCGCGACCTGTCTATCAACGGTGGTTCACTGTCGACGGATATGACTGCCATTTTCCAGTCCTTCATCGCTCTTCGTTCACTGGACCTGACAAATACCAGTCCAGGATTTTTCTACGCCTTTATTGCAATCCCAGCAGACTCTTGCCGCTCCCTGCATCGCCTCGCCGTTGGCGACGTGCCACTGGACCTGTTGTGGGGGTTCATCTCGACCCGACCCGCAGCCTGCGACCTAGATTCGCTGGTCTGTGTTCGTGGATTAGGTCCGAAATTATTGACTGTCGATGAGATGGTGTTGGCTGCTATTCGTAGACGAGTAGGTACTTTCGAGATGTCGTATGAAGTAGACTGTGAATATAAAATCGCTCTACGCTACACAATCTGTCTGGTTGGCATGTGATGATCTGATGAGCCATACTGTCGGTGCGTGATTATCATCGGAATTGTCGGCTATTGCGCCGGCGCGAAATGTCCGGTCGTTGGGGTCCTGGCGTCTTTTTTTGGTTGCTTCCTTCTCATTTCCCCCATCTATCTGCTTGCCTCTTGCTCAATGTCGTGGCATTGCCTGCCTGCCTCCTACTCAATGTCGTGGAACCGCCTTTGCCCTAGTCTTGTGTTGATTGTATACTTGCTGTTTATCGTGCATCGTTAGTGTTTATCGCTTATCATCCGCTCTGGTCCCTCACTCCGCCGCAGACCAAGGGATTGTCTTTCCTTCCTGTATCGTATCTAGCTATCGTGCCCTTGTGGCTGCCCTTGCTTGGCATATATTAGCCTGCTTCAGGCCGGCCTCTTCGGTCATATTTAAAATTGTAAACGAGTCCATTCGAGCGTGTGTAATCCAGCAGCATTCGACTGTCGCTGTCGCATGTGAGATGTTGTCGTTATTGGCCATAATGGTCGTCGGACTGGGGGGTTCTACAGTGGGCTGTGTTGGTATCGATGCCGTCGTCCCAAACCCTCGGGTGGGGGGTGGCGTGCGCAACACTGTCTCTGGTCGGAACCTCAGTCTGTACATTTTAAACGACAATAATATACCATTCTGGAATCATATGGAATACACGTACGAGTTTCAATGCATGAGAAAGGACCTCAGTCGCATTTTAGAGCATCACAAATTGTGCATTGCAGTTGAATACCCGTTGAACAAGATGCTGGCCACCCTTACGAAAGCAGAAGTTATACATCTATCTAGCCTGCACAAGGTTTGGGTACCTACCAAACTGTCTGCTGTAAAATGTAGGGAGCTTGTGGCTTAACACGAATGCGGTGATTGTACCGACATTGTCTCTATATTCGTGGCACTTCCCCTGGATCCTGCCCGCTCCGCGTTCAAGGGTAATGCAAACCTTGACCCACCACGTCCGAAAAAACAGAGGCACAGTGTTAGGTCGGTCGCCGGATTAAACCACGACGCCTTAGCTAGACGCAAAACGGTGAGAAAACTCAGAATGCTCAGGAAAAAACTTACAGGCAGGCTGCGAAACACTTTCTTCCCTCCTTTGCCAAAAACACGAGAACAGGTACGTCGTATATTGACCAAACACTGCAGATCTATGCGCCCTAAAGCGTTCGTTGAGGCTGGTTGTGCTGTATGCGGGCATCTTGTGCCTCTTAGGTTTTTGACCTTGTTGTCCAGTTACGAAGGCAGCCTTGCGTTGTTGATAAGAGCTGGGGTTACGCGGAAGGAGCGCTTCAGTCTGAGTGAACCGATTGAAGAGCTTACAGGTCCGGTCTTAGCGGAAGGTTGTCACCATATATGCGTTGACTGCGAGATGTGCTTGAACAACGGGGTGATTCCTAAGCACGCATTAGTACGATACAACTGGATAGGCGAAGCTGACCAGCTAAAAGGTTTAACCTACGCGGAAGGTATATTGATTGCTAGAGTACGACATAATAGATGCGTGGTCCGAGTGAATTCCGGCAGAGTGAGGATGAGCGCGAATGCTATCATGTTTTCTCACTGCCGCCCTCAAAGGGTGAAATGAACGAGATACTTGCCTTTGTATTCACCGGATCTTGTGCCCCAACTCCTGAGGATTTCGAGAGGACACCTATGTTAGTTAGGAAAAATAAGGTCGTTGACGCTCTTGAGTGGCTCAAGCTAAACCATGAAGGATATAAAGATCTAGAAATATCGGAAGAGAACCTAGCTTCTTATGCTGATCGTGATATTCCTGTAGTAGTCGATTGGAGACGCACCCAGGACGAAATCAGCGACTCCGTACCCGCGGGGACTACCGCAGTCCACGAAGTAGCCCAGGAGCAGGGGACCAGAACCGGGCGGTGTACCTTCTCCGTGCATGGGTTAACAGGGACTGAATATGCCACCGCTAAAATGAGCACCATAAAATCTGTGGCGCTGCAACATTTGACACACAAAGGTAGCATGCTGGGCATCGGCAGGTCTGAATTGCCTGTTAGTATGTACGACGACGGCGGTGCCTACCCTGGCATGTTTCCGTGGCTGTTTCCATACGGCAAAGGTGGTATAGGACACCCTAGCCATGCCAAGAAGCAGGCCAAAGTTTCACGTAAGCGGAGTCTGTTGATGTATCACGACAAACGGTTCCAGCTAGATACTTACTTCCCGATGATAGCTTTTAACCACAAGCAACTCAAGGCTGTGTCCACCAGTAGCTTGTTGCTGGCCAAATGAGCAAGATTTAACGCTATTTCTCGGAGACTTTCTGCCATAAATCCGGTAGTAGCTGGACAAATCGCCGACAGAATGGCGAGCGGAGAGTATGTAAAACCGAGCAATGCGTCTGAGCAGGTATGCTTCGACCTGATCAAGGACTTAGACGCCGTTGCCGGACACGTGCAGGGATCAGTGACGTCAAAGAAATACATGTGCAATGAAATTTGGTTGACTACCGCCTTCTTTAACGCTCCCACCTGGTTTGTGACCGTTTCTTGGAACGATCTCCATCATCCGCTGGCTTTATACTACGCCCAGACAGATACCATCTATAGGCCTGAGGTTCGTACTTCCAAAGAGCGCAGTATCTTAATGTCGCAAAATCCTGTAAGCGCTGCTCGATTTTTCCACTTCATGGTCCAAGCTTTTCTGACTGATGTGCTGGGATGGGAAAGCGAAGACAGCGGTATATTTGGTCACACCAATGCGTATTACGCGACCGTAGAGCAGCAGGGTAGGCTGACACTTCACTTACACTCGGTTATATGGGTGGATAATGCCCTTTCACCTCAGGAGATTCGAGACAGGATCATGAAACCGTCTTCTAGATTCCGCAAGCGTTTGATCGCGTATCTGGAAGATTGTCATCGCGCTGAGTACTTCAACGGTTCGAAGGCAGCTGTCGTGGCTAAGCGCAAGGTTCCAGTGCTGGAGCCAGACGAGGACAGCGACAACGAAATAGACTTGACCTCTGCCTACCGTCCCCCAACGCAAACCTTTGCTCGACCGCCTCCTAAAGCCTGTGCAGCCGCACCTTGTCCCAGTAATTGTGCCGCATGCAAAAAAGACAAAGCCTGGTGGGACGACTATGAATTAGCTGTTGATGACATCCTAGTGCGTTCCAACGTCCACACTCATTATCTATCAGCTGAAAATCATAGAGCAGACGACAACAAAAAGAAATGGCGAAAAAAAGACAAGAAACAGGTAAAGGATTTCAAAATTCGTAGAGAGTGCAAAGGATGCTTGACAAAGCTCGGAGTGTCGCGCGTGGTTCCCACGGGATGTATTCCAAACTTCAAGCATGGCTGATGGCGGTCATATCGATGTGCACCACATCGAGCACGATCTTAACACGACAAATCCAATTTTAACCAATCTCTGTAGATGCAATTCCGATGTTACTAGTCTACTGTCTGGAACCGCGGTCAAGGCTGTTATATTGTATGTGTCGGACTACGTCTCGAAGCTTAGTCTCAAATCTTACCAGATGTTTGCGTCAGTGTATGATGTTTTTGAGAAAAACTCGCAGATGTTGGGTGGACGGTGGCTGATCAACACCAAGCGAGGCATGTCATGCGAAAAATGGTGAACTCTATGAGCGCTAAAATGGAAATAGGTAGTCCCATGGCTTCTATGTATTTACTGGGATATCCTGATCGGTACACCAGTCACCGCTATGTTTCGTTCGCATGGAGACCTTATGGGCAGTTTGTTCGCAGCTTTTGGATCCCTACAGTTGTAGATGCAGACATGGAAGACGGAAAAGATGA
This sequence comes from Mycena rosella, assembly GCA_029378255.1. Classification (NCBI taxonomy): domain Eukaryota; kingdom Fungi; phylum Basidiomycota; class Agaricomycetes; order Agaricales; family Mycenaceae; genus Mycena; species Mycena rosella. Next base: position 490,742 of record JARKIE010000030.1, on the reverse strand, counting down.
CAAAGAGCGGGTACCTATTGCGAAGCAGGATGGTAGGTTTATTGCGTCTTCTGGCGTTGATGATTATCGTTACAGACCGGTCGTGTATAACAATGTCACCTTGTACGAATGGATACAGTGCTCCGATAAAAAGAAGCGTACTTTCAAGGAGCGCATCACCTTTGAGGCGGATATTCGAATGGCTAAATATCTGCACGCAGATTATCACTGAGCAGCTATGAAGAGAGTGGATGAAGAGGGAGAAGATAGATTTGACGATTTAAACTGTGAGTTTGATTTTGAACATAACAAACCAGATGCCGACCATTACTTTGAGCCTGGACCCTCTGTTGATGACACCGCATACATAGACGATGAGGTGTCTGACTGGGAAACGGACGACGAAGATGATGTGATTTTGGTCAAGCAGGCGCAAATAGACAAAGCTAAAAGACCTGTCCGTCATGCTTTCACACCCGAGCATGACCCGTTCCTTTCTCACTCTGCTATGTGCCGCTTCGAGAATTTAACTCAGATTATCCCGAACTTCATCGGAGGCGCTCTCCCAAGGTCAGACAAAGGTGATCGAGCGGCGTATTGCATGACTATGCTTACACTTTTCAAACCCTGGAGATCGCCGATGGAGTTGAAAGACTCAATATCAACTTGGGACCAGGTGTTCCGTGCTCATCAGTTTACACCCCGTCAGACCCAACTTATGCAAAATTTCAACGTGAGATACGAGTGCAATGATTCCAGGGACGACCATTTCGCGCAAATGAAGAAAAAAATGGCTGAGGCTAAAGCGACCGGCAAGAGTCTGTTCCCCAGCGGCTTCCTGCCTTTCAAAGACAAATTTGAAGAGGATCTGAACGACTTTGACTATGGTACCGACAACGATGAAGATGTAAACGAGCATGACGACGATATACCTAAGGGTCCGAAAACCCGGCAACTTTTGGCGGAAGGGAAAGATATGCGGCGGATGATGGAGACCAGCGGTTGGTTGGCGCCTGCTACCATGGGGCTCCCTGATGTCAGGTTAGACCGAATACTGCCTCCGTACAGGCCGAGGGCCGAATGGGCAAGCATAATTAAGCATCAGCGAGCTGCGCTTACCGCTAATAAATCAGTGAATATACCTCCTGAATCTGAGGAGACCCGGCAGAACAAGAAACATGCGAGGCAGGGCGTCAGTATACTGCCTTTCCACTACTTCAACCACAAGTCGAACATTGATGCGGAGACTAACGCAACAATCGTGGCGGATATTAGAAAGCAGTACAAATTGAATAAGGAGCAAATGCGGGCCTTTGAACTGGGGGCGGATCATGCAGCTGGCACCCTTTCCTTGCCCCTTAGAATGTACATGGGCGGAATGGGTGGAACGGGCAAATCTCAGGTAATTCACGCCATAATAGCATTTTTCGTTCAACGGAAAGAAGAGTACAGATTTATGGTCTTAGGTCCCACTGGATCTACTGCTGCACTATTGAACGGTTCAACTTACCATTCGGTGTTCAAGACTCCCCGGGAGTCCAAAAGCAAGAACCATGATGACGTGGATGGAATCAGAAACGAAGGTTCCTCGTTGGCAGCCGTAAACGAGCGGTTACAGGGCGTGGACTACATTTTTTTGGATGAAATTTCCATGGTGTCCTGTAATGACTTTCAATCTCTTGCGACGCAGGCTGCTAAAGCGAGAAATATTCACGATGATTCCTTTGGGTCGTTGAGCCTGATGGTTGCAGAGGACTTTGCACAGTTGCCACCGATGTCCGGGCCTTCCCTGTACAGCGGCAAAGTCACATTGGCGGTGTCGGATGCCATGGACCAGCGAAACCAGAACGCTGTGTTAGGCCGAATCTTATGGCACCAATTTAATACCGTAGTCATCTTAAGACAAAACATGAGACAGCAGGATAAGACCCCGGAGGATGACAAGCTGCGAACCGCCCTCGAAAACATGAGATATGGGGCTTGCACCCCCGAGGATCCTGATTTTTTGCGTACTAGAGTGGCAGGTTTTCGGCCAGAGGATCCAAAACTTTTCAGCAGCGACTTTCGCAACGTGTCGATTATAACCGCCAGGAACAGCCAGAAAGACATGTTGAACCAGTTGGGCGCTCAAAGGTTCGCAGCTGACAACAAGCAGACCCTTGTTGATTTTTGCTCGGTGGACAGAGTGAGCTCCCGCTCGGTGGACAGGGCTAAGTGGAAAAACTGCGAGCAGTCTGAGATAAAAAAAATGACCAAGGGTCTGCAGAAAAAACTGTGGAAGGCCGCACCTTGTACGACTAACGAGTTCATTCCAGGTACCCTTTCCCTCTGTATTGGCATGCCTGTAATGCTTCGCGCCAACGATGCTACCGAGATGTGCATTACAAAGGGTCAGGAAGGCGCTGTAGTCGGATGGGACGAAAGCGTGGGTCCTATGGGACAAAAGATTCTTCACACGCTGTTCGTTGAATTGATAAACCCGCCGCACACTGTACAAATAGAAGGCCTGCCTAAAAATGTTGTGCCATTAGTGAGGACGGTGAGTCATGTAACGATACTTCTTGAAGACAATACATTGTTATCAGTTTTGAGAGAGCAGATAGTGGCATTGGTAAATTTCGGAATGACAGATTACACGTCCCAGGGTAAGTCTCGGCCTCATAATGCGGTCGATCTTGGAAACTGCAAAACTCACATGTCGTATTATGTGGCTCTCTCCCGTGGAACGTCAGCCAAAGGTACTATCATCGTACAAGATTTAAACGAGTCTAGAGTTACCAGTGGAATTTCTGGGTATCTTCGGCAAGAGATGCGGGAGCTGGAGGTGCTGGACGAAATTACACGTTTGAAGTGCGAAGGTCTTCTTCCTCCTTCTGTTACAGGCCTATACAGGTGTCGGTTGCTCCGGTCCTTCTACGCTTGGAAGGCGAACCATCGTGATTCGGCCCATTTCCATCCAGCCATAAGATGGGATTCTTCTATGGGGCCGAGGATTCCAGATGCAGTGGTATACAGCGAGTGGAGACCTTCGATCCCAATCAGCAGGAAGCGCAAAAACGTGGCCGTGGATGATGTTGATCCCGTTCATGACAGACCAGCAGCGAAAAAACCTACGAAAATTGCACCGGTACCTGAACCAGGACCTGATCCGCAAAATAATTGCGCAACAACTAGTGTTGCGGTTCCTACGAGTGTAACCACCGCGATGGCTCCCGTCGGATTGGTGTGGGACAGTCGGGACCACAGCTGCGCCTACGATGCAACGTTCACAATTCTGACTAACATATGGGCAGAGAACCATGTGGAATGGTCGGGACGGTTCATGGGGTTGAGTCCGATTATGGGCATGTACAGTTCAGCTTTGCAAACGGTGCTTGAAGGCAGAGCCACTTTGGAAACTGCCAGGGATGATATAAGAGTACGACTTCCCATCGCAAACCCGGTCCACTTCCCTATAGGGCCCCATCCTACTTCTATTGACAGGCTAGTCGCCGCACTGTCTCCAAGTAAGACATATGCGAAAGGTCGGCAGTCATGTGTGTCTTGCGGGTATAATGATCCAATCGACCATGGACTGTTGGAAACTACGATGTCGGCCGGTTTAAGCAACAGGGTGGAATATCCCCGGCCGGTAGGCACTCAGGAATGGATAACGATGTACCTGTCCAAGGGATTGCATCTATGTCCGACATGCAGGCTACACGGAACAAGAAGGAGAATGACGATGCTTTCAAGGGTGCTAGACGTACCTCCTCTGATAGTGCTAGAGATAAACCACAAAAGGCTGCATTTTGACGAGGAATTAGTGTTTGACTGTAACGGAGCGCTGGTCAAACTTAAGTTGCGAGGCATAATATACGGAGGCCAAGGACACTTCACATGCAGATTTGTAGACCGAGGCGGTGTCCTCTGGTTTCACGATGGCATAGCGACCGCCAGGCGTTGCAACAGAGAGACGGAGCTAAGCCTGCTGTCCGATCTCATGTCGATGCATACTTGCGCAGGGAAGCAAGGGGGTTCGGGCCGGTCAAGCCGGCACAGGGGGCAGGTAGGTAGGTTGGACCGTCAGGCGGAAAAAAAAAAGTTTGGACCTCTCAGTAAGTTGGTCCAAGAAGGGTCAAAAGTGATCTCTGGGGCCTCGTACACTTCCATAGGAGGATTTCATCCCAGATTCAATGTTCCTGGCTCGAATGAACCATGTTTGGAGCCGAAAATGGATTGTCAAGACCGTGGGGGACCTTTCGTTATATATTTTCAGTGATTTGGTGGTGGCTATGGTCCAACAATTGCTGCAGCCATTGCCTGCTGCAAAATAATGGGTTGTGAAACGAAATGGGTGAGCAGTGTTGGTTCTTGCAATTCCGTGGTTCAAGACCTCCATCCCAATATCATCCGGATTGTCGAGTGTCCCCGATCGCGGGTCTGGGACGCCCACATTCATTCGTGAGTTCGTGAACGATGAAGCAATTCGTTTTGGCTCGGAAAGGTGGCTAAGCTAAGTTCCCAACACGATGGTATGCCAGTGGAAAAGATCATATGTGGTTCTCAAACTCTCTGAATGTATCATACAACCGTTGCTACATGGGCGCGTCCTAGTTGGGCGACAATTGCGACCTTTTCGTGCCCCGCGAGATTGAGCATGTGCGAAAAATTACCATATATGGTGCGTGGGAATGCTTACGTAGTAGGTAGGTTGGCCGAGGAGGTCGAAATAAAAAAATACGGCCCTAGTGGATTTTTTGACAGATCCGAACCCCCTTGCAGGGAAGACTGCTGTCGCCGTTATCTACGCGAGAACATACTGATCTGATCCGCAATATCTGATGAATTGTGCCGAATGCGATAAAAAATTGATCCGCTTTCAAAAGCAGGTATTCATTGCCTGGCACCACTCAATGAACCGTGCAAATGCAAACTGAAAAACCACCCGGACTCGTTCTGCCATGCGCATGCAATGGCCCTAAAGCACAAGTGTTTTTGTGATTGAAGTGCCGACTCAGAGTCAGACGGTAGATGACCGCGCCAGTCAGTCCTTGTGCTCGACACGACAGTCAGAGTACTATAGTATACGGTGATAGCATTGCCACTGTTTGGCAGCACACGCACATGACCAAATCTGGCCGTGTGGACGCGTCGTGCCTTATAAGTTACAAGTCAACATATTGAATATACATAGCTGCCAAAGGAGTAATTGCGCTGGCCAGTTGTTTATATACAAGAGCGAATATTTACGGGCCATCGGCATCGGAATTAGAAGCATCGGCCCCTCGCGTCGTTCTCGACGCTTCCTCAGTCGACGCTTCCGCCCTGATTGAGATGCGCTGTGCATCTGTGGGATTTGCGTTTCGGGGTGCAACATACGCAGATCAGTGTTTCCCTCTGTTGCATTGGAATTGACAAGGACGGTCATAGCTGGATATGATATGTGCTTAGCATTAGGCATCACGATCAATCAATTACAAATGGCTTACCTTACTACAAGTCGCTGGTCGGACCTCGACAAGCTGGCTGAAAAAAGCTGATCCAGCTGAACGGAGCGCTCCCCAGTGCGCAAGTCAACAGTTAGATCTTCAACTGGGTCACAAAAATTTCTTCAGTTCGCGTATAGAAAGGGATTGTGAAACTACGCACAGTCCGGTTGCGAACCCATTGCGGTTTCGAGAGACGTGCACGGTCGCCACTTAAATAAGTTTCAAGTGTCTGATCAACGCGAGCATCACAGATCTCGGTTAAAACATAACAATAGCGCCCGATCACTCCGACTCAATAAGAAATCCACTTTCAGCTCGTACAGCCGGCTTTGTGGCAGAGGTTGGGGCAGAGCACTATGGGAATAATCCAGCGGATCTTGGTGCTCGTGTTCTGGAATTAAAAAACCTGTTATATAAATCCTAGGAATTTACCGGGCACTCATTGAAGTCTGTCTCGATCGAATGCGAGAGACCAGTCAATGCAGATGCCAGTTAACAGAATGCGGATTCCAATTTAACGGAGTGGGTAGCGCAACCAGGCCGTACAAGTATAATAATAGATGTGGGTATCTCAAGGCCGCACTGGGGGGCGGTTCAATCGTAGGTGAGGTGGGGCTCGTGGATGTCGAAGTCTTTGAGAAACTGAACGTCCGAGTACGAAAGGAGAATCGCGTCACCGGGGGCACGAACTCGGAGAGGTGTTTCCCAATTGCAATCTAACCACCCTCCCTGCCCGCCATTGCGGAGCGGGTCGCGGACGTAGACCTGGATGCCCTTCAGGCCCTTCTCAAAACCAGCAGCACCGAGCGCGATGTTGTGGACGGATAGACGTACACGCAAATCCTCTTGTGGATAAAGGATGACCTGAAGGGGCTCTGCATTATCCTTCAGTACGGTTAGTTCGATCCATGTGGGCATTGACTGCATGTTCACCTCCAGCCAGAGCATCCCCAGGATTTGGGTACCGAAGTCCAGCAACTCGTCGTTGGAATGGTCGGCGCAACGTCTGCATAGTGCTGAGTGGATCTGCCGAGGACCAAGCGAGCAGGAGCGAGTTCGAATAAATCTCTATTAAGTTTGCTTAATCAATTCACGTTCCAATGCCAATCAGTGTTCAAATTTTGTTCTGTTCAACACAAGAATGGGAGGGCCAGTCCGCTGCAGCGATGAACAATTTTGAAACACTGTTCTAAGTGACGTGTTTAAACAAATCACAAACAAGGATTGAACACCGATGAACACTGTTCAAACGGTTTACCAAAAAGCACTGGCACCTGAAGGGGTCGAACCCAACACTTCTTAGTGATGGCAAGATATACGGACAGGGAGCGGTACTAACCATTACACCATAGAGCTGACATGGTTCTGGGACACTGTATCCCATATATATTGATAGCAGTCTTCATCCCATCCCTTTTTTTTTCTTTGGCTCTCTCAAGTCTATTTTCTTCTTCCTCCCATGACAAGGGCCCACGTCTATCTGAGAGGCATCAAGAGGGGAGGTGGATAAAATTTCAGGCATCTGTTACAACCCTAATGATGTATAAAAGAGCATTGATTGCATTCAAATTGCAGGACAGTTCCTGTGAGTTGTCCCCATGGTTTTTTTAAATAATAAGCCTCACCCAAATTAGATTGAAATAGTAGACCATCGTCTAAAGCTGGTAATATTCTGAAATACCAGATTAACGAATGCACCACTGTCATCCCAAATATCAATCAAGTCAATCAAATTTGAATGAAACCGAACCAATTTCTGGTGCTTGGTTCAATCTTCTAAGGTTTGAACCATTTCTGCATTGAGCTGAATGGATGGTAATGTTGATAGAAGGCTTCAGACACTGGCTGTACAACATGTGTTGGAGTTGGCCAAATCGGAAATGCATTTTCGATGACAGTCACATACAGGGAAAGTTGTTTTCAACTGCTGAGAATGCCTGCTTGGCTCACTTGTTATGTCGATATCTTCTTACAAATCAACATTTCACAAAGGTCGTCTGTTTGAACCTCGTGACGGCCTTCTTTTTCGCGAGGTGTTCAAACCGTTCAACGGGTGTTTAATCTGAACAATATTTGAACCGTGATTGGCATTGAGACGTTCATTGTTTAAACAAACCTAATAGGGTTACTGAGTTCGAGGGGTTGCAACGCGGGGCATGGAATAAGAGCCGAGTTGGGAATAATAGCTGAGTTGACGAATGGTGGTTTATTTCGCTGGCCGTGCGTCCAGCTTTAAACGGTTCCGACCGATAATATTGTCCTATTGTGTCTGTACCTTCAGATTCACGCGTAAACCATCATGCTTGTACCTTCGTAGCGCCGCTGGCTCTGGACGCGAATCAGCCTCTAGGAAATGGGCGACACGGAAGTCAGCCCGCAACGGCGACACGAAAGTCAGCTGAAAAGAGGGCGACACGGAAGTCAGCCTCGGCGCCAGGTTTGGCGGACTTGGACTTGTCAAGGTCAGAACCAAACTGTGATCGGATCTGCGGCCAAACTCAAACACCGCCTCGCTGACTCAGCTCGGCCCGCACTTCCTTCTTTTCCTTCCACATGGGACCAAGACCTGGTTTCCCGTCGGCTGAGCAGGCTGACTTCCGTGTCGCCCTCTTTTCGGCTGACTTCCGTGTCGCCGCTGCTCTTTCCATCCCGTTGACATTCTCAAACTTCAAGTACATGCGCAACTGCTAGTCAACTTCAAGTACGCAATTCGCAATTAATGCATTGATGACACTCCTATTGTATGGAACAGACTATTCTAGCTCTGGTATATCTGAGTCGGACTCGAGATCGAGGCGGTTCGCATAGTTGGGATATTCTGCACGGAAAACGGCTCTGTAGAACGCAGCTCGAGCACTCACAGTAGCATGCGCATCCCTTCATACCAGGTATGAGTATTGTAATTCCGTGTTGAAGATGTGACTTACAGCGAGGCTGAGTTTCCCGTTATGATGTGGCATTGCCCGGCCGGCATTTGTGCAAGTGCAGTTCTTAAGTAGAAGGTGAGTAAGTCGAGTGTCATTATAAATGTTTCCAGCTCTGACTCACGATTGCGGCCAAAAGATTTCCGCGCACTCTCCCGGTAGGTATGCCCGTGCGACGGGGGTTGAGTTCCTACAATCTCTGATATCAGTACGTACCATCAGCGATGTTCCACGCTTTGACTTACAGGTAGGTCTGGGTTGAGGTCATTATCGGCGGGATATAAAGAACAAGAGCGCGGCCTGGAGGTCGCTCAATATTGGCAGGAAACAACAGAGCTTGCGCACAAAGGTTCGGGGAAGTCACTGGGGAAGTCATCGGGGTGCGAGCAGGTCTTGTCTCGCGTTTGAAAGTTTTGTACGACCACAATAAAAGCAAATGAGACATCAGAAACCACGCAGATGAGCCAGATCTAACAGTGATCGTATGTTCCGTCGATCCACAAGAAGTGAAAAAAGCGATCACGTGGTCCATCCAACAAGAAAACAAAAAACTTCGGTTAGGGTTTTCGAAAGACAATAGAAGTCATCGCGGTCTGCACCGATTTTGAACAGATGGGCCACAAAAAAGAACGAAATCAATTGTTCACTGAATTCAGCCATAAAATCGGGGAGTTCGGACGCATTCATTTCAAGTTTCCATGCCCCTCGATTTCGACGAACTCTCGCCCGTCAAGGGCTATCTTGCAGAGGCCGTGGGTCCTTACCCAGCCAGCTGGGACAACTGCCAGGCCGGGTTCGCTCACGACATCCAAATATACTCAGCTGCGAAGAAATCGACCAAGAAAACAGTAAGCAGCGAGCGTCGTATTGGAGAGTATAGCTTTCATGTGAGTAGACCTCTGTTAACAGAGGCCCACCTGACTTACGCAACGGATACTTCTGTGCCGGGCACCGCAGGGCCATCCCGCGAAGTGTCGAAGTCGCTACGCTCCCCAGCTATCCCTGCACGTCGCAGAAACTTTGGCAGAAGGGGTCCGGGAACTGAAGGAGGACATGCCAAAGGGAAAGGGTGGGAAAGACGGTATGTCGTCGCCTTCTTGCGGTTGATTATGGTCTGAATACTTTGGATCTCTAGCGGCCAAGGAAATGGCCAGGGTAAGGGGCCGAGTAGCATGGGCCGCGCTCGCTGCTGTTGCAGCCGCGGACTCGGACGACGAAGACGTACCACCCAGGAAGAAAGCTCGCCGGGTTAACCGTATGTGATATCGTCATCTTTTTGCGCGATTGCAGTGTTCTGACATTCTCCTTCGTAGAAAAACCCATCGCTGTTGTTGCAGCCGCAGACTCGAACGATGAAGACGTACCACCCAGGAAGAAAGCTGGCCGGGTTAACCGTATGTGATATCGTGATCTTTTTGCGCGATTGCGGTGTTCTAACATTCTCCTTCGTAGAAAAACCCAAAGCTAAGCTGAAGCCCAAGGCCAAAGCGCAGCCCAAGGCCAAGTCAGCTACCCCTGGTGAGTTCATTATTTATTGTATGCGCCCTCCATTGTACTAACTGACAGATGCAGCTGCGCCGGCCGTAGGCTCAGTGGATGAGTACGATGAATACAGCCCTTTGCTCCACGATACCATCGACCTTGACAGTAAGTCGCTGTGCGGAGTGGCGAAGCGGAATTCTAACATGCTGTGCAGCGCGCAACGTCACCTTAGTGATCTACACAACAGCTGATACCCCCGCCATCGAACACGTTGTCCACTTGCGTTATCTCCCCGGCTTCAAGATCAGCTACTTCAAGATTGCTGAGGAGATCCGACTTACTGGCCCTTCGCCAGTCGCATTCGAGCGCTATTGCGTTTTTGCCGGGGAGTTCGAGCCCGAGGCTCTTAACGTGATTGACATGACAGCTCGCGGTGGCTACATGTTGTATCGCAATGCCTCCTTAACGGATGCACAGTGCCCTGATATTAAGCGGTGGATGAGCGCACTTGAATGCAGCGCCACCTATACGGGTGTGTTTCTCTCTCTGCTTGTCGTCGATTCTTTGCAGACTGATTGGGACACTTAGATCAGCACAACTCATCGGATGCGACCACGGCCGAAGACGATGAACTCGACAGCGACAAGCTTGACAGCGACATTGAAATCTTGCATTTTTTTACGCCTTCGAAGGCCGGCTCTTCGCAGACCCCAGCGTCGTCGGTCGCATCCGGTTCTAAGCCCGCCAGGGTTGCTCCGTTGAAACGAAGTCGTGCTGAATTTGTGGAAGGCTCGTCTCGCGCTCCATTCACCTCAGCGTATTTAGAAGAGGAGCAGAAGTGGTGGACGAAGGAGAACAAGGACTAGAACGAGGATACAGTGAACCAGGTTTTTTTCCCCTCAATTTTCTATGCCTATGCTTTCCGGCCAATACATGATTTTATATGCCTATGCTTTTCTGCCAACACTCGTCTTGTAAATTCAAACACAAATAATCGGTTTACGACTTGAATTTAAACTAACTTGAAGACGCGTCGACACCTCAATAACGTCATGGCACGTGCTGAGAAGCACCTGAAAACAATCAAGGCCAAACCCGACGGCTGCTTCCATCAACCCGCCTAGTCCGCCTCCCTCTTGCTTCCCTCCAATGCCTAATCCGCCTCCCTAGCCTTCCAACAGTCCGCTTCGACAACACATCCAGCTACCCTGCGCACCCCGCCTGCATTTGACTGTGACTCGCGTGTCCGGTGCCTTGCCCCTGTTCTGTCGGCTGTGACTCGCGTGTCCAAAGCCTGGCGCCAGACTTTCGTGTCGACGCGCTCCCTCGGTAGTGGACTGTTGTGTGGCCATTCGTTCCGGGACCCAAGGTAATTTTAATAGGCATATTCTGAATCGTGAAGCGATGGCCTTAGAAAGCATCAACTTCTACATAGACCTAGAAAGCAACAAGGACAGCCTTTGTATGTAGCATCCTCTTTTGAAATTTCATTCTTCACTGACTTCCACGACAGTCCCCATGGGCCCTTTCGACGGTCGGGTGGGTGTATGAACGAATGTGGGAGCGCGCGACTCTTTCATCACATCACACGCAGAATACATTCCCGCTCTACTGCACACTGGCCAGCACGAGGTCGCCCAGCGCGCAGACTATCGCTATGGAAGGGACGACCCCCCTTGCTGCCCGCAGATGTACTCGGATCGCTCCCCCCATTTCGCTGCCATACCGAAACGCGCTGCCCGCCCTAATATTGAGATTATGTGGTACGAGCCAACAAGGCGTGATTTCGATAAGGGGACATCTCTGGCGAGCCATCTTGGGCGACTGGCATGGCGTCCGTTCCAGCAGTTCTTGGAGCCAATCAATCGACTGTCAAAGCGGGTCCGCCAATATCAGGCAACCCAACGTGAAGGGACAACCGTTGTCTTCACTCAGCTCCACGAAACCATGACCCTCGCTCTCGAGCGGGTGCAGACCGTGCCAGCCACGTACGAGTGGATGTGCTTCGAGGTCGCATCCATCCAGCGCTGCTACCTCGAGCTCAAAGCCCTGCTCGACTACACAACCATGTACCACCGCAAGATTCTAGAATTCAAGCCCTTCGAACCCTTCTCGCCTGCCGAGCCCCTCGTGGGATGCATGGGAGTGTTCACCAACGTACTGTCCGTCGCGCAGCTGCTGTACAAGGCAGGGCTTTCGTACTGGCTTATTCGGCCCACCCAACTATTCGATCGAGACATTGTGCGGAAAACCGTCAAGATTGACAAACCGCTGGAGGAGCTGGGCTTCCCGGATGGCGAAGACCGTCCAGTAGTATATTCTGGCCACAACACTGCAGACAAAATGCAGGCAATCTGGATGGCGACTCGCCACATGCCATGGTACAGAGACGTCTTTAACAGCGACCAGGACCCCAATCCAAATTCAGTTCCAGTTCCGCAAGCTTCCCACCCTGGCCCTTCTGCTGCTGCAGAGGGATCTGGAGCTTCCTCTCGCTATAGTCCTTGTAAGTTTCTTTTCTTTCTTCTCTTTCAGGCTGTGGCGCGTAATTAAATGCCTCGCATATAGATCCCGTGCAGGCCGTTACTAGACCCGGAAAAAAGGGCGAGCCACGGGGTACACCATTTTCGTGCGGTATGTATTTTGCTTCAGCCTTTGGATCGAAAATATTTGCTGACTTGGTGGATACAGGGGGTCGTGGTGGCGGCAGCTCCAGTCGCGGTAATGGCCGTGGTGGTGGCGCGAGGGGCGAATCCCAGAAGATGCTGGCACACAAGTCGCGCGACAAGTTCCAGCTTTGGGCGGCGCCGGAAATGCCCCTCGATCCCCGCATGGTCCGCAGCCCTTGCAGCGGTGAATAGATCTCAGAGCCCCCAGACCGGCCCAAACGACCGGAAGTACATCGCTCCAGAGCTGGCTTTGCTGGTTTCCTCGGAGCATGCCTCGAAACACCAAAGGCTGATCCACCATTGGATGTTGCTCCGCTCTGCGTTCGTAGCGCTCATTGGAGATGGGCCCAGCTCGGCCTTGCTGCTCTTTTCACAAGAGTGGCCTGATATCCTGGATGGCAAAATCGAGGCGCGAGGGCACCCCCAGTCGAGGACCGGCAAATGTAGTCGATCGTTGGTCAAACTCATAACTCCCGTATTTGCATTGGGCAACCTCCAGGACCTGGGGGGCTTGCCTGTGCCGGACGAGCAGATCCCTCACTACTATGTGGAGGAGATGCAAGAAATTGCGTGGGATGTGGCCGAGATCAACTTTCACTTTGAGCTAGCAGGACTTGACCGACGAGCATCAGGGAGGGAGCGGTGGAACAAAGTCCGAAAGTGCTTCGTGGGAAAGACTCTGCTACCGGTGCTGGACAACGCGAGCGCGGGTCTGGGACATATATCCCTCGAAGAGCGGCACCAATACAATGTGTGCATTGCGGAGTTAATGGTCGACTGGCAGGCGCCGAGTGGCCGCCCCCCGCTGATCGACCGTGTGGTGGCGCGGCACGAGGAGGACAGCCCCGTTTCGGAGATGGAAGCACTCGAAAAGGCTGTTGCGCAGTACTATTCCCAGTCCTTTTATGACCTCTTTGGGCGGGTGGCAGTGATTCCCATGTGCCTCGATAGTCCGAGCGAGCCCCGGGTGAACCATCGCGAACACGTTTGAACGATCTTGAACTACTCTGTACATACTAATGTAATTTTCAAAGTATATTCAAAATCCATCCTTTCTTGGCGAACGATTGCCTTTTTGAGCCGTGATCCAAATCGAGCCAAACAACTTGACCTCGCGCACATTACTGATTAAACTGGCCTATGTGTGGAGTGCAGCGTCTGGCTCCGTGTTTTCGACTGCATCTGCGACTGACTGCGTGTCGTCGTATAGCTACGTAGGTGGAGCAAGTGAACTCGTCTGATCAAGCTATCAAAGCGCACCGGGCGGTTCTGCAGGAGCAACAACCAAAGCGCGCTTCTGGGTGTGGACTATATAAATGATGTCCGCGCGCTGCCCATTGTCTTCAACAACAGCCACCCACCGCATCTCACCAGCCACCGTATCTCGTGCACCACATCTATGGCCAGACACGCACAGGATATTCGTCGGAAGACTTCGAAGAAGAGTCCGCCACCCGAGGTGCCTGCCCGCCTGCTGGGCAATCTCGAAGGGAAATACATTCGCGAACTGCCTCCCCTGCGTTTGAAGCCGCCACCAACGAAGGGTGGGCGGACGTTGATCGTCGTGTGGCCGAAGGTGGGTTCAACGCAGCTGCTATGGGGGCCACTGGCTGCCAGCTGATCCATCTTTATTTTCAGGATGGGGAGCCAGCGCGCCAAGCCTTGGTGCCACGCGACAACGGTTGGATCAACTTGTTCGCTCACAAGGAGCTCCTCGAGGGGATCGGCCTCGCGCCGAAGCTCCTAATAGAACAGTATTCCTTGCGCAAAAAAGGGAAAAAGGCGGGGGTGTGGTCGCGGCTGCAATGGAAGACGAACCAGCACTTCAAAATAGGCGATACTCTTATCCTACGTCGGAAGGGGGTCGTGGAAATGCCGAAATGCGAAGAGTTCATGGGGTATTCGGTTAGGCGGCGCATTCCAATGATCATACGAACACTTGAACCTTGTTTCTGCTCCTCAAATACTGTAGCCGCGGCCATTATAGAATCGTGAGATGCCATCGCTCCCAAAGTGTTGGGATCCGGCATCTCGTCGTCGCCTAAAATTCCCCTTCATTCACGATACCACTAGCCATTTAGCTAGTGTACGACTTCCCTATGATTCTCGACAATTCACATGATATTGCCTTCTAAACGCGCTCTCGGAAGAAAAATCAAATTTATTCAGCTTGCTATGCAACATACAGTTGAGGTATCTAGTAATTCGGCCTCCCGGAACGGTCGTGCCTTCTCCCTCAAGAGGTGCGCGAGTTGCACCAGCCGCGCCGACCGCGCGCGGAGTCGCAGAGCCAGATAGAATACAGTCAGCCGGGCGATGCATTGCATTTGGAACAGCGTCTCACATGGTATGTTGCGAGTACAATTGTTTCTTTGCCTCAAACTAAATTGCGTCCAAAAAAATTGTTGTAGCTAAGGTACAGGAGGAATTTCAATCCTAAAATCCTGTGAGTCCTGCAAGGTCGAAGGCGCGGACGACGCGCACGGTGTAGAGCTCGCCGCAGAAGTCCTTGTAGAGGGGTTGGGCGACATGCGCGAGGCTTGGGGGCATCCGGGTCCTGCGATCTTAGCTGACGACGGGGAATTGAAAAATTACTTACCTTGCGGCGAGTTCTCGGCGTCGCCGCCTCTCGGCGGCGCTTGGCGGTCTCATAGGAGGCCTTCGAATAATTAGTAGTCAATTTAAACACTTAATGCAACTCACATTGTAGTGGAGAAAGAGAGAGAGTGAGTTTGAGTTGGGTTTGGGTTGGACACGTCTTTAATTGGCGCGTTGTTGTGGATTGTCGGTGAATTGATCCAGATCACATGCGGCTTACATCACCTTGCCTTTGCCACCTACCCCCAAGTCCCCTGTCTCCCGCCCTCCTGCCCGCCTCCTGCCCGGCGACCCGACCTGACGAGGCGCCCACGTGCCCTTCGACAGTGGACGCGACTCTTGCGTCCGCCTCCCGGCTCGCCGGCGAACCGCCGCCCACCACCCACCCGCCACCCTAGTACAACAGCAGCACCGTGGACACGCCCCTTGGCGCGCCTGCGGTGCTGCTGCCTTCAACCGAACAGACTCCCGTGTCGCTCAGAGCTGACTTCCGAGTCGCTCTCAGGCGTCTGACTTTCGAGTCGACGCCGCCCAATTTTTCCCTTCTTTCAGGGGGTGTTTCCACGTCCTCTAACAGCCTTTCTGCGTATAACTCCACGTATATCTCCAGTTACCTGCTGATTAGCTTTCATGCCCTGCACAGATTTCTTCTAACGATGGTGTGTTTTTTATTTTCATTTTTTTTCCTTTGTGCGCCGACTTATTGCGCATCAGGAGTACGAGTGCACGGTCTTCAGGGCTCCGAACGCGTGCTCAACGCCAATGGTCAACTCGACCCTCTCCGGGGCGTGGAGATACCTACCGAGGCCGTCGTGTGGGAGAGGGCGGCGAAAAGGTCTGTTTGTCTTTCTCTACCTCTTTTCTTGGTTTAGACTGACTGCATGTTACAGGGAAGTACAGTCCCCGACCGCCATCCATGTGCTCTTTCCCCTCCTCATGTGATCTTCCTAACTCGTCCCTAAACTGGTTCATTTTCGAAGGTGCGTCTGTTTCTCTGCATGTTTCCTTATTTTTTAGACTGACTGAATGTTACAGGGGAGTACAGTCCACGCCTGCCCTCCGTGGCCTCTTCCCCCCACTCCTGCGGTCTCCCCCTCCACTCGTCCCTCCACTCGTTAATAATGAAAGGGTCAAAGCGCATCAAACGTGACCGTCGAAGTGCTTCCATCGTGTAACAAAAGAGATGGCCTAAGCGCTCAAAGCGTGTTATAAGCTGGTCAGTGGCTCGGACTATCTTATCCTCCTGCCATTCTAACCATGCCACTTGCTTCAAAGTTTAACACTGAGCAAGACGCTCACATAGCGGAGTACTTGCTGAAATTTATCTCTCTGGAACCATCTCAGCGCACTCAGTGGAAGAAGACGGACACATTAGAGATCTTGAGCTTGGTGGCGGTGTAGTCGTCCAAAACGGGATGTCGATTTCCTTTTTGGGATTTGGGATTTCCCACACGCCTTGTCCGCCCACTCCCTCTTTCTGTCATTCATCTGCCACCGTCGCACCCACCCTCCTCTGCCAGCACTGCCCCTCCACCTCCCCTCACTCATCCTCCCTCTACGTCGCTCTCCTTCCTCCTACCTCTACTGACGTCTCTTTCCTGCCCAGGGCGACTAATTCGCGGACTTGACGGACTACGAGGCGTGCGATGACCTGCCGCACCGGTTCGTTTTGCTGAACCAGAGTGCGGCTACAAAGCAGATTTATGCACTGTCTTTTTTGTTTTGTTTTGTGCCAGAGGTGAGTGCCGGTACGTTGACATATTCTGTCCGGCTTAATCTGATGAATCCTGATTAATCGTGATTAAAAGACGCTTCAACTGAACGATGGCCACTGCGTTTAATTTATCCTTAGTTTTATCCTGTTAAACGGGATTAATAGGCCGGGTACGTTGATGTATTCTGTCCGGCTCAACCTGATTAATCCGGACTAACCTGATTAAGCCAGATTAAACCAGATCAAAAGAAGCCGGAACTTCGCGATGGGCGACAGTTTAAACGCCAGGATTAAACGGGATTAAACGGGATTAATTGTATGAGGGTGGGGTGGGTAGTATTACAGGCTGTATTTTAGTGGTACATTGTATATAGGGGGATTAATCTGGATTAATCGGTTTAATCCGATGCTACATTGAGACGCTTGAGGTTTAATCAAACCGGAGCAGGATCTATCTCGTTAATTTAGTGAGTGGAATTCCTCAGTGGCTCACTCCTCCAACTGATCCAACCCAAAAAAAGGCCCTTGTTCCCTGGTTCTGCGGCCTACAAGTTGCTGCTTCGCACCGTGACACCCCCCTGCGCCTTCGCAACGTAGATCTGTGTTTCTGCAACGTAGCTCTGCATTTTCGCAGTGTAGCTCTGCGTTTTTGCGACGCAGATCCATGGGCCCTGCTGATAAGCCGGCCCTGTGACCAGCGGTGAAATCTTTTGATTTTGCTGTTCTAAACAGGTGCTTCATATAGAATAATGGCTATATCGCTCACTACGAGCTAGGATAAGGTCCGAGTTGCTAGCTAAGGATATACACATGTGCGAGTAGTCCTATTGCTTACTTGGGAATGACGGCCACCATAATGGATCAGATTTGCCAAGCAAAGTACTAGTCTATTAGCTAAAGGTGTTCTTACCATCCTTAACCAAGGGATTGGGAACGTCCTGCATGTATCCTATCAAGGACATGTCAATGCACTCCATCCAGACTATGGGACTTACCAGGGGCACGAACGAGGGATCGAATAAGGTTGCGGGACGGTTCCAGATAATAGAACCGTGTGCGGTCCAATAATCCGAACAATTCCGAAGATCCGATGATGCCAATCACGGAGATCACCGATCTGAGCACGGAACAGAGATCCGATGTCGGAGATAGTACCGAGCCCTTGGCCCATGATGCCAGGACTCCCTTTGACCAGGGCTGAAGGGTTGACTAATTGGGCGACTTAAGGGTTGATGGGCCAGGGCTCGGTGCAGCTGGCACATGGATTGATTGCCCAGGGCACATACGTGCTATGGCGCAATTCCCCTTCCAATCTCCCAGATTATCTACCAAAATATACCATTTAACCGGAACTAATTACCAACAAGGTTATTTCTTGAGCTAATACTGCTCATCACCCTAATATATCTGTGTTCCGTTTATCCGTTTGTACTAAAAGTCAGTTTCAGAATCATTTCTTTATTTAGAACATCAGTTTGTATAAATACCCGTAGAAAACAGAGGGAACGCGAGTAGATCCTACCCTTCCTCTTCAGTGAGCACGAGAGTGAGCTTGAGCACAAGGGGACGTCTAGCATCTATTCGGGAGACCTTCAGAAAGCTTATAAAGTTTCCTTTTGTTGTTTCTGTTGCAATATATAAAGTGTTGGATATTTGTGGAGTGATATAAGACAGGACAGGACCAGACCAGACCAGACCAGACAGGACAGGACAGGACAGGCCTTGCTTCGTTAAAAATCACATAAACATTTGAAGGCGCTCGGCTTTGTGCAGTAGTCAACCTACCAAACTCTAGCTGATACATTGGTTGTTGGAAATACATCGTTGGAATAAAAACTCTCGATCTACGGATCACCCCTTGGGCTTCGTTCCAAGTCTTGCACATAAAACCCAACTTTCCTTACCCTCTAAGGTCGTGTAAAGCGCCTAGAACGGTTCCGATCGTCTCGAAGTCACCTTTAGCTATAAGCTACTGCACTTGCCTGTAAAACCCAAATTGCCACTGCCTAATACCTGGTAGGAACCCCGAACCTCGCACACTTGATAGTTGGATTTGTTGGTTGTTGTTGGTGTTGTTGGTTGTTCACTTAAGTGTTCATCTTGCACACTTAATTTCACCGGTGGTTCTACAGTCAGTGTTTCACCGCAAGATGTCTTCACCATCCCCGCTGCCCACGTCGCCTCCGCCGCCTCCGCCACCTCTGCCGCCCCACACCCCTCCTCAGACAGCTAATCCAGCCGAGCTCTTCACACCTGATAATTGTTGGGTGAGTCCAGCGCTGGTTTCTAGCCCCTCCCCCTGTCTAAAATCTATTCGCAGGCCATGAAAAATGCGGCGCTGGAAGTCCCTACACCACCATACCCGGAGTCCGCGCCAGAAACCCCCGCCTTGTTGTCTTACAGGCCAGCAGCGCCAGAGAGCTCCCCTCTTGCGTCACCCCTGGACAATACTTTGCAAACACAGATGCCTGACATGCGGGCGGCATCGGACATATTTCTCGACAACCGGTTTGACATCAGCCAGGAGGAATTCGCACGCTCGCTAGCCAACATCAACGCGGATACGCAGGGGAGTGAGGATGAGAACGGAGAGCAATATGATGAGCTCGAGTTATCGCACCCCCCCAACGCCTGCTCATCCCACCTCCACCCACACACCGTCCTTTTCCCTCGTGCACACCAGCTACTGGACCGACATGGACTCCCTGTCACCCTGCTCACACAGCGCGGTGGCCCTTGACCTCAATCCCCCCGTCCCCACGTCACGCATATCGCAATGTTCTGAAGGGGCCCTCTTTGGCAACGATGACTCCAACAAGCCGTGGGTGCTGGAGGATGAAGGGTGGGACCAGGTGGACGGTGGGTGAGAGGCGACGCCGCTGGCCCAACTCTTACCACGGCTCCGTGGGACGATTACTCCTACAGCGCATGTGGACACCATCACCAGGAAATCCGCAGTGAGACGCTGCCAGCAACACACTGGGCCCATCCCTTGGCCCAGGAGCTTTCTTGTCGATGTGATGCCCTCACCTACTGTCCTGTCCCCGTCCCCTCCCCTCCCATTGTCCCCACCTTCCATGCCACAGGCTCCTGCCTCTCCCCTGCCGCATATGGTGCCACTGCTGAGCATCTCCCCTGTGACCACCCTCGAAGAAATGCTCAACAAGGGGGGTACAGTTAACCTGGGCCCATCACCAGTGCCCATTGTGTCACTCACATCACCGTTGATAGGCTGGCCCTGTGACCAGGCATGAAATCTTTCGATTTTGCATCTGTTGTTACTCACTAGGGCCATATAAGCCAATAGATCACGCTCAAGAGAGCTAGTGTGAGGTCCGAACATCTAGCTAAGGATATACTCTGTGTGCTATCTGCAGTCGCTCGGTTGTGATGACGGTAACCACTATGGGCCAGATTCCGAAGCAGCTATACTACCTTTAGCGAAAGGTCATCCATCTGTTCTGTGAGGAACTGGGACTTGCCTGCACATTCCTACCAAGGATATAGTTATGGCATGCCATCTAGACAATGGGCAATACGCTGGGGACACAATTAGAGTTTGCACAATGTGATGGCGGTCAAAGCGACCTCGCATGGCGACAGTTCCGACACTTCCTGACAAAGCCGATCAGGCTTTTGACAGGAAGTGTCAACAGTTTAACCGGACCGGTGATTGGGCTAAGCGGAACAACAGGTCCGTGCAGCTAAATAGAGATCATCCAGGTCTAGACGGTCGCTTTATCTAAAGCCCAAAAACCATATGGAGCTGTCATTAAACACATGGGATCTGCAGTGCAGCAGCTGCGGACTCGAGTCAGAGTGGAGCGAGCCATGTGGTTCGTTCTTGGTGTGACTGAGAGCAGAGGTCTCAGCCGCCATTAAAACAATAAATATACCATTTTCTCGCGAACTGGCTTTCAACAGGACCAGTTCCCTATCTAAATGAGCTCGGAGCGTTTATCCGACGAGTTCTGAATACCCGTTTGTATTATTTTATGATCAGATATTGTGATTTCCTTATTTAGATCTCTCATTTGTATAAATACCTGTAGTTCTCTAGGAGGAAACCAGTGGATTCTACTCTTTTTTACCCAGAGACCAAGGCTACCAGCTAGGTCCTGTGTGGGAACGTCTAGACTCTATTTGGCATAACTCTGGGAACTTTTAGTTCTTTCAGTTAGCTTACATTGTGGGAATAAATTTGATTTCAATTGATATTTGAACGCGGGAAAAGTTGAGCAGTTCGAAAGAACCAATCAAGTGCAAGTTACAAGTTACCAGTACGTGCGAACAAGTTGAAGATCGGATTTCTGTGGAGCTGTAACCTTCGTCGTTACTTTGCCATAGTTATCAAGCCACACTGGGGACAATAAGCAATATACAGGCCCTGTATATGCTCAGGATATGCTCAGGATATTACAAACATCCCCAGTATATACCTGCAATATCCGGTGGCGGATATGCTCTGGATATTAGCTAATATACTGGGGATATCTGGAGCCAGGATATGCCCAGTATATTGGCTAATATCCGGAGCATATCCTTACAATATCCTGAGATCTGATGGCTACCATATATGGACTCAGGATATGCTCAGGATATTGTAACACAACATGTACAAACAATGTCCAAAAATGGAAATAAAGACCTGCCTTGTAAGGAGAAGGCTCAGCTGAGGGCAATTGGGAAAATCAAAGTTAGGGTTAGGGTTTCCTTATAAGGTATATCTTATCTTATCTAATTCCATATAAGGAAACCCTAACCCTAGCATCAAGTTTCAGATTGCATTTGGCTCAGTAATAAACCCGCAGGGCACCCCGTGATCTGGGCCAGCGGCCTGCAGCGGCATCCAGCGGCCCGCAGCGGCATCCATCGGCAATCACTCTGCTTCCATCAGAGTTTGGTGGCAAACAACACCAAATTGACATGTCATCAAATATCAATGTACCCCTCTTGAATATCATCTGATTCCTGGACTCTGCTGGCTGCTGGCTTTCCCTGCACTCCGATGTAACCCCTTCTTTGTAGTCACCGCTGGAGTGCGCCGGCCTCCAGTGGTCTTTATGTAATAAGATGTATAGCCTTGTCCTCTGTTCACGTCTGGTATAAAGTCGACAGACTCCGGCGAACTCCAGCAGCCCTTCCAATGAGCCAAAGCCTCCAGAATCCACTTTACTCCTGAACCTTTTTGAGATCGGTGGACTCCACTGTACTCTTCAGTTTATTAAAGCCACCGGACTCCGGCGGACTGCTCAGTTTCACCAAAGTTGGTGGAGTCAAATGACCCTCCGTATTCTCCAATGCCACTGGAATCCGGCAGCTTTCTGAATTAAATTTTACCCAGCAGACTTCAAGCTCGGTGTGTTTTATCAAAATCAGTGGACTCCAACGTATTCTGCAATTTTATCAAAGTCAGCGAACTCCACTGGACCCCCCTTTTTATAAAAAACAGTGAACTCCAGCGGATCTTGGTACACCCCAATGCCATTGTACTCCGCGGCTCTCTTTAACTAGGACAACCAGAAAAACCAGTGTGCTCCAGCAAACATCACTGGAGGCCGGCGGCAAGGGTTAGGGGCTACTGAACATGGTTTGAAACATGAGCAAAGTCGGCGGCATGTGCCGAACACTATTATCCAATGATGACTAATGGTGGAGGCCCCTGGCCACTGGCAGCCATCGACAATCACCAACAACCACCAGTGACTCGGTTCCATGTGGGCATAAAACTCAC
Source organism: Mycena rosella (assembly GCA_029378255.1). Lineage (NCBI taxonomy): Eukaryota > Fungi > Basidiomycota > Agaricomycetes > Agaricales > Mycenaceae > Mycena > Mycena rosella. The sequence goes on along the minus strand of JARKIE010000030.1, from coordinate 468,171 downwards.
TTGGCTGAGCCTTCTCCTTACAAGGCAGGTCTTTATTTCCATTTTTGGACATTGTTTGTACATGTTGTGTTACAATATCCTGAGCATATCCTGAGTCCATATATGGTAGCCATCAGACCTCAGGATATTGTAAGGATATGCTCCGGATATTAGCCAATATACTGTACGGACATGTATGGAGGCAATGGTCACGGTCACGATGGGGTCCGTTGCGTTGCCCAAATGCCTCGAGGTCACGGTCACGCGGGCGTCCGTTGCCTAGAAAATAACGTGACAATGCAAAAAATCAGTTTTTGAGCTCTAAAAACCGAAATTTTGGGTTGTGTCATTGCATTTTTTGGCAACAGTCAGGGTCCCGCCTGGCGGCGTTGCCTGAAAAATAGGCAACACACATGTCACGGTCCCTCATGGTGTTGCCTCAATACATGTCCGTACAGTACTGGGCATATCCTGGCTCCAGATATCCCCAGTATATTAGCTAATATCCAGAGCATATCCGCCACCGGATATTGCAGGTATATACTGGGGATGTTTGTAATATCCTGAGCATATCCTGAGCATATACAGGGCCTGTATATTGCTTATTGTCCCCAGTGCCAGTTACCAGAATATAAGTTGCCAGACAAAATCCTATTGATCTTAAAATCACCTTGGAAGTAATTCCAAACTCCTGTTGCACCAATCCTACTTTCCTTACCCTCTGAGGTCACGTTAAGCACCTAGAATGGTCTGGTTGTCCCAAAAGTCACCTTTAGCTAAAAACCACTTTTGCATTGTAAAGTCCCAAATTGCCACTGCCTAATACCTGGTAGGAACCCCGAACTTGCACATTTGAGAGTTTGAGTTGTTGTGTGCTGTTGGTATTGTTGGTTGTTCACTTTTGTGCTCAGCCTTCATGCTTTATTTCACCTGTGATTCAATAGTCAGTGTTTCACCGTCGCCGCCGGAGACCCCCTGACGCTCACCATAACCCAAGCGACCGGGATTGGCGGAGACGGTGTAGGACCTACTGAGTGCATAGAGGCCTTCACAAATATTTCTAGGTTGGGAAGAACACTGATAGCGAGTCTGGCGAGCGTGCGATGCGTGCGAGGAGGTATAAATGGTGTTTACGAAGCCTAGACGGACAGCGAGAGCTTTGGAAGTCCTTAGTGGCTGTCCGTGGTCCCTCGAGAGAAGTCTCTCGAGGTTAGGCTTCCTTAGAAACGACAGTTAGTAGTTTGGGAGCGTAGGGACTCACCAGATACCGGAGCCTCCGGGCTTTCTTGAAGCTCAGAGGCGATGGTAGGAGGTAGTAACACTGATTCCATCACACGGGCCGATGCCCGACTATACTGCGTGACATGAGTAATGTGATATGACTACAGATTGTATATGATGATAACCCAGGCGCGCCGCTCAGTGGCGGCACGACTGCAGGAGAAGCGGAAGGTAAGTAATGTACACAGGTTAAATAAAATAAGGAGAAATGAAGGATTTCGTATGTTACAGACGGACCTGCCGCCGCCCAGCCACTACCCCATCCCATACAATGAGGATGTCCCCATGCCGGCCTCTCCCGAGGATGACCTGGGGCATTCTGCATCGAACCCAGCTGCCTCATTCGACACAGCCGCCGCATTTGACACAGCTGCCACCAGGGCGGCAGAGTCCTTCGCCGCCTTCAATGACAATAACTCCATAACAGTTCAGCTCGAGGATCAAGGCCAGTTCATATCCAGGGCGGTGTACCCAACCTACGAGATCTGGCGTCAGCAGATGCATGGGATCTCCTACGCCACCTCCGTCCCAATGTCACACCTGTTGAAGGGCTTCGTGGACTAAATGGAAGTGGCGAGGGTGGCCGTGCCACCACGATGCGGAACACGTACCAGGAGTATGCAAAAAGGCTGGAAAACCGCCTCACAGAGTGACAGCGCATCAACAGGCACTTCGAGCTGAAGGAGGGTGAAGAAGCTCCGCCGCTTCGCGTGCAGGATCTGTCATGCGTGTTGCGAACATTCCAAGACTGCATGATGGAGGATGGCCTCAAGGATTTTTTTATGCTGAGTCGGAAGCTTAATGCCGCCGAGAACCCAGAAACCCTGGGGTCCCGCAAGCGCAAATTTGGAAAACTGGTGGATATGTATGATCATAGGGTATGTACAATTTCCTCCACCGGTTGCATTGATCTGGTGTTTCCAAGCTCGAGAATGACTTTGAGTAGTTCGATATTCAGGCCTTCTTGGCGCTCGTCGGCGCCCACGTTAATGAGGATTCCAGTGTGGGGGCAGTTGTTGGCACTGGAGGTCTTGTCGACCACCCCAGCGCAGGCGACCGCCATGATGACTGCTCTCTTGGCCATCAGCGGTGGTGCAGCCCTCTTCCGCCTTTCGCCGCCCCACGCCGCATTTTTTCTATCCATATTGTCCCCCGATCTTGTCCCCTATCTTGTGTACCATATCTGTCCCCCCAATCTTGTCCCCCATCTTGTGTACCATATCTGTCCCCCCAATCTTGTCCCCCATCTTGTGTATTAGATCTGGCCCCCCATCTTGTCCCCCATCTTGTGTATTATATCTGTCCCCCCCCATCTTGTCCCCCGTCTTGTGTATCATTTCTATATCATTATCTGTATATATTGTAGCATATTACACTTCTTGAACTTGCATCTGTGCTTGTAAATAATGAATCTTATTGTGTGTACATGAACAGAATTGCGAGATGATAAGAGCAAAATTGAGTAAGAGTGGCAGCAGAGGCGGTTTATGAAGGAGGCGGTAAAGGCGGTTTATGAAGGAGGCAGCAGAGGTAGCATCGGGCGGTTTCGGAACGTCGCGGCTGGCACTACCTAAATTACCTAATAGAAACACGTACCTGCGCCGCCTACGCCCTACGCCGGACCTCTTAGGTCCATGCTGTCCATACAAGATCAGGGACCTAAGAGGTCCGTAGGTAATGGCGGCGGTGGTCGCTTAGGTGCACATGTAGGGAGGCAACGGTCACGGTCACGATGAGGTCCATTGCGTTGCTAATTTTCCATGGGGTCACGGTCACGGAGGGGTCCGTTGCCTGAGAAATAGCATGACATCGGAAAAAAATGTAAAATGCTCAAAGAAAAAACATTAGCTTGTTTTCTACTCCGCTTCATCACTGCCAGTTGTCCCAAAAAAAAAATCCCAAAACGGTGAGCAAAGCTTAACATTGATGTATTTTGGATTTATTCCTATCACAGCAGTGTACGTAGAGCAGGCAGCGTGAAAGGTGAAATTTATAGAAGGCAGGATTGTGTGGCAGCAGTGGGCGGTGTGCAGTCATCTAGCGGCGGGTGTGGCGAGGTGTGGGCAGGTGCGGAGAGCCGGTGCGGCTAAGCGACCAAGCCGTGACCTCGCCGAAGGTCCGCGGCCGATGGCTATGTTGCCGCGTGGAGTCGCCTAGCCATCAGCTCGCTTAGACCTCCGCGCAGATCGCCGAAACTCCACGTGGGCTCGGCTAGGGAGCCGTTGAACGCAGTGAGGCCGTGCAGGCACACATCCCGCCTTCGTTGCAAGTATGTAAACAGTCCGGCGTGTCCGTGGGCGCACGCCCCCAGCCGCACCCTGCAATCCCCGCCCTCCACAGTCTGTACTCCGCCTTCCACACCCGCGCGCCCACGCTCCGCCTTCATGACTCTCGCTCCGCGCCACTCCGCTCCGCAAGCCTACGCCCCCGCACCAGCCGCACTCCACACTCCGTCCGCACCCCCCGCGCTCCGCCCGCCCCGCACCGCCGCCACGTCTCCTCACGTCTCCTGCGAACGACAGCGACAGGACGCCCGCCCCGTCCCCGCCCTCCGTACCGCACCCCTCACCCCGCCTCCCCGCATCCCGCTCCTCTGCGCACCCGCAGCCCGCCATTCACACTCCGCACCTCCCTCCGCAAGCTCGTACCCGCTCACACTCCGTCCGCTCTCCACACGCCGCGCACCAGCACAAGCACCGCGAACCCCGCTTCGTCCGCACCCCGTAAGCCCGCCCTCTCCAACTCTCGCGCCGCGTGCTGGCTTCGTCCATACTCCGCCCCCCACTCTACGCGCCCACGCTCCGCCTTCATGACTCCCTCCGCAAGCCCGCTCCGTACGCAAGCACAAATGTCAAGTGTACGTCGACGGGTGACGGGACGAAGGGGGCGAGGCCACGGGGCAATAGGCGAGGGGCCCTGAACGACGCGCTCCGAACACATCAAACTCCTATTCGTTTTCGCATTTGAATTCGCCTCCGCCCACACCCGATCAGCCGACGCGCGGGGCAGGCGGGAGTGAGGGATGAGGGACGATGCGCACCTATACCGTACCGTACAGCTCTCTAACCCCTCCCCTCTTCATCGCGAAGAACTGGTACGCAGCACCTTCCGGCGGTCATCGCATGACTCGCTCCAGATCTCTTCAAAGACTTTGACGCGGTGTCTTATTTGAGGTTCAATCGAGCCGTGCGAGAAAAAACCCAGAGAAAATAGCATGTCCGGATGCTGCGTGGGTTCGGGTTCGCACAGACGCGTAAAGGCGAGTCGATTGCTCGTCGTCGCAGGAGAGAGGAAGGCGCATCAGTGGCTATGCGCCCTGCACAGCTTTCGGAGACGTTGCCGGGTCATTGCGAGTCTGCGCGAACATGGCGCGAACTACTTACTTCGCTTACTGGTACGACTTTGCCCCACCTCTGAAGTTTCTTCCACCCCGTTCCTTGTCTTTCTGTCTACGCCCCAGTTGCAACTTACCCGGTCATTCACGGCAGTTCTTCACGTTTTGGCACCACCCTGTCGGTGATACTCGAGCGCAGAGAACCGCTCCATTGCACTCGGTTCTGCGCCTACTCGTCCGATGCGCTTGCGCCTCCCGATGAATCTACGCCCGGTTCGCAATGCAATTGAAAGACTCGGGACGGTACTCAGATCAAACGCCATCCCCAACTTCCGCACTGTCCCGGCCAGCCGGCTCGTATTCTAAGTCAACGACGCGGGCATCCGTGCGCTCCCCAGGTCACCAAGCTGCAGCCAGTGCAATTCCGCGGGCGTGGTGCGCGGCACATTTCTAAATGCTACCAGAGTGCAAGTTGCAACTCGCACTCCGGGGTTCGACCCCCCGCGCCCGAATACGTCTTGCAGATCCCACACTTCGTTTCGTGTGGTGCGGTAACGAAAATCCGATGCCAGCTGTTCCTCAGTTCATCATGAATGTTACATAGTAAAAAATCGGGTGTGGCGCGGGCCTTCCCATTCCGAAGTGGACGTCGCACCCCGGGGTTCGACTCCCCGCGCCCGAATGCGCTAATTCCCGACAGTTTTTTGGTCATCTCGTGGACGGTGGAGGGACTTCATAATCTATTGCTCATTTCGTGAAGGACGGGATCGGTCAACCGCGGACGTGGTACGGGACACCGCGAGCCTTTATCCAGCGAATACAAACCCCAAGCAGACCTCCGGGGTTCTGTCATTTTTCTTTTTCGTGCGCCAAAGGCATGTTCCAGGTGCCCCTTTCTTTAAATACTCCAAGTGTTTTTTACAAGGGTTTAATGATTGTTCCAGGGGGCATTTTCCAGGGACCAGGTGCGTGTCCGCATTACGGTTGAATTCTTCCGCCGGGTGAGCCATGACCGTGGGATGGAACGTCGTAGAAACCCAACATGTGGCCAAATTTTGGTGCTGGTATGTCACCGCTTCCAAGTCGGAACAAAGCGGAACAATCACCTGTCATGTGCCAAAATTCCATGTCAATCTTGTCAATCCGTGTGGTCTAAATTGAACCAATCCGCGGTTCCAGTTTACTCATAGGGGACCACAATTATCTGAGTTTTTCAAACGAAGTGTATGTCTTATTTTTCTGTTCTTTTCTGGAGGGTAGGGGTAACCGCCTTGACTACATAGATTCATGCGATCCAACACGGTAAGCATCTGGCACGCGGGCGGAAGTAGATCATCAGCTTCTCGCTTCCTTACCCAAGGACCCATCATCGTGTGGACGCAATTTAAGCCAGTCCCAGCGCTTTCCCCTGCCACGCACTCCTCCATTTGATTTTCCTCCCAATGGCACCATTTCTGATATCCAGCAGCTCCCTGTGCGCTCTCTCGACCGTCCTGGGCATCGTCTACGCGCTTCGGCGGAACCGCAAACGGTCCAAGCTTCCACTACCGCCAGGGCCCACAAAATTGCCTCTCGTCGGAAATCTGTTCGACATCCCGTCTGACCGGCAATGGGAGGTTTACTTCGAGTGGAGCAAGAAATTGAGCGCGTCGATCCACCCTCCCCGCATCCAAAATGTAATGGGTCTTAACTCTGCTGCAGATTCAGATATCATCCACGTGGATGCCGCAGGGACGTCCCTCATCATCTTATCGTCGATGGAAGCAATCAAGGACCTCTTTGAGAAGCGATCGTCCTTGTATTCTGATAGGTCATTGCACCTCGTTGCATCGCAGCAGGGATTTTACTTTCCCTTGCAGGCCTCGAATGCCAATGATCGTCGAGCTTATGGGGTGGGATTTTGGCATTGGTTGAGTCCAGATTTCGTGTGGGCTGCACTCTAACTGAGAAACTAATTATCAATTGCTAGGATTCATGCAGTACGGTGCATATTTTCTTTTTTTTAAAAAAGTCTAACTTGTCCTTTTTGACTTATAACTTCACTGCATAGGTGATCGGTGGTGAGCGCCCGACGAACCTGCGGATATCACGCATATGATTGCAATCTCATACGACTGTAGGCGCGCTCACCGGAAAATCCTCCACGAGGCTTTCAATGTGGGAGCGTCAAAAGGATTTCAAGCCCAAGAGCGTGCCGCACAGTAGATTATGCGCCGCATTCTAAATGATCCCCACAACTTGATGGACCACTTCCGGCAGTAAGTGCGCATTGCACCTCGTATACTTAGCGTAATCTCGTCACCGTAGCTTGGCGGGTGCTCTGATCATGGATGTGGCATACGGCATCGATGTCCTACCATCCAACGACCCTTACATCGGGCTTTCTGAAGAAGTGATGAGCGGACTGTCAGTCGCCGCTGTCCCCGGAAGATTTCTTGTTGTGAGCTTTCATTGTCCGGAATGTTGAGGCAAAGTTCTAGGGGTGAATTTAGGATACCATCCCCGCTTTGAAATATGTTCCAAGCTGGGTCCCCGGGGCAGGTTTCAAACGCCTAGCGAAGCAATGGAAGAAACTCGGACGAGACTTCATCGACGTCCCGTTTGCCGAAGCGAAGCGAAACATCGTACGCCGATGATTTTGGACGCAAAATAACAGCCACTTACTCTCTGCAGGCCACGGGTACTGCTTCACGTTCATTCACATCCTTGAGCCTCGCTGCATTCGAGGATTCCAAAACTCGTGGCGAGGGAGCGGACGAAGCGAAGATTAAAGCAACGGCAGCGAACATCTATGCTGCAGGGTCCGATACTACCGCGGCCGCTCTCGGAAATTTCGTTCTGGGCATGCTCGCCAACCCTGAAGCTCAGGAGAAAGCCCAGGCGGAACTTGACTCTGTTGTCGGTGACGGGCGGCTTCCGGATTTTGCAGACGAGGTCTTGCGGTGGAGAGTCATTGGGCCATTAGGTTTGTGGTTGTATCGGATCTGCGGATGAGGGCTAACTTAGAGTGCACATATAGCTATTCCGCACTGCGTCTTGATCGAGGATATCTATCGCGGATACAGGATTCCGGCGGGCTCAATAGTAATGGGAAATGCATGGTTCGTCTATCTCGTGCCCGAAATATGCGCTGAGTAACCGGAGACAATCAGGGCATTATTAAATGACGAGGTCAGTCCGACGTGCCTGTATTCTTCAGTTTCAACTAACTGCGTCCAGGAAATGTACCCCGATCCGCACGCAATGAAACCTGAACGCTTCCTCCTTGATGGGAAGCTGAATCCCGCCGTCAGAGATCCGGAGTTGGCGTTTGGATTTGGAAGACGGTCCGTCTGTGTTCATCAACAGCCTCCCCGCCTGCAACTAATTTCATTCAAATCATGCAGCATATGTCCAGGAAGGCACATGGCGGAATCATCTCTCTGGATCGCAGTCGCATCACTCCTGGCGACCTTCAATATTGGCAAAGCCCGGGACGAGAACGGGAAAGAAATCGAGCTATCGCACGCGTATCACCCAGGACTCATTCAGTAAGTTTATCATACTCATTCCTGAGATGCGAGGCTTAGAATACATGGTAGGGTGCCTATGCCGTTCGAGTGTTCCATCACACCTCGGTCGCGGCAGGCCAAGGAGGCGATACAAGGCACCTCCAGTTCCGCGTAAACATTGATGAGGACAATTGATGAAGACAGTATTAGTAAGATCATATTAGCTCTTTGTGTAGAGTTGATGTCTTTCCGTACGCTAGTAGTATTTTCTGATTGTTTGTGATCACTCCTTGCAGAATTTCCTCTACGCACCGGTTGTGCGAAATGTACCGAGACCTTCCCACCCGAGAGAAAAGGAAGAGTTGTTCACAGAGCACGGAGCAAAATGGACGGAATTCGCACGCCTGTATCATTTGACCTTGTTCGGTGTATGCTCTTGTCACTTAACTGGTTGAGCAAGCCCGTCTCCGGGCCGACGAGTCCTTGACTTAAATTTGATCTCGTCATGAACGGCGTGATCCGAATCTAGGAAGCCGAGTGTACACCGCGTGGCCGTCTGATCGCCTTATAAATGCGGGCCGCCGAAATAAAGATCATGATGCGTGGATGATGCGCTTTCGAAACGAAGACGAAACGGTCCTTGGCAGTGCTTCTGTTGAACCCGCTAGATAAATTCTAGCACCTCCCAGCTCAAACAATTTAATGTAAGTAATCCGTTTACAAACGGTTTGTTTACCATTTCCACTTCCAGGCAAACTGAACTGAAACGGTTGGAGCCTTAAAACGATGATGTTTGGTGTTCGGACAAATTGGGCGATCAAGACTTCGTGGCGGTCCGGCGGATCTTTGCTAGACTCGCCACCAATCGTGTTTAGTCAGCGCATTTGATCACGAGACGAGCAAAGGGATCAAAAGCTTCCTAAAACCGTGATCAGCGTAGCCACGTGATGGGCGAACGCGGATGGTCCCGAGCCTAGATCTTTGCATCTTTGATGTATTTCGAATCTACGGCGCATTAATATTTCCCTGTTGTTGGGTTTTCTTTCCCCAGATATCGAGTCATTGTGATCGGCTGTGATATTACTATATGAGTCCCTGGGCCTACATGTGTGCCGGCGTGGCGCCCAACGACCCACGCCTGCGGTGATCTCTCCGTTCATTCTCCGCGGTTTCCTCGTAGCGCCTTATGCGCGGCGCGTTTCACGTTTTGGACGCGGTGGACACACTGCAGCACATCCTGGTGCGGCAGGGCGGCATATGTACGATGATGGACTCGGATGAACAGATGGATAATAGGCAAATCAACACTAGTGCTGCAATGACGGAATGAGAAGCGTAAGAATATACACAAGCAGATTCGTGCATTGAGGTGGTCAGATTGTTGGGCATCAGCCGGTAGTATTTTACTCAGATTCTCAAGTGTATTCAAACGTACTCACTCAGAAGATACGAAGGAAAACAACAAGCAACTTCAAAAATGTTATATGGCACGCAGCATTCTGGAAGTTGCTCGAGTCCAATAGAATGGGATGATCAGATTCGCAATTCCGTATTCGGCGGGCTGCTTGACAGTTGTGCAACGTACGTCTCGCTTTTCGCCCTCAACGAGGAATGCCGCACGCGGTGGAACTGATATCTTGCAACAGCAAAATACTACTTAGTGGAGGGGGGGGATTTATTATATATGATTAAGTGGCTCACAAGGGCGGATCAACATCACACGCAGCGCATCAGCCGCATTTTTTTATCTCGACTGCCGTACTTGGAAAATGCCTAAATGTCCCAGCGCCTGATCCGCCAATGGGCACTTTCCAGTGAATCCTGCTGGATCGCTCCAGGGCCCAGTGGCGCAATCCTGATATTTGTACATGTCGCTCGGGGTATAAATATCTGTACGGGCTCCAATTGTTGAAGTGTATGTCCAGCAGGGACTCGGTTTGTTCTTGAAATTCTCGAGATTGGTCATAACGAGTTTTCCTGGCAGTTGAATCGGCCTTCCGTGGAGAAGGAGGTGCAATATTCCGGTGACTTCGGGAAAACTCCGCAGCCGCAGACCATGGGATCAGCTATTTTGCACTTTAATACTCTGTGGAGCCGGCGTTCCTAAGCGGGATACTACCAATCAGTTTCAATCAGCGGAGTCAGATATTCTCTGGAAATCCCGCCTTAAGAAACCGCCAATCGCCAGTCTTACTCCTCCAAGGAGCCCCCTGCTTAGCAATGCCCACATGCAATGTGCGCGCATAAATCACTAGCGCCCAGGGCTCAGGCACTGCGTGCGAGGGCGGAAACCGTATTTTTTCAAGAGGGCTGTTGTTATATCAACTTTATAGGAACGAGACCCGCGTAGTACCGACGCCTGTTCGCTCAGAGTCACGTCTTGGCCATATTTCACGTCAGCTTAAAAAGGCGGAGCCGCCGAAATCCGGGCTGATGCAGGCTGCTCCATAACCTTTCAATGCGCATGACAGGCTCCAGGTCTCGCGTAACCGCTCCATTAGACGAAGCGAATTATAAGTTCCGGCTTTGATTAGTTTGATTGTGGGAGGCGGAAACGGCATTGTATCGCGTCAAGATGTCGACGATATCAGGCCTCTTGTTTTGAATTCTGTTCCTGGAAAGTAAGGAGCTTTGAAAGAACTATGATTTCTGGGGGTAATCTCAATCTGCGAAACATCGTTCAGCGCCGGTAAGGGGGAATTGGACTCTACTTTTAGGTGATAGCTGATGAGCTGAATTTAGACTTCTTCTTGGCTAGCATTCAAAATTTAATTCCTAGGGCCAGCGTCTGGAAAGCGCGAAGTGCATTTGGTTTCTCCTCGGAGTCCCTGATCAATTAATTGTTCAGATCTCAAACTGACCCATCTGTGTATGCATGGTCAACGTTGTCAGCGGCCCTGCCGTCCCCGTGAGAGCACTGGACGGGACGGGTTGGGGACGGCCCATTTCGGAATCCGCAGACACCGGCTTTCTATGGCCGCTCCTACGATAATTGGTTAAGTCTGGAGTTGGTATCATGCGCAGATATAAAAGACCGCCCTGAACACCATGTTGTCCTCAGTTTTGGTCATCCTCCTTTTTCAATCTCCCCGTATTTCTGCGTGCTGAGCACTCGATCTACATCCTTCGTTCTTTCATTCTCTGCAAACTCATCGTAAACTATTCAAAATGTTTTTCAACCTCGCTCCTTCCGTTCATTGCAACTTTGGCCGGGTCCGCTATTTCAGCGCCGTTGACGGTTCGTCTTTTCGCTTCATGAAACCCGCTCGACCATTGATTGTCTGCAGGCGCGTCACCACACTAAGAATCAAGGGACGGAGGACCCGGCGGCACAGCATACAGCACCGAGAGTCTCACCGATATTGTCGACTATAGTTGCTGGCGATTACGTCGGAGGCGCTCAACGGGACGCTCGGGATCGCCGCCGGAGAGCCCGAGGTGTTCCCTGCGAACGTCATGGCCGCGCTCCTGGACTTCCCCGCGTCCACGCAGCCAGCACTTGGTGTGGCGATGCTCGGGACACTCGCCCCAATACTCGAGGCGCTCACCCCGATACTGAACGCTGCGAGCACCGCCATGAGCGCACAGGGCGCGTCGCTGAGTGTGCGTTCTCCTTGACTTGGCCGCACGCTCCGCAGTTGATTGGCCCTCAGGCACGCCACACCAAGGGCAAGAAACACCCCCTGTCCGCCTCGCCTGCAGCCGACGCCGGCGTTCCCGCCTCGTTCGTCTCCGTGGGCGGCGCTAACCTCACAGTGGACGCGGCAATCGTGACGGCCACCGCCGCCGGTAACGGCACCACCGATCCGGTGAGGCGTACAGTCTTGAATTCGACGAGTCAGCGAACTGAGATTTGCCCCGCAGTTCTTGTCCATGACGAAGGAGGTGCTGGGAGGGCAGTTTCCCGACAGCGTCAAGACGGCCCTCTTGGCCTTCCCCGCAGGCGCGCAGGAAGACATTGCCGCATCGCTCATGACCGCGCTCGGCCCCCTAATAGAGGCAATTGTCCCGATCGTCCATGCGCCAGCCGCAGCGGGCGCGGTGTCGGACTAGGCGGTGGACATGCAGTGATGTGATGGTTAATTCTACGGCTGAATAATATTTTGTGAACCCAATCGCTAATGATGAAAAAGTATGATATCAAGGTGTACAAATGCATCATTCCCAGGTTTATCGTGGAGAAACATCCAACTGATGACTTCGGCGAGAGAATTGAAGGTCTACAGACCTGTTACATTCCCGAGATTTGCCTGCCATATGGACGTCGCTGTTCAGAAAACGCGTTAAGAATGTAAAGGTCGAGGAAAATAATAACCTCTTACAACATGCGAGTTACGAGCTTCTTCCGTTGTAGCGTCTGTCTACGAGAGACTAATAACCTCTAGGGCGGGACGAATTTTTGGCACGGAAGCCGTGTTGATTAAGTGAAACAAAGAACCGCAGATGAAGACAACAGAAAAATTGGGAGCGCAAGTCGATACATATGCCCTAGCCGCCGGAGAGGCAAGATTCCCACAGGCTGCCACAGGACCAGAGAAATAGTGAGATCGCAGGCGATCGTCACGGATCCGACTCGGAGATTTCGCAGTGTACTTTGAGCACTGAGATAGTAATCCGAGTGCAGGAATTACAAGGGCGACTACCCAGCGAGAACCGCTGCCAGTATAAGTTGAGTATAGGTCGTGGAAGCTAGAAGGAAGAAGCGGCGGTGATCATCACTGTGATGCACAGCCGCTGCTAGCGGCTGGGCGCATCAGTGATGCGCCTCTTTCCACTTCGTCGAGACTCGAGTCGCGGTTGTATATTCGCCTACGGACGAGGCTCTTGGCGTGTCGCACTATCGGTGGGGCTTGTGATGGGCATGGCGAGGCGGGGAGGCCAAGGCCCTTATTGGCGAGCAGGGCAACGGGAATTCGAGCCCAACTCTCCAATATGATTATCTACTTCAGCCATCTCTGCGCCAGTTTGCGTGCCCACCTCCAGTGTACGTGCCTTTGCCCAATAGACCAAAGGTGCTCGATCAGCGAACGTCGTTCGTACTAGTAGCATCAGCCTCGAGCCTCGGCCAGTGGGGTACTGAAAACATTGAGGATCCATCCGCCCAGTCAACATTCCACAGCCGAGTGAGTCCCCCTTGTTTACCGGGTATTTCTCCTCCCCTCTTATTCCTCTGCCATCTTCCTCGCCTAGTTGCTTTCTATCCTGCGGAATTTTGTCACCTCGCGTCTCACGGCCGGCTCCTTTCTATCGTATCGAGGTCTTTCCGGCTATCTTGACTGCGTTGGGAGCATGATGAAGATAATTCGCAGTAAACAAGCCCCAGGTACGTACATCCACGGACCTAACGGAACGCCCTCTAATTTCCTACGTCAGCCATAAAGGGTCCGCCCCGACCATCTCAGCGCGCGCTTAACATCTTCAGAGCTGACGGTCGTGCTTCATGGTTAAAAATCAAACAAAATTCAATCGTGATCAGGCAGAGCGTACCGGTCGGCATGCCCCGTGTAGAGTACAGTATCCCGCACCACGCCCTTCAGATACGTGTGAAGCGAGCCGCGCGTCTCCTCAAAGACGAGCCCTGACATGCGTTTCACGCCGCCTCGGCGGGCGAGCCGCTTGATTGCGGGTTTGGTGGTTGCGTCTGCAGCGATGGGTGGGGATTACAGAGGTCAATTGGAGGGATGGGAGGCGTACCAAACTCCATCGAACTCCTCGAAATATGGCGCCATCGTCGGCGGGGCTGGCTTAGCCCATCGGAAGCCTTCTGCCGGGGCTGAACGTAAGGGCGCCGCCCATAGACTCATGGAATGGACGTACCGCAACTAGGCCGCGTCGTTTACGAGCCATTCACTTTTGAGGCTATGGGAGATGCAAGAATGTGAATTGTGGCAGGCGACCCAAGTGGCAAAGATCGGAGAACCGGCATCAGGTGTTGACAAGCATCAGCGCGGCGTGCTGACTCGGGATATTCGGGCAGTTGCCAAGGATTTGCGGCATAAATAGCCCACATGAGTGTGATAGCTCCGGTCGCAGGGTGTTTGTTCAATAAGGTCGTTCACGGTTCCCTTTTTTTCCCCCTCTTTCACTCCCTTTCCCTTCCTTTTTCTGTGTTTGCTTCCCTTTTTCCACTTAACATGACAAAACTTGAGGATCAGCTTGTTGCTCGGAGTCCCATAGTCATGCCTTAGTCCCCCATTGGATGTCTATTGATTTCAACCAGAGCATTCCATAGATCTGTAATCTAGTCTACATGGAATGAAGAAAAGGACAGAAAAAAGGGACGAAAAAAGGGAGTCCCGGACCAGGGTGTTCACAGTTCCCTTTTCCGTCCCTTTTTCTTCCCTTTTCTCTCCCTTTTTTCTGCCGTTTCATCTTGTTTGAGCTTTTGCTCAGTTTTTTCCCCCTTTCAAAACCCTTTTTACACCTCTGAGTGGAAAAGGGAAAAAAACCCGGCCAAAAACCGAGCCAAACTCAAGATCCAGGAAAAAAGGGAGAAAGAATGGGAAGAAAAATGGGAACTGTGAATGATCCTAATGTTGAGCTCGCGCCCAGCATCGCTCTCTCTTTTCTTGATTAATTCATTGAATGACCGAACTCCTCCCTCTCCTCCTCCTCCTTAGAGTGCAAGCGTCACGGACTGCCATCGTTTTGGATCCATGGCGGGGAATGAGAAGATGATGCTGCGTCCTGGTTGGCAACAGACGAACCGCGCGTGCACTCAAATAATCAAAGACTAGGGCATTCAAGTTTTTTGCAGGGTACTGACTACAAGATGGTTATGAATGCCCCATGAATCCTATTTCAGACAGTGAAACCACCGTGCGTCCCGACATGCACCGGGGTGCGTCGTCTGCCGGGTCCGTTAGCATTGCGGGGTTGAATAATGAACCAAATGGACTCCCGGAATCGGTGCGTGGTACTGCACGCCAACGCCCACGGGAAACCCGCCCGTCTCAAGTAATCCCGCACCATGGATCATCTCCGCGCCGGGCTGTTGCTGCAACAGACTCAGGTTCCACACGTCCTCGACGCACGACACGGGATTTCCTTGCACCTGCACCTCCGTCGCAGACCGGAAGACGACCCCAGTGCTGATGTAGCCATGTGTTGTGCCGCTGTGGCGCAGGTCAAATTGTTTGGGATCTATCCCACCCGGGAGTTGGTTTACACACCCCGCGTTCTGAGACACCTGGGTTCGTTGTCGGCGGAAATCCGAAGGAGATGGTCTCCGGGTTTACGGAGGTTGTCGAAGGCCAATAATTCGGCGTCGCAGGTCAGGGCCCAACGGCGGCGTTCCAGGGGTGTTGGAGGATTGCGCGTCGCCAGCGGGGGACATGGGTGACATCGGGGGCTGCGCGGGAGGGGAGGGAGAAATGAAAATGGCTCCGGCGGCACGCGTCACCGTCGAGTTCGCAGGCGACCGCGAGAAGCTGCTGCCGTGGCTCATCGAGGGAGACGTCGAGCGCCTGCTATGGCGTACGGCACTGCAATCTCGCCCCTCCTCGCCTGCATCCACCCCCATATCATCGTCCCCATCGTTTGCATCATCGCCGTTGTCGCCAAAACCGGCGGGAAACGTACCGAAGACTTCGTCCTCGACCGCGAGTATCTCAAGGGCTTCCGCGTTGAGGGCCTCGACTTCCTTGTGGTGCGTGATACCGACCTGTAGGCGGAGGCTGTTGATCTCAGACAAGACGGACTCCTGCTCGGCCCGCATGGCGTGGATTTGCTGGGCGCACCCGAGGCGCTGCTCGCGCTGCTTCTGGTGCCCGATTGCCTCGCTCACGATGATGGCTTTGGAGAGGCGGCGCGTCATCGCCAAACCTGGGAGTAGACGAGGCAGTTCCTGCGGAAGGATTCATGGGTGAGCCACCAACTCGAGACCGCGTTCGCCTTCCCGCGACTCGCGATGAACTGCGTATTCAGTGCCTCTCTGCGCTGTTTCTCGATGACGCGGTGCGTCGCCCTCTCGTCGGAGGTGAAGACTCGTGTGCGCTTGCGGCGCCCCGTTTGAGTGAGCGGTGTCTGGCTAAACCGGCTCTGTCTGCCTTCGTCGTCAGTGCCAGGCATAATGGAGAGCGAGGGAGCACAATCAAGCGGGGCCATGGGGAAATTTGAATATAAGTATGATGCGGGGCCCATCTAAGGAACCGGACCCAATGTGAAACCCGAATTCATCTGGCCAAGCGAGGGAAGACTCGCCATTTGCATTCAGAGGACTGGTGATTTTTTGACAGTGGGGAGTCGATATACACGCAGGGGAGCCCACCGGGGCGCAGAAGCTCCCCAAAAAGGGACGGGGGTGGCGAGGAGTGGCGTGGGGTGGCCTCACCCACTGCAGTGGCCCATCCATTTTTGGTGCCCAAAATGCGGGTCCAAACATGTCTGGTGTTTCGCTCCGTTTTAGCGCGGAACTGAAAAGGCCGCATTTTTGCCGGACGTGTTTGCCCGACCAATGCGGACTGAATATTTTAACTCTTTCTGTGGGAAATGCCGTTCAAAAACAGTCTCTTTTTGGACAGTTTTTTCCGTCCACTACAGAAATTATTTTGAGCTTGGCAAACAGCGATTGAACAAAGGATTCTTTTGTTCAACCTCTGTTTCGATGGTCAAAAATGTTATCTTTGTGGGTCGCAAAATAAACCCTAAACATGGTCAATTTTCATTTCATGTGTGGCAATGAAAGAGAAATGATTTCAGTCGATGTTGAGAAGGCGAAAATAGGAAGAAAACATCAGTTCTTTCAGTTTCACATGAAAAACGGAGGGAAACGGCAGACATGTTTGGACCCACACTTTGGGTTCCAAAAATGCATCGGCCACCGCAGTGACCGGAAAATCGTTAGCCTGCAGGGGTTTGTTAGTCCTTTGGTTACCGCGCCTCGGTTTCTGCGTTATTATATAAGCATCCCTTTGACCATGTGCTTGTGGCTCGGCGTGCGTGGATCATTGACAAAAACATCTCTGTGAGGAAACAAGACCTCCAGAAAGGTGCCCAGAGAATGAAAGTCCTTGGTTATTAGATTAATGACGGTGCCAGCCTTCTCCCATTGTGTCTTTTTCGCTGCCCGTAGCCTCGGCTGGGTAGAGGGAGTGGGCGGTAGAGGTGGAGGCGGCGGTTGACGAGGGGGCGGGTGAGCAGGGGTCGCCCGAGGTGCTGGGGAGGCATAGAACACAAAAGGGTCCAAGGGAGGTATCGCACAGAGGAAATGGCGTGTTGGGGGATCCGATAACGCGTCGAAAGATGTCCGCTCGCGTGCTAATTAATCGATTATTTGGTCGTGCATCTCCCATCATCACATAATAAAGCAGGATACCGCAAGTATACCGGGTATCAAGCACGGTAACTACTATTATCTACCTCGCAAGAGAGAACTGGGAGAACCTGCTTTAAGACCGTGGAAACCAACCCGGCAGCTCAACTATTTATGTTGACCCCCACTCCAATATCTTTGGAAATACAACCAGACCTCATGTTTACCAATCCTGGAATCTTGTTACAGCAAGGAAACCAATGTCTGTTCACAAAAATAATCAGATCCGTGAAGGATAGACCCGCACGGAAATCGGCAACATACAACCTGGATCGTATCTGCTGCAGCATTGATGACACGTTTGGATATCAACCAACTGACGGCGCCATTTGGGCCTCGATCAGGTCTAAAAATATCCACAGACTGACACGAAATTTCCTATAGAAAGGTACGCACAACATCTACCATGTTGGCTCGTTCTGGGACCACATACCTAACCTTGAAATCTTTGGTCAATGTCCCACATGTCAAGTGCTAGAGTCGCTTGAACACATTATGTTGGAATGTGATGCTCCTGGTCAGCGACAAGTGTGGTGTCTAACAGACAGACTCTGGAAGTTCAGATATCCCACCTGGCCAAAGCTGAATTGGGGGCTTCTCCTAGGTTGTGGACTTGCGAGATTCAAATCCCCTCGAGGTAAAACCATACCGGCCCAGTGTCAGCACAGCAGCTCATCGGGTTCTCGAAACGCGACTGAGGCGACTGGACGAGGGAAAAGCAGAGTTGAAAGGGACAAGCAAACAAGCAGCTGGAGTATAGACCAGAATAGTATAGAGAATAGTAGAATAATACAGGTTTATATTCAAGTGCCAAGGGATTTATAGGGGATTAGGGGGTTTGGTGTCTGTGGTAACAGAACACATAGGGTTAATGCACAATATTAATACCGATCATTGTTCCTACGATCGGGATGCGGAGGGGCTGAGTCCGGAATAACAGAGTTGAACTCTGGGATAACGGAAAAGAATTCCGGATCATGACACCCAGAATCGTTTTTTCACAATACTCGTTTCGACATCGATGAAGCTGATCTGGAACTTGAGCAATGAAAGAGCATTTGAGATGCACACAGCAGTGTCAGAGACTGAAATACATAACTGCTGGGTGTCACTTATGAACACTGCCTTGAAACGAGACAAATTACTCACGAATCGAGCTCGTTTCGGGTCTCTCACAATTAAAAAGGCAACTGGTGCTTAACACCTGGAGTGGCACACTCCTCGACGGGGATTCCCTGCCGGATGACTGGATAAAATCCAAGGGGGTTTTAGTGAGTATACGGCCGGCCACTTGGAAAAACAGAGTTGGTTGATTGACGGCCAGAGTCCCACACGACGGCTTGAAACCAGTGCGTAACGGCATTTCCTCCTGGACACTTTCCCGGCTATATTGGATAAGACCCAATTCAACCAGTGGATAGGCTTGGAATGCATTGCAGACCGAGTTGTATTACTACAAACACTTGAAAAAAACAAAAAAAACTATTATAGTACCCCTTCTGACAGTGCACCCTGATGTGGTGGTCTCACTGATTCCGACCCCATTATTCCTTCTTCTGCCCCAAAAAAAATCGTGAATGTGGATTCACATGCCAGGCATGGTCTGACCAAATTCTGTGGCCATATGAGCCCTCTGAGGCGTGCAATAAATGAAAGGGATGTTTTTGTGACGGTTTGTGACCCTGTCAAATACATCCGAAATCCGCTACCACACGGTGTCCCGCCCTCGGGATGACAACATCTTTCCTTGGTCTCAACCTAAAATCTTGAAATTATTTGAGTGCATAGAGGACATACTAAAGAGCCTAATTTGAGGTGCCGAAGGGAAACCATGGAACAGAAATGATTCTTTTAGCTGCGATCACTGCCTCTGTCATTGGAGGGACAATGATAGCCACAGACTTTATCGAGCGAGGAACGAGCTAGAAACGATAAAGCGTCTGTCAACAGAGACTACCGAAACAACAGTTTTTCCGGAGTGCAGAGGAAAGTCGTGCGTCACACTTCATGACGTCTAGACTAACGCAATAGTGACGTGAGTGACCTGTCTTGACATAGTTGTTGGTGAAAGCTCCCTGCTCTGCCATCTCTGTTTCACCCCTTCTATGAACTACAACATCCGCGTCGACGATTTATGGTTCTCCAACGATACTCTGGTGCTCAAGGCAGACGAAAAGGTTTTTCGCGTGTCGAAATCCCTTCTGGCGATGCGATCATCCGTTTTCCGCGACATGGTTGCATTCCCCTCCCCAACCATTGAAGATGCGGAGATTATTGAAGGCAGTCCCGTTGTTCTTCTGCACGATTCTGCGGACAGCGTGGAAGTGTTCTTAAGAGCCATTTTTGACTCCAGGTACATCCATGGCGCATATAAACGTCCTTGTAGGCTCAGTGCATTTTACAGCTATTTTATGCCCCCCCCGGCTCGTGTCGAGCTGCATAGTGTTCTTTCCATCCTTCGTCTTTCCCACAAATACGACGTCCAGTATCTCTTTCTTCGCGCCCTGCAGCATCTCTCAGTTCGATACGGTCCATCTTCCCTGGACAACTATCGCGGACGTGAAGATTCCGATCACATAATCTACGCTGAAGATGGGGCCCGCTGTTACCTTGCAATCATAAGCGCATTGAGGGAGGTCGAGGCATTGTGGCTCCTTCCCGTTGCCTATTACACAGCTTCCACCTGCACTGAAGAAGCTCTGCGCTCAACGATTGCACACGGAGCAGCCGAAAACGTGGTCCAGACGTGTTTGGTAGCCCAGAGTCATATCATGCGAGGTTCCGGGGCAATGTACAGATTCCTGGCTCGGCCATCGGCAGAATGCGCCAACCGAAAGGGGTGCGCGGAACTGCGGCTTCGTTCATTGGACCTTTATTTCGATTTCCTTCACGGCAGAGACCTCTTGTGTCCGCTGGACTACTGGAGTGATTCGGACTGGGAAGACCTCTCCTCCGTGGGATGGTGCGAGCGCTGTGTTTCCCATGGCCAGGAGATACACCGCGCGGAACTCCAAGACTTCTGGGATTCTCTGCCGAGCATATATGCCCTACCTCCGTGGGCGGAGTTGAACGCAATGAAAGATGCAGTAATGGATGGCACTCAGGTGGGCCTCCCATAACCCTCCTTTCCTTCTCTTGGTGTTCAATGACTCTCCTACAGACGTGACTGGCATTAGTGCTGGCAAAATATGATACGAAAAAATACCTTTTAAATATATTCAAATATATTCAAATACAATACGGCTCTGGACTCCGGAGCCTTCCTCTGAATATGAATACTCAATATGAATACGATACACTACAAATATGATATGAACACTTGAACGTGAATGCAATATGGATATAAATATCATATGCTCACGAATATTGACCACCAAACGGAATTCAAACTATTCCCAGTCGATCATCCATTCCCTTGCATGGTGTCTAAACCGTGGATTTCTCAATTCAATGCGCGTATGGAAAGATGTATGGTACACAAAGGTAAGCGCAGGGTGGGTGACATGAAGAATATGCGGATACTTCAGTTATGAACTTCCCGTTATAGAGCGCAGTCGTGGACCGCGCACCACTCCATTAAATGCGAGAGGCACGCACGAACTTATTCGATCAAAGTACAATTTCCTCGCTGCACAATTGTCAAAAGCTTGAACCGCGGCATTATTCAGGGAACAAATAGCCTCGCAGTTCATCCATGCGGACGCAGGGAGTCGAACCCCCAATCATTAGCTGCTTCAAGTCCCCGATGAAACCTTCCACGGAGTGCAGCAGTGCACTCCGCACCACCTCCGTTTTTTTCAGTGTATCAGTAAATATATTGTAGCCTCCATCGATCGACAGAGAGCTTACAGGGTTAGCTGTTTCCTTGCGGTAGAAAGAAAATAATGGTGGAACTTTTCAAAGCCACGCGGACGCAGGGAGTCGAGCCCCGGAGTCACCTTGCGGTCTAGCACCCACGCAGTGCCTCACGGCCGCTTTTCTACGCATTCTCTTGCTTGATATAGCGGCCTCTGATGAGCGTTTTTTAACTGATTATTCAGGTTCGGGCATCTCGGCGAACTTCATCGACCACGGTTCCTTTCTGAAACCCAATGCCAACTTCAAACTGCGAGAAAAAAAGACTCGGTTCCCTCATCGTTAGAAGGAAATATACTTTCAAGCCACTCGTCATGCGGACGCGGGGAATCCAGGCCCGGAGCGCTGCTTCATTCTCCGAAATTACAACCATACATGGCAGCTGTGCACCGCGCACCACGTCTACTATTTTCATTTGGTGTTCACATTGAATATTCAAGGCTGCGGAACACCCTTTTGGATTAAAAAGCTCATTTCATTTATATACAGCGTACCGGCCTCACCGACATACTTCAGCAATCGCGTCCGCTCCGCCTTGTGGAGGCACCGAGCCTGGTGTTCTGGGATGGCTTTTACTACCTGTAAGTTGTTTTTCAGGTAAATGCAGGACTGCTGGTCCGGGCGGGGCCACCGTCATCAACGTCTGGGGATCCTTGTGGTCTTGACGCCGATGCCTGTCCCTGCGATAACTCCGGGTGCTTGTGAATGATTGGATGGGAACGGGGAATACACAGCTAAGGTTCCGCAAGCGAATCGATGCCGTGAACTCAATGCAACGCGACGACGCACCATAGACCGGCGAGGAAAATGCACTGCTCATTCATACACTCACATGACCAAGGATCGTGGGCTATTAAGTAATTAATACGCGTCCTGGAAAGAAGAAGAACAAACGCGCACGGAATTTAAAAACCCGACTAGTCATTGATTCCCAAAATCTTCCGAAAACGACGGATTAGGCCGTGTTGTCTCACCCTCTAATATGAAGTTATAGGAGTGTAATTGCAGAAAATGGGCGAAGCATTGTGAGATCGCGATCCTCCGCGTTGAGCGCCTTGAAATCTTCAGGATTGTGCGCCACGAGCGCTACCCTCTGAAACAGCGCTTTGGGATTTCGAAAACCGTCCCCATTGCACAAACAGGCGGCGTTCTCGACCTTTGGCATGTCCCTCAGCCGATTGATTGTACCCTGTCGCGTGTCAGACTCTCTTCGAGGCTGGCGTCGTCGCCCTGCTGCGACGAGGGCAGTTTGTAACCATATTGTGGGGTCCGGGTCTGGAGCATTTAAGTAATCAGAATCGATTCACGACCTGCTGTTAAGGAATTTCGAATGCTTGGCGAATCCATGTATTGCGCGGTGGGGATATGGTGCCTGCGCGGGAGACACAGCGTATATCTGGAGCCCAATGAACGGCGGGATTGAAGACGAGTGCACGATAAAGCGTGAGGCATCGCTAAGATTTGTTTTAAACGCAGAAACCAAGCCGAAGTAAGCGAAGGACGCTGAGGCCTTCGCTGCCGCTGGACTTCAGGCGAGGCATCCGGGATCGAATTGAATTTGCAGGGCGACCAAGGGGCGACCAAGACAGCATGTCGCCTGACAGTGCACATTGGTTGACGGGCGTAGTCTGGTCGGGATGTCGAGTGGCAATGCGGCTTGAATGTGGCAGTCAAAAGTCAAGACTGATCAAAAAAAATGACGACAGCCGGACATGTGACTCAAAGACGCGACGCGAAGTGCCAAGTAAGGCCACACACAAAGACCGCGCCGAGAGCTATAATATCCCGTCATCCAAATCAACGACCGTGAGCGTGAGAACGAGCTGAAATATACATGCGCCACACGGTGACGTTGGCATGCGGTGGTCCGTGGAACGTGAGAATCTGCATGTCGGCATTCCAATTTCCCTGAATACAGTTGACACTTGAGGCTGCCAAAGAAACTGCGTATTAAGGACTTCTGACTGACATTATATGACGTGAGAGTGGCGTAGGACTCCCAAAGATGAATCTGGCAGACAACCAACATGAGTGAGTATGGGCAGCCGATACGAGTCCGAATGATTAATGTGTTAAAACTTGAAAGGAGCAAATGTACATTCAAAATCTAGGGTGAATTCTGCTTCTCTGCCCAACAAAATTATTGTCCCGCTTCACGCCAGGGGTGATTGGCCTCGACGGTACTTGGGCTTGGTGTGGATTTTTTAGTTTGATCTGGCTTGTGTATTTTTTTGTCCGGGAATTTGAATGACCGAACTCTCTCCATGGCATCTTTGATGCGCACTCCAATTTAGCGGTGGAGGGGAGTGGGCACCGCCGCTGTGCTGTCTTTTCACTTAAATTAACACTCGTCTAACTTTGTCCTCCGATGCAGAACTGATCAATTACACGGAATGCAGTGCCCAATACAAAATATACATTGCTGTTGAATACGTATACAGTAAGTACATCGGAATATATCCCAGCTATAGTACACGGAGAAGTGAAGAAATACACGCCTTCTATGGGAGCTTGACATGGAAATAGGATGGAACCCAGCATCAGCCGCCCAGCCTGCCACCCGCATGCATCACTCCGCCCAAAACGACTGCGGCTGTCCCGGTTCCGGGCGCTGGTTCCGGGCACCCAATATATCGATGCGCGGGCGCCACACGCTGGACTCCGAGTGCGCGGCCATGGGGCCCACGAGCCCGGAGTCTGACTGCGACCGATCACGGGAGGCGCCTGTGTCCGTCCGCGCGACCGTGACACTCTCCGCGCCGACCGTGCTCGCGCGTGGCCGCAGCATCCGCGTGCGGTACTGCGTCGCGAGATTCGGCAGGCTCGTCTGGGGTGCGACGATGGGGACCGTGCGCGGGCGCGCGCGGTCGGGGAGGCTCAGGTGCGAGGCACCCGCGGGCGAGGTGGGGGATGCGAGGACCCAGGTCGGGTTGACGACGAAAGGGATTTGGCGTTGGGGCATGCGGGGCTCGGCCGCGCGGGCGCGGCGGCGTCGGAGCCATGCGACCGCGATGAAGAGCAGGAGGAGGAAAGCCGCACCCCCGATTGCGCCGCCGAGCTCCGCGCCCAGGAGGTGGCTGGTGTTGTTTGCTCTGGTAGCGAGGCGGGATCCTAGGCGGGAGGAGGGAAACGGCGTGGAAGCGATCGCCGGTGGAAAGGTGCGTGCTACAGATATTCGCGACGTGGTGGGTGAGGGCGGGGGTGGAGGGGATGGTGGGGAGATGGGAGCCGGAACCGTCCTGCAATCGCCGTCAGTCCACGTATAAAGGCGACGCGGGGTCTGTGCTCACGGGCAGAAGGTCACCACAGCGCTAGCCTACGAGATATGATCGCTCGGTGAGAGTCATAATAAGTGAGATCGGACCTCAGTTACACACATCACGGGCGCGGCATTCCAGAAGCTCTCGGGAACACGTCTCGTCAAGACCTGTCTCTTCATCAGTGGCGCAGTCGCGCGCATGTATACGGGGGATGGACGTACATTGGCCGGAGGAGGAGCATCCTTGGGAGAAACTGTAGCAGGTGTCGTGGAGACATCAGTGTCCCGCGATGGCATCACAATGGAAGCAGTGCGTACACAAAAGCTACTGGCACCGAAAATGGGGTACTATGTGGGGTTGGCTTCATGACATGTGAGTGAGAATAGTGAATGACTCACGCCAAAATACGAATCGCCGAGCTCCCATTGTTGAGATTGATTTCCACAGCCGTGCAGTTCCAATTCGCAGCTTCTCCGCAAAAGCCTTGAATAAATTAATGATGCGTCCATGCCCGAATGAACGGTGCAACCTTGATCTAAGAAACTAGTAGGCAATGAGGCCGGGAAATGAAAAGGAAACACAATCAGTGGACTCACCCGATACCTCCGACTAATCGCCCCGTGAAATTGGCCGACTGCCCAGACAATACTCCATTCGCCTGGGACAAGGACGGCTGGTCCATCGTTGGGTGTGTATTCCACGGAAGTTTGATGCATACGCACAGTGCCAAAGCCGCAACTGCAATAACGGGTGAGCCCGACTTGAAAGTGTATGTTTTGAATATAGCTTACTTGTTCACAAATCGGACCGACTTGCCTTCGCATGACTTCAGACGTGGATCACCAAGAGGGCCTGGTTGAGGATCTCTAGGCAGAGAAGAGACTCTCCACAACATACCAGACCTGAGACTAAAGTGGCGGGGTTGCAGCAGGGGCGGCTGCACAGCAGTATTCGGAGTGTATGTTGCATCCTAGGTGTTATACTGCGGGAGACAGTCGTCGTCATATATCACTACCTCTGCCGAGCCCCGATGGTCGCGAAAATCAGTGACGGTGAGTGCAACCTCCTCAACCGGACACACGTCCATCGTTGGGCCGGTGGGTATCCGAGCTCAGTTCCAGGTGAGATGAGCCCAGACACATGTCGGGATGTCGCGTTTGAGTCGTACCTGTGCCATCCTCAGTTGTCACATTCACTGCCACGGTGATTGTTGGAACGAGCGGAGCCGAGGACGGATCAAAACGAACTGAGCTTCCGTGATCAATCATTTTGACTCCGACTCTCATGTCGCGCAACGCTACGGTTTCCACCGCGTGGATCTTGCCCACCGAGGCAGAGTTGATCCTGCCGCTCTCGTGGTCATTTCCTTTGCCAACCGACTTGAAACGGACTGCCAATTTTCGGAGATGTGCGGGCTCGGGGGCAAATCCCACACAGCTCTAAGTCGCCCCCGTTGCTGATCTCAGGCTCTTCTTTCTTCCAGCGTCGTCGAAAGATCGTGGCAGTCCTCCCCCGCGTCACATTTCCGCCTGTCAATGCCATCAACCATCTCTATCGACCAACGTCCCCATCGCGTCTTCACGTTCTCCCGTTTGCTGGATATGATTGAGGCATTCAATGGTGTTACTTACTGGATTAATCTGACGGCGAGAGGTGTAACACGGTGCTCGACAAACCCACTCTCAGACACGGCCCCTTTAGAAGTCGACGCCGCTCTGCGTGATGAGGGCTGCTAACCTTCCCATCTGATCGAAATCGAGTCCGCAATCCCGTTCCGGGGTGGCACGGCGTATGCTTAGATGCTCGCGGCTGGCTTCAGCGGCGGAATGTATTCTGGGCGATTCACATTATTTGCGTTCAATACCATGGGACATTTAGAATCGGACCGGGAGGTACTACGTGTGGCTAGCCAGTGTGCGTTACTGGTTCGTTCCCGGTTCCTCAGCGCTGATATTTAGTCTCTGCACTATTGGGCTTGGTTCTAGTCCATGGTAATGCGGAGCCTTGGACCCGCGATTTCCGAATCTTGACGGAGCAGACACAAGTTTCATGCTAAGTGTAAGACAATTTCCGGGCCAGTCTCCCAGCTTCCCATGCAGCGACTTTGGCGCAGACGATTCTCAGGTTCTCAAAGCAGCTGTGCTTGGCTTGTTCCTTCACATCCTCACTCGCTGGTTTCTCTTGTTGGCGTTTTTGTACGGTTCCTGGACTTTGACTTCGTCCCTGTTCCCCAGTCATCGCTCTTCAACGATCCTTGTTTGTTGTCTTTGAGGATGTTGTATTTCGCCGGCTGGGGAATCCATAGTACCGCGTTTGGTTCATCAACCACTCTGTGTTAAGCGTATCTTCGGACCTGCGGACTGTCCTGCCTTTCGGAACGTATGGATGCTGCCTTTCCTAGTCTCGACTGTTTTGTAGGGACACCTGAGGATCCGAAGGCGAGCACACAGCGAAGAAAAACGTCGTTTTCTCATCCCAGCACCACGGACAGCAAGGAGAAACAATTCACGAGGAATACAATTGAATCAAAAGTACAATTGTTGTTCCAAACACAAGCCCTTGGATGCTCGAGAACTTCGGGCAGACCGCTCAGCCATGGAACCCCCGGCACAAGCGCCTGTGGCTCTCGCAGCCTCGCCAGCAGGGGATCAAGTGCAGATGGTGGACGACTCCGCTGGTTGTGACTGTGAGCGGCACGTCACCGTGCGCGACATCGAGCACGCAGTCTCCGCTAAGCTCAATCGGACCATCACCGAACGCGAGGGCGCCGGTCTTCCGGGCGAGGCTGACCTTCGAGAAAGACGCGAAGACCGTGCACGGTGCCGCAGCGATGGAACCTTCGAATTGGCTATTAGCTCTCATGTCTTTCCATCAGCCCTTCTTGTCCGGACAAGGTGTGAACAGCCTTTCCAACGGGCGAAGGCTGGCGCCGTCGTAAAGATGTTTGCTTTGTACGTACTCAGTTATTTACTTACGGGTCTGATCCTTCTACTTAGTACCCGGAGAAGAGTCAGGACGATATTGACGCGGTGGGGTAGTTGCCTGGGTGTTTTGATGCGACGGCCTTACGTACAGTGTTCAGGTCTCGACGACAGGCCACGATCAGCGACCCTTCTCGGACAAGCCGACAGAGACTTGGCTCAACAACCGGAATTTCAACCAGACTCGAAATGCTGCGCCGGACCTCCGATGAGACGGTCATAGGACCACAAGGGCGCTGCACTGAAGATGAACCCGACATCGGTTTGGTGACGCAAATTTCCCACACGGCAAGCGCAGCACTATCGGGAAGATTCGTGTCTACCAGCCGCTTTTCCCCGGGCGAGATGTCGAAACGCCCCCGCGTCATTACGCTGATTCTCAACACGGATCCTCTCCGCTGTCTTCGAGGCTTCCCAGGCTATAAATAACAGCAGAGACATCTAAAAGGCCGCAGCTTGACTGGCAAGAAGTGCACCTCATTCACTATGCATATCATTCTGCACATCTTCCTACCGCTGCTTGGGACTGCCACAGCTTATGGCCTCTTGCTCTTCATCCAGATGGTGCTGCGCGATTTCTCCTCCCCTTTGCGCAAAATGCGCGGGCCGAAGAATCCCAGCCTCATTTTTGGCAATATCAGAGAGCTGGAGGTAGCCGTCCGTCTGTACAATTCGCAGCTCAGGCGGCTCATATCTTCCAGAATAACCCCCGGGTGACACAGCAGTGGCGAAAGCAATTCGGCCCCACCTTCCAGTTCAAGGGCCTGTTCAATGTATGTTAGCTTAGACTATTCAGTGTTGTGTACTGACATAGAGTGGAGACCCGGACCTTGTATACCGTGGACCTAACTGGTATCGACCATATTTTAAAACACGACGCCATCTACCAAAAGCAGAGCGCCGTCCTCCCCGCTAATAACCGCCTGCTTGGACAAGGTGGGTCACCGAGGCACCAGGATCATCGGAAATTGAATGGAGGATCACAGGGCTGCTCAGTGTCGAAGGGGAGGATCATAAGCGTCAGGTACGTCAACCTCTGCCGACCTGTTGCCCAGCGCTAACATTGATTTTCAGCGACGAGTCATGGCAAGAACTATTCATCACCGCCTATCAATGGCGAACACCAGCTGATGCATGTTAAGTAGAATCCTGCGTTCGGCACGACGCAGATTCGGAGTCTCATGGATGTCTTCGTGGATAAATCAATTCAAGTGGGAATGATTTGCCATTTCCTCGCAGTAGCTGTGAAACTGATGCCTCTCAATCAGCTTCGGGACATTTGGGTTCAAGAAGTTCGGGGCAGCTCCACAGCACGTATCGACGTTCTGTCAGGATTGAGCAAGATGACATTAGACGTGATCGGCCAGGCAGGCAAGTGCATACTGTTGGCATATTGGGATATTGGGATGTCCCTCTGATTTCCGCTGGGCCGCAAGGCTTCGACTATAAGTTCGACAGCTTGAATGGAGACGGGATACCGAACGAGATCCACGACATGTTTAATGCCCTTCTGCACTCCCCCAATTCTGCTCGGCTTCGCCAGCTCCGCCAGCTGAATGCCGGGCCTCTTCTACGACTTCTGGTAACGGGAAACTTCAGCCTGATGTTCAGAGCCAAGCTGACGCCGCGCTAGCCTCTGCCCGGCCGCAAGGTATTCAAGGATGCCCGCAAGAAGCTGTTTGCGATCGGGAACAAGATGTTATCGGAGACGAAAGCCGCTATCAATACGTCCGGTGACCCGAAATCGGTGTCCGGCGGGCGGGATTTATTGTCGCTGCTGGTCAGAGCGAATATGTCCCCGGATGTTCCAGACCATCACCGTATGAGCGACAGGGAAGTCATTGGACGTGAGTAAAGCGCATCTTGATTAACATGCACCGCCTGACTCAATATGCCAGAGATTCCAACGTTTTTCCTTGCGGGACATGTCACCACAAGGTTCGTTATATCTGGACATCCTTCATGGTGATGGATATTGAACCCTATCCAGTTCGGCGATCGCATGGGCGCTGCACGCTCTCTCCGCCAACCAGAGCGCGCAAAAGAAACTACGCGAGGAACTGCTGTCCCTTCCCTCCCAGACCCCGACACTGGAACAGTTAGATTCATTGCCATACCTGGAATGGGTTGTGAGGGAGACAATGCGGGTCCATTCTCCCGTGTCATACGTCATCCGCGTGGCAGTCACAGACGACGTTCTCCCTCTCGGAACGCCTTACATCGACGAGGATGGGACAATGCATGATACTTTGCTGTACGTGACGCCGTCCTCATGCATAGCATGTCGATGACTTTGTCCCAGCATTCCAAAAGGACAGATGCTGCGAGTGCCTATTGTTGATATACATACCGACCCAGATATCTGGGGAGCCGATGCTGCCGATTTCAGGTGCGAGAGCCGTGCAGCTGGAATGACTCCCCTAGCTGACCAGTACATAGACCTGAACGGTGGGAACACGTGCCAGAGGCCGTCCACGAACTCCCCGGCGTATGGGCAAATCTTCTTACCTTTTTGGCGGGTACGTCTCGTCGTTCCCCACCGCGATATTCTTGAATCGAACTCTGTTGCCTAGGTCCGCATAATTGTATCGGGTTCCGATTCTCGCTAGCAGAGTGAGATATAATAATATCCCACAAACGTGACGAGGACATGGCGACTGACCTTGGGCAGGCAAAAGGCACTTCTCTTTGTGCTGATTCGCGCGTTCGAGTTCGAAAGAGCGGTGCCCGATCAAGACATTCAACTGTCGAGCTCGGCTCTGCAATCTCCGTTCGTGAAGAGCGAACGGAAGAAGGGGAGCCAGATGCCTTTGATTGTCAAGCTGTATCAAGCGTAAGCGGACCAGGCATATTTTTGGATCTGGGCGTAGCGCACAGTATACAAAGGACATAAGACCTAATGGACATATACATATTATCGTTCGGAAAAAGCAAAATATATTGGTGACCATCACGGGCACCTGACCGAAACGCGTGAAGCGAACGGGGTAAATAGAAGTACATAATACCGATGAAAGGAGAACACACATGCAGCACAAGACTACCTCTGATGAAATGTGCTGGGTGCACTACTATTACGACCGAAGGTTCACACCATGTCACCCGTCACCTAACAGGTTCATTTTTCTGAAGGTTCATTCTGACAAATCAGCCATGAAATCTCCATATAAGGCAGTTCGACAGATGCCGGAACGCCAATTTTGCCATTTTCCTGCCTATTTCGCCTAATCACCGGGATTCAATTCACCACCGTCACCCGTCACCCGAACCTTCGGTCGTAATAGTACAGCAGCCTGACTCCTGAGACAGAGTCTGAGTGTCACCGACGGGAAACGGAGGGTGATGCCAAACGTGGAAGAACCCGAGCTGCGGTCGCAAGAAAATGCCAAAATCTTCGTTCCGGTATCCGCCGGATTACCATACTGTACATACCTGTATGGGAGCAACCGCCAAAGCACCGTGACATTGACGTTGCCTCTTTTTCAGGCAACGAGGCCGACCGTGATCGTGACCGTTGCTCAAAGAGGCAACAGGGACTTAGCCCTGAATCAGAGCCTGAGAACTCGGGCAACGATTATGACCTGGACAACAATGATTAGAAGCTCTCGGAGAACTCTAATTTCTTTTTACGATTTTTTACGATTTTTTATTTTAGTGTCACGCTTTTTTTCAAGCAACCAACCTTATCGTGACCGTGACCAGCCGAATAACAAGCAACGCAACGGACCCTACCGTGACCGTGACCGTTGCTTAGTGAAAGTATGGGTTTTGGGAAAACCGGGATCAAAACCGGGATCAATGACCGGCGGCATTGCCGGCGGGTAAGCGGAGTTTAAATCCATCAAACTGCACTTGCTGCAAACCTGCCGCCTCCCCTAACGTCTTGGCGGTGCCATACTGTACCAAGTTGTATGAGTGCAACGTAACGCGTAACAGAGGCCCATTTTTGCTTATAAATCTGCCTTTTATGGAGACTGATGGCCCAAAAATTACCATAAAAGGCAGGTGTTTCAGTGTTTCAAGGCGTAACGCGGGCTGAGCCGTTTCAGTCATACAACTTGGTACAGTACTTTCAGACGATAAACATCAGACTCCAGGATTATCTGAAGACTGAGACAGCAGTGCACTTAGTTTTGTAGATGTGGGCACAAAAGTACCTCGTGCGGCACTGCCGGCAAGCTCTATGTAATTTCAAAGTCTGTGCTACTTACCCTCAGGCCAAATATACATACATGAAATGCTCATACACATTTATGGTATGTATGGTGGCCATAACTGTCGGGTGCCAGGAGGAATGTGGGAGAGGTTGCGGTTAGGGGCATTGCTTCGAGGTAGTGCCGAGAGATCGGCATATCATTCGATCACTGATCATATCATCCCCGGTCGTGATCCCGGTCATGATCCCGGTCTTGATCCCGGTTTTCCCATTTCCCATTTGTTCTCAGACAGTACAGTATATGGAGATTTGAAGGCTGATTTGTCAGAATGAACTTTCAGAAAAATGAACTTGTTAGGTGACGGGTGACATGGTGTGAACCTTCGGTCGTAATAGTACAGTAGACTGACTCCTGAGTCCTGAGACAGAGTCTGAGTGTCACCGACGGGAAAAGGAGGGTGGTGCCAAACGTGGAAGAACCAGAGCTGCCATCGGTGACCGGTCGTGAATGTAACTACACATCGTAAAAGACTCGGAATGGTCCGGAAGCGGGCTCCGAAGGCTGTGCAGGACGCATATCCAGTGATGCGCCTTTCTCTCGCCGCCCGCGACAACTTGCATGACCGCCAAATTTGACGCCGCCACCGTGGAAGCTCGCCCCGATGATTCCTTCCCTTGCCCGTCTCCCTGGTGCGTACCCTCCCTTCCCTTTTGTGCCGTGCTCGTGCTGTTTACAGCGTCCAGTGCCGATGCCACTTTACCGCCATCTGAGCGCGCCGTCGTTCCGCGCTGCCCTCGCAATTGGGTGCCATATCCTCCGCTTCCATTGCGTCCTCCTTACCCTTGCCTCGTGCCTCGCTCAGCTGTGCGCACTGTCCCGCGAGTCAACGTGACGAGTCGGACGGACGACGCACGACGCCAGTCACACCGTACCTCCCTGCCAGGAGCCTGTGTGGAAGAGAGATATCATACTATAGGTGCATCCGCCCCGCCTCTCGCCCGCGCCCTCGACTGAGCGCTGCATATAGCCTGCTCGCAAAGCCTTCCTTGTCGCCAAATCCCATCCGAGACGCGCGCACCTTTGCTACCCGTACCCCTTCACCCCGCCCGTCATCGTCGTATCCAGCTCATCGCACTCCTATGCCAACCCCAAGCTCGTCTTCCCCATCGGTCGCCGCGTCGCCGGACCGCTGCGTTGTCGAGCCGCACGGACACCGCTCGCTATCCTCGCGCATGTACTTACTTATATTTCCTAGTGTCCATTCCTCCCGCGATCTCGCCACGCACGCGGGCATTGGGACGCGCCGATTCGTGATTCGCGAGTCGCGCAGCCATCCACGATCGTGCGCGCGGCTCGCGCACATTCAGCGCCGCATGTGCTGCCGATTCCGAAATCCGGGCGCGCGTCGCGGGCTTGGGATGCTGCGAGCGCGTGGGCAACGCAACGGATGCGATAGTAGATACAAGACCGGCGTGTGCGTGCACCCTCACTTCTCCTCACCCGCGCGTCCGTGGCGAGTGGCTCGGTGCGTCGGGCTGTGCGGACTGCGGCGATGGGGCGATGGGGCAATGGGTGCGGTGAGGTAAAGAGGGAGGGGATGGAGGAGGGAGAGCTGTACGGTGTGAATCGTCCTCGTCCTTCGCGCTCCGCGTGTCGGCTGCTCGGGCGTGCGCCAAGTTGCGCGCATTTCGTACTTCGCGCGTGCGCGTCGTTAGTACACCGCGTATCGCGCATCCCTCCCGCCCCCCCCACCCCGCGGCTCGCGCGTCGGCTGATCGGGCGTAGGCTCGATCTGCGCGCACGGCCGAATCCAGGTCGGGGAGGCGGACGGATGCGAATACACGGGTTCGGTGTCTTCGGAGCGCGTCGCCGCGTCTCGCCTTCTGCGCGTCGCCCGATGTCGCATTTGGGCCGGGGTGCGGCTGGTACGGGGCGGGCGGGGCGAGGGGGCCAAGGGTGTAGAGTGATGCGGGGCGTGGGTGGGCGCGGCGGCGCGGCGGCGCGACGGGATGCGCGCGTGTGGAAGGTGGCGGGTACGGGATCCGAATGCGAATGCGATACGCATCTATTGACATGGCGCGTGGGTTGTTTCGATGCGACGTTCTTACGTGCGGTGCCAGGTCTGCACGACAGGCCAAGATCAGCGAAGCGTCGCGTCCAAGCTGACGGAGGCTTGGTTCAACGACCGAGGTGCATACCCGACTCGAATCTCTCCGCCGGACTTGGGACGCGGGCCATTGAGACGGCCTGGGACTAAGGGGGCGCTGCACGTAATTTAACCCGAGCTGAGTTCAGTAATGCAAATTTTGGATGCAGCGGGGCGGTGCTGTCGGGAAGATTCGTGTCTGCCAGCCGCCGTTCACCCGGTCGAAATGTCGGAACGCTCCCGCTCGAAACCGTCATTACGCTGATTCCCAACACGGATCCTCTCCGCTCTTCTCAGGCTATAAATAGCAGCAGAGGCATCTAAAAGGCCGCAGCTTTGCTGGCAGGAAATGCACCTCATTGACCATGCATATCATTCTGCGCGTCTGCCTCCCGCTGCTTGGGACTGCCATACCTTATGGCCTCCTGCTCTTCATCCAGATGGTGCTGCGTGATTTCTCCTCCCCTTTGCGTAAAATGCGCGGGCCGAAGAATCCCAGCCTCATTTTTGGGAATTTCAGAGAGATGGAGGTAAACGTCCGTCAGTACAATTCGCAGTTCGCGTCGCTCATATCCCTTCCAGAATGACCCCCGGGTGACACAGAAATGGCGAAAGCAGTTCGGCCCCACCTTCCAATTCAAGGGCCTGTTCAATGTACGTTGGCTTAGACTGTTCAGTGTTGTGTGCTGACACGGAGTGGAGACCCGGACCTTGTATACCGTGGACCTGACCGCGATCGACCATGTTCTAAAACACAACAACATCTACCAAAAGCGGAGCGTCGCTCGTCCCGCCAATAATCGCCTGGTTGGAGAAGGTGGGTCAGCAAGGAACCAGGATCGTCGGAAATTGAAGGGATGATCACAGGGCTTCTCGCTGTTGAAGGGGAGGACCATAAGCGTCAGGTACGTCAACCCTTGCCGACTTGTTTCCCAGCACTAACATCGATTTCCAGCGACGAGTGATGGCAAGAACTATTCACGACCGCCTATCAATGTCGAATACCAGCTGATGCATATTAAGCAGAATCCTGCGTTCGGCACGGCGCAAATTCGGAGTCTCATGGATGTTTTCGTCGATAAATCGATTCAAGTAACCACAATTTGCCATTGCCGCGCATTAGCAGTGAAACTAATGCCGTTCAATCAGCTTCGGGACGTTTGGATTCAAGAAATTCGGGGCGGTTCCACAGCACGTATCGACGTTCTGTCAGGGTTGAGCAAGATGACATTGGATGTGATCGGCCAAGCAGGCAAGTGCATACTGTTCGTATATTAAGGATGTCCCTCTGATTTCCTCTGGGGCCGCAAGGGTTCGACTATAAGTTCGACAGCTTGAATGGAGACGGGACACCGAACGAGATCCACGACATGTTTCATGCCCTTCTGCACGCCCCCAATTCTGCGCGGCTCCGCCAGCTGCATGCCGGACCTCTTCTGCGACTTCTGGTAACGGGCAACTTCAACCTTGTGTTCAGAAGCAAGCTGACGCCGCGCTAGCCTCTGCCCGGCCGCAAGTTATTCAAGGAGGCCCGCAAGAAGCTGTTTGCGATCGGGAATCAGATGTTATCGGAGACGAAAGCCGCTATCAATACGTCCGGTGACCCGAAGTCGGTGTCCGGCGGGCGGGATTTATTGTCGCTGCTGGTCAGAGCAAACATGTCCCCGGATGTTCCAGATCATCACCGTATGAGCGACAGTGAAGTAATTGGACGTGAGTAAAGCTCACCGTGACTACCATCACCGCCTGACTCAATACAGAGATTCCAACCTTTTTCATTGCGGGACATGCCACCACAAGGTTCGTTATTATTTCTGGGCATCCTTCATGGTGATTGATATTGGGCCCTATCTAGTTCGGCGATCGCATGGGCGCTGCACGCTCTCTCCGCCAACCAGAGCGCGCAAAAGAAACTACGCGAGGAACTGCTGTCCCTTCCCTCCGAGACCCCGACACTGGAACAGTTAGATTCATTGCCATACCTGGAATGGGTTGTGAGGGAGACAATGCGGGTCCACTCTCCCGTGTCATACGTCGTCCGCATGGCAGTCACAGACGACGTTCTCCCTCTCGGAACGCCTTACGTCGACGAGGATGGGACAGTGCATGATACTTTGCTGTACGTGACGCCTTCCTCATGCATAGCATATCGATGACCTTGTAGCAGCATTCCGAAAGGACAGATGCTGCGAGTGCCTATTGTTGATATACATACCGACCCAGATATCTGGGGAGCCGATGCTGCCGATTTCAGGTGCGAGAGCCGTTCAGCTGAAATGACTCCCCTGGCTGACCAGTACACAGACCTGAGCGGTGGGAACACGTTCCAGAGGCCGTCCACGAACTCCCCGGCGTATGGGCAAATCTTCTGACCTTTTTGGCGGGTACGTTCCGTTTTTCCCCGCCGCGGTATCCTTGAATCGAACTGTGCTGCCTAGGTCCGCATAATTGTATCGGGTTCCGATTCTCGCTAGCAGAGTAAGATTTACCCCACGAACATAAGGACACGGCGACTGACCTCAGGCAGGCAAAAGGCACTTCTCTTTGTGCTCATTCGCGCGTTCGAGTTCGAGAGAGCGGTACCCGATCAAGACATTCAACTGTCGAGCTCGGCTCTGCAATCTCCGTTCGTGAAGAGCGAACGGAATAAGGGGAGCCAGATGCCTTTGATTATCAAGCTGTATCAAGCGTAAGCGGACCAGGAATCGTTTGGAGATGAATCTGGGCGTAGCGCAGTCTGATTGACATAAACATATTATCGTTCGGCAAAAGCAAAATATACTAGTGAACCATCACGGGCACCTGACCGAAAGGCTCCGGTGTTATGTCCTGAGGTATATTTGAATAGAATTTCTATTCAAATACTCAGTGGGGCAAGGATGTTAAATATTGGTGGGCCTTCATGAAGGTACTTGAATTGTCACCGGGGGCAAAAGCCGATGTATGTCGTTTGACATGCGTCAAGCGCATGTCATTCACAGGTGCCATCAGCACCCAACAAAAGGGCCAATAATCTCTTTGGCACCTTTGTTTTTGGGTCCAGTTCAAGCCCAAAAACAAAGGTGCCAAAGAAATGATTAGCCCTTTTGTCGGGTGCTGATGGCACCTGCGAATGACATGTGCTTGACGCATGTCAAACGACATGCGTCGGCTTTTGCCCCCGGTGTGTGGAGTGATTATGCTCTCTTCTTTGCAAAGTCACTCTTGGCAATTGGCGGGTGTAAGTTCAAACCCTGCGCTGTAGCTCCCTTTTCCTGTTTTTCTCTCCAAACTTATTCTTTCCTTTTCTTCTCTGTTCTCTCCGAAGCGAGGATGCTCACTTAGTACGTATATATGCAACAGGAATCATTTTATTCTTTAAAAAGGACATTCGGACAGGTTATTCTGGAATGCTACCCTACGAAAGTGCCCGGGTAAACGACGCTTGTGTGAAATCCGCGTGTAGCTGCGCTATTCGAAGGGTGGGCGGCGCAGGTACGGGCTCCCACAGCCCGCGGAACGCATGGGGCGCTGGACAGGGGGCAGGACAGTCTGGAGGACCTGCACCTGCCGCCGATGGCGGCGCAGGAGGACGTGGTGCACCTCGCGCCGGACCTCGCAGCGGCAGCGCGCGAGCCACTGGAGCCGAACATCTGGGAGGAGCTCGATAGCGGCGGCGGGGCGGACGATGGGTACGACCTGCCATTCGGCGCGCCGGACGAGCTGGGCGAGGCGCTGTTCGGGGTGAGCCGGCGGCTGGTGTTCGGGGACTATAACTACCTGTGCATCAACGTGAGCTCCGAGGCAGCACTGACACAGGATTTGGGACGAGGAGGAGCGCAGTACGTCATTCTCACCGATCCGCGGGGCGCTGGGAAATCGAGCGGCTGCGGTGGGGGCGCGGGGGGGAGTACAGGGTGTTCTGTCGTCCCAGCATTTTAACAAACATACATACGGTTGAGCGGGGGAAGGGGGAAATAACCGAGTGCGCATGTACCTGTAGTTTCTTTACCCCCATCGTGGCTTTCAATCTGATTCTTGGGAAATATAGGCTTGCGTACAGCCGCACACACCGCGCAAGGCGCAGATTCGCGGCCGCAAGGAATATGCAGCTCCGGACAGCTGGTATTCGCGTAGGGCAGTATCCATAAGCCGTCTGCGAGGACTTCGTGCATCGTGATGAATTGGGGGAAACAGAGCGATGGATTGGGCATTCGTGCCGTCGAGGCCGTTCCAAGTCGAAATAGTCGAAGACGGAAGGACGGAAGGGCCACGACGACGAGGTGTGAAGAAGAGAGAGGCCACGTAAGCTGCACAATTTGGGCCCCAATTAGGCAGCTTATGTAGCTCAGGGCACTGCACCAGAGTCGACCGAAACGCGTGAAACGAACGGGGTAGATAGAAGTACATAATTGCTACCGATGAAAGGAGGCACATGCTGTAGCATAACTCAATAAACTTCGACCTAGGTGAGCTCTAGTCTCTCGCAGCCAGCCTTCAATACGGTAGGATCTCGTACCTCGATCATGTTGATAACCCTAACCTAGGTGAGCTCCACATGCTCAGTGCCTTTGCTGGCCATCCAAGTCTCCGGGCCCTACGCGGCAGGCATCAGCGGGCACTTCAACACAAGGACCAAAGAACATGCTTGCCGTGCGATTCTTGATGCGCCGTTTGACCCAGCCGCTTGCCGAGTCGGAGGGACTTCAGCACTCGGCGTGTGCAATGGACTTCAGCACACAGCATGTGACGGGGACTTCAACGCAAATGTGTGACAGACTGGGATGATGGAGGCCAGAGGCAATATCCTTATAGCAATTAGCAGGGAAGGAGGAATGAGATCTATTGCAGGGGTGCAACAAACTGAAGTACATGGTAAACTACAAGGGCTTTTATAGTGTAGGCTCAAAGGGGATGTGTAGACTGTGCAGAATGGGCTGAGTAAGGCCGAGTAGAGTGAATACCCGAGGCTTCATAAGCTGGTTGAGTCAGCACTCAGTGCTTGGTGCTCGGTAGTGCTCAGTAGTGCTCGGTAGTGCTCGGTAGTGCTCGGTGCTGCGAGCTCGGTATCCGAAAGGGGAATTGATGAACCGTGGGAACTCGGTACCCATCCGGGCTCGGTGTTGCAGATTCCGGGTGCAGAGGGAGCTGCTGCGCATCACGGGGAAAAGAAGAAATTTGACTCGCCACGGGACCTTTGGACGTGAGCCACTTCTCACGGACGACGCCACTTAATCACCTCAGGACTAGCCAATATCCCTTGTCTCTTCTCCAACAAGACCATGGCACAGATATCCCATCCGCTGGACCCATCTCCAGTCCTCCCGGAACCGGCTGCGAATCAGGCCTACATGCATATTTCGGCCATGCAGGCAGGAATCATACACCTCCCAGTCGACCTTATCATCGCAGGAGAGAGTCGCACGATGCGCACCTGCCCGTCCCTCTCCTTCCATCTCAAGCACTCAGCGTCAGACCGCCATTTCATTTTTGACCTGGGCCTCCGGCGCAATTACGAGTCGTACCCTCCGGAAATGAAGGCCAAATATCGCACCCTCATGCCGTGCGAAGTGCCGCAGACCGTTGCGGAGTCATGCGAGAAGGGCAGGCTCGACCCTGCCACCATCGAGACGGTCGTCATCAGTCACCTGCATTTCGACCAGTGCGTAGTCAATTAACGAGGAATATGCTCACATTGACATTATTCATAGCATTGGCGATTGCAGCCCGTTCACAAAGGCCAAGTTCATCCTCGGTGGGGAAGGAAAAGCCGCCCTGGCGGACGGATACCCGGGAAACCCGAAATCGCAGACGCTCGCGGAATCAACCCCGGCAGACCGCACGGTATTCCTCGACAGCGAAGATTTCACCACATCCATCGGCCCCTTCCCCCGCGCGGTCGACTACTTCGGCGACGGGAGCGTGTACATCATAGACACACCGGGGCACTGCGCGGGCCATATCACGTTGCTCGTGCGTACCTCCCCCGACGGCGCCTGGATGTATCTGGGGGGCGATGTCGCGCACGACACTCGTCTAATCACGGACCCTGAGAAGAACATCGCCACTGCGGACGCCAATGGGACGCCCTACTGTATGCATCGGGACCCCGCTCAGGCCACCATCGATATCAGCAGGGTGCGTGCGCTGGTGAAGCTACCCCGGGTCGAGTTCATCATCGCGCATGATTGGAAGTGGTACGAAGAGAATATGGGACACGCCTTCCTCCCCGGAAAGATCGTACCGAAGTCTTGAGAGTTGTGCCAAATTTCCTGGAATATATCTCGGTTCGAAGCGATTCGTATGAACTACAAGGGCCGGCCCAGAAGAATTGAATAAGTATTACCCGAAAGTACGAATTAGAGTCCGCGCAACTTCCGCCAAAATATGTTACTGCGTCAACTGGGGCATTCCTTCCCCAGGCGCGAATATGTACGAGTGCTGCGGGCGCATAAGAATCACACAACTCAGGCACATTTCAGCGGGCTCACATGTAAAGAGACTGCGCTGAACGAATAGCGATCTGAGCGCCATTTCGCCGACACCGGACAAGGTAGCTGGCCGATTTTGAACTGCGCGAATTAGCGGGAGCTCACATCATTCGTGGCTGAGTACGAACTTCGGTGGTCAATGGGTCCGCCGAGTGTAAGCTGTGGAACGATACACGGTATCTTGGATCCAGATGCTTCGGTGAAGGAGGTTGTCGCACGTTCAGACTGAGGAAGGATGATGAGAAGTTGGCCCAGCGGGAGGGCCGCCCATAAATGCGTACGAGAATAGGAGCGAATTCGAGAACACTGCACAGATGGTTAACAACCTTGAAACACACGAGGGTATTCAGGAATATTTACGTTTCGACAACACGACGGATACCGCTATCCAGTTGACTATTGAAGTGTTAATTATTAGCGACCAGTTGAGTGGTAAAACGTACAAGTGTGTTTCATGGTCACGAACTAGAGGAATGGTTAATCCAGGATATGGGGACTTTTTCCAATGAACTCACGCAGATGAGGAGAGCTAGTGCCCCGAGACTACGGAGCCCAAATATTTCAGACCTGGACGCGCGATGGGAAAACAAAACTGTTTACCTCGTAATCAGTCCAGTTTCTGTGATGAATTCAAATCAATCGACGCTCAAGCTGTATACGGATTGAACACACCAATGCTCCACTGCATCAGCCGATTGAGCAAACGATTCATTCTGTGTTCCCCGCATAATCAGAAACCGACAATGTCGTTGCGTACGGACGCACCGTATGAAGCCATCGCCCCGCCAAGCGCTGAGGTAGTAGCACAAAGAGACGACCAGAATAAAATCTGTCACCACGCCGACGACCAGCAGACACACGAGGATCCATCCGTACCGATCGACAAAGGTCAAGACCGGCATGCGCCGGAACGCCACCTCCGCCAGCACCACTGAACCGCATGCGCGGCAGACGGCGAGGGAGGTGCAGAAGATCGGCAGGTAACGCGAGGCGCTGAACTTGTAGAGCCGGTATGCGAACCAGGCCTGAAGTACAATTTCAGTGAGCATAGATAGGAGTAGATGGGGAGGATTTGGCGCGCCTGTTCAAGCGGTCCAATGAATCCACTCAGCAGGATCGACAGGTTCAGCGAATTCGGAACCATAACAAGCAGCTCGGGA
The DNA here is from genome assembly GCA_029378255.1 of Mycena rosella. Classification (NCBI taxonomy): domain Eukaryota; kingdom Fungi; phylum Basidiomycota; class Agaricomycetes; order Agaricales; family Mycenaceae; genus Mycena; species Mycena rosella. The sequence goes on along the minus strand of JARKIE010000030.1, from coordinate 426,744 downwards.
TGGCCATACTGAATAACAGTTATAGTGTATATCCCGTCGCAGATCGCGATCGTGTGCCCGAGGTCCAGGCACCAAACCACCGCCACCTGCAACATCCCTGAGTTCAGCACGCGAGCCAGAACCCCTGAAAAATGAGACACGCACCAGCGCTTTGAGAAAATAAGGATCTTTTGGGAAACGAGTGTAGTAGAGAGCCACCTGCGGGTGCAAATTGATGGGTAACCCAGTCAGAATAGGGTAGGGATAACTGACTAACTTGAGCAGTGACTGCACCGAAAAGACAGACAGCAAAGAGCACACCAATTTGGAGGGCGCCGATAGTTGGTGCAGCGTCAAACCCTGCGCCGGACATAAAGAGAGGTGGGTGGATGTTTCCAATTCCCTGTCCTGCGCTGAAATAATAAACGAGGGTCGACGACTTTAATTAAATGCGTTAATCAGTATACGATACGGCAACTTGCAATGTCAGAACGGTACCTCGAAGGCAACCTCGAAAAATGTCGCGGCTTATCACAGTGGGAGTGGGCAGCTGTATCCCACACTGACGCCTGCAAATGAAACAAGACCTATCTATAGGGACGGTCGCTGTCGTTAATTTAACCTAGATTGGTTTGATTGTGCGGGGCATGGGAACGCAATCATGATGCACGAATTCTAGCGGAGAGGATGTGATAGGCGTCGGACACTGTCATAGAAGGAGCGCTGCCGGTTGCAAGGTAAATGCCGCAATTCATCTGCAATAGTGAATTTGAGTGGTTATTGAGCGGGGGTATGTACTGACCAAATGCTCATGCACCAGGCACAGAGGTTCGGTGCCCTCAACAACTGGAAGATCTAGAACGGGGATGGCCGCGGGTGAAATTGGCTGACATTAATATTCCAGGCTGATGTCGAAGTTTCGCGATCACACGACCATACTTGAAATGTGCGATTTCACGAGTCGGACGATAGAGGCCACGCGTGATTCCAAAATATCTCCTGAGCTTTCGTGAATGGTGCATGCCACGGACGGCGGACGCGGCGAAGGTATACCTCTTCGCATACTGCAATCTCCCCTACGCGACACAGGCTGATTATAACTGCCATTAGTCACCGGACTTGCCTTATATGGAGCTCGGATGTAAAGGCCTGGGCCCATATAAATTGACATTAATCGTCGAATTGCATGCGAGAACGCCACTGGCAGTGGCTGACTTGTGCCATGCAAACGTCCTCGGGGCCCTGCCCCCTCGTTGCGCATGAGACCCGATGACTGAAATTACACCCATATCTTCCGTCTCGGAGCAGCGGCGACTCGGACGCAGCATGTTACGCAACTTGCAGGCCTTATTTTCAGCCATGGAAAGAGATCCAGTTCAATAATTAAACCAAGTCGACACGGCAATGCAGAGATTTCAAAGAGTGGGAGGTTAAGTCACGCCTTCCACCTCCACACGCCTTTATCCCGAGCATCCAGCCACCGGACGTACGCCACGCACATGCCCGCGCAGAAGAGCAGCAGTCCATCGTAGACCACGACATGCCCGTAACGCGCGCGCAGCAAGCCGACAGGGTCGGCCTCCCCGCCCCCGCGCTTGTGGCTCCCGAGGAGCAGTCCAGCGATTGGGGCGCCGAGCAGGGAGCCGAGGCCGCGCACGAAATAGATGAAGCCGTTCACGCGGGCGTAGTTCTCCACCCCGTAGATCTCTGTGATCGTCGTGGGGACGAGGGCGTTGTACCCTCCGGCATAGATGCCGTACGTCACGACGAACGCAACAAATCGGGCACGCGGCGCATCGTACCAGAGCGCGAACACCGAAAGCGCAGACAGGAAGACCTGGGCGGGGTCTTATATTACATAGAGGACGTTTAGGGCAGGAGGGCTACTCACTCCGCAGATCATGGTATTTTGCCTGCCCACGCGATCCGCCAGCAGGCCCATGGCAATGCGGGAAACACTGTTAACACCGCCATTAATAGCGAGCAGGAGACTGCCCACTGAGCGCGAGTACGACAGCATCGACGTCGAGTACGATGTCATGTAATACAGCGGGATGACATTGCCCGCCGCCTGTAGGAATGCGCCAAGTGCCTGGGCGGGGCTTGAGAGGACGGACGATATAATGCAACGGGTGCTTGCCTGGTATAGGAACGTCCCCCGCTTCACGAGCGCCATGTTGATGCGAGTGCGGGCTGCGTCTGGGGTCTGTTCGAAGCCCGAGCGGCGCCGGATCACGCACGCGACGGGAATCCCGACCGCGAAGTTCCAACCGGCAAGGATACGTAGCGCGGTGCGAACTCCGTAGCGATCTAGTAAGACCTGGAGGACAGGTGCCAGAACTAGCCCACCGACGCCTGCGCCAGACAGGATGCACCCCATTGCAAAGCCACGGTGGCGATCGAAATATGTCGGTGCAATGCTCATAATGGGGAAATAATACAGCGAGGAACCGACCCCGTAGAGCAGTGCCTGCGCCAGGAAAAGTTGCCAGAGCTGGAAAGACGGTCATATACGACAGGAGACGGTGATTAGTTACAAATGTGACGCACGGAGGAGCAATAGCTGGCCAGGAACAGCCCCAAGCTCATTATTAGTACTCCGGCGAACGTGATAAGCTTCACGCTCTCGACGCGTGCGATGAGGGGGTTGACGAATATTCCCCCGCTCCAAGTCAGTCCGCTGCCAAGAGTCCCCACCAGCGACACGACGGCGTCGTTTCCCCTCGCCCCCGGGATGTTACTCTCTGGAGACGTGTAAAAATCCTGATAACATGATTGACCACCAAAGTTTCCAGACTCAAGAAACCACAGTACTTGCCTGGAAAATTCCGAAAACACTATTGATGCCTATGATATGGAATATCATCATGAACCCGGCGAATAAGAGAAGGGCCTGATAGCGCTTCGTCAGTGGGGGATCAGCAGCGTTCATGCTAGCCGCCGTAGAATCGGGGCGCCGATGCCCTTGTGTAGGTTGGAGTTCAAGCTCGATGACAGCGGACGCCATTCCTTTCCAGTATGCAATCCTCAGGTACAGAAACGGTTGCGGAGGAGGAAAGATGGAATTTGACGCTCGCCGCTGTTAGCGGAAGGAACCGGAAAAGATGCCGTGCCGGCACAATCTGGAGCCACGTCATGGTGGAACAATCGGAATCACAACCGGTCCGACATCCTCCGCTGCCCAACGAGTGGAAATTACCCAAAGGGGACTCCCGAGCAGACAATGGAGCCGCCGCTTATTTAAGCGACTTACGGCGGGTGGCAAAATGTGCCTCTTCTTTCACTCTCCTCCATCCCGATGGCCAACCACTCCGGGTCTTCTTTTCGCCCGTCCGAGGCCAGTCCCCGAATTCCCAACCTGCTCTCCGACGCCGACCACGGCTACGATGAAGAAGCAACTATCTTGGCCGAAATGAAAGCGCTGAAAGCGCGCGTGGCGGCCCATTGCGCGAATGCCGAACGGAAGAAGATTACAACCCAGACGACTACCTTCTTGCGGGACGTCGTGCAGCACTTGCCTGAGAATCCTACGCAGGTGCCCGGCGCCAGGTATGCCACCCGCTCTGCGTCCCCGGCGTCGAGCCCCATCTAACGCGTTGCCAGATCCGCAATCCAGGCTAATTTGGTGCGCGTATCGAATGATCCTCTTCCCGCGCTGATGCCACCTGCCTCAGAACCCACACCAACCCAATATTCAGCGCCCACCTGGGAAGCTCCGTTGCCGACCTTCAGGGACACCCTGCGTCAAACACAAGAGCGTGACCTCAAAACCTACTTTGGGGGACTGGAGGCCGCAGGTCTATGGCCCGTGTCACCTTTGCCCGACTCTGGGTCTGTGCCTGCCACTCGGTCGGCGCAGATCCAGCAGGTGGCATGGCACGCGCGTCCCATCCCCGATGCGTCCTACCCGGTTTCCACCCCACGCGGCCAGAAGCGCACGCGCGACGCAGACTGGGACGACTCCCCGCGCACGTACCGCACCTGTACGCCGGACGGGCGCGTCATTTTCACCAGCACTCCCGACGGGCGCTTCACCCACCCGTTTTCAGCTGCGGCGGAGGATCGGTACCCCGCCAGCCCAGTTCCGGCGCCGCCAGTAACACCGTCGCCATCGCCGTGCAAGAGCACCGGCGCAAGCTACTTGACGAGCACTTTCTACGCGCGGCTACGCACAATCTCGGCCGACACGTACGAGCCGCGGCGCGGGACCATGCTCCCCTCTAGCCCGCTGGGGCTCGAGGGGGACGAGATCCCGAGGTTTTTGGATGATTTGGTGCTGGCGGCTCGTGAAGCAAACGGCGATTTCCGGGACCCCTCCGCTATATAATTAATTATCATGACGAACTATCTGTACAAATACCTATGACAAATATCAAACGGGGAAATGCTGTCTGAGACTATGAGTCTATGACATTCCGACTCCGAGCGTCCAGCGATGAAGGAGATATTGTCTATCTGATTATCGGGTACGGGCGACTCGCTCAGTTTCCGCCTCAGGCCCCTATCCGAATTTGGGCATTATTTTCGGCGGCCGCGGCATTCCATCAAACATCCTTCAGACCCGTTCAAGGCTTTCACGGCGGCAAATGCATTGAATTTTGGTGAGGATTTATTTCATTTTATGAGACTGGTAATATATTACCTGTGAATGAACCAGAACTAAGACAGTAGCTCTCAACTTTTCTCAACGTCCTCGAGAGTTGTGAACGCGGGACTGACGTGATCGGATCAAATGCCGAAGTGTCAAATGTCAAGAAAAGTTAAGAGGCGCGCCGGTGCAAAAGCGACGGGCATGTGAAGGCCCAGGAAATTAACTACCACTGTGGGAAAATATTCTGGCCAGTGCTAGACCATTAATTCGGAGAATGGAGAAGCGGAAAGAGAGGTTTTTGTGGTGATCGTTTGATCATTTGACAGGGAAGTTTGATGAATCTGATGGAATGCCGAGGCTGCCGAGAATGATGCCCAAATTCGGATAGGGGCCTGACGCGGAAACTCAGGAGTGGTACGGGCCCAGGAAATCTGGGAGTCCGAAAAACGAAGTACCGAGGTCCGGCAATACCGCCGGCATCCCGCGGAGTTTCAGCTCCGCATCAAGCCAGCTGTCTGTGCCAAACAAAGACCTATGACACGCCTCCTCTCTCTCCTCCACCATCTCCCTGCCTCTCTTCACGTCTGCGCTCCAAGCTCTCGCTGGAGGAGGAGATCCAGCTCTTCGACGTCGTCGCCGACCATGAGGAGCAGGAGCGTCTCGAGAGGGAGCGGTGCAAGGGGCAGGAGCTCTGGCTTGCTATCCAGCTCTCGCAGGAGGCCTACCGTCAGCCGCCCACCCAGCTCTCGCAAGACGACGACGGTCACCCGCCCGCCGCCTGCCTTCTCCCGCTCCCCGTGCCAGCACCTCCGCGCTGCCACCCCTTTCAGCATCTCCGTATTGTGTATCGTATCGTGTACCGTATCGTAGAAATATTATCTATCCGGGTGCCATACGGGCACGTTAATACAGAGGAGATATATGGTATTGTTTGGCCAACGCATCAACGGCATGGCTGGGCCGATCGTACCGCCATCATATCGCGATCAACCTCGGTATCTCGTTATTTCTAGATACCAATTGGACTCTACGGGCTATACGTCCAATACCTTAACTCCGAGCCAGCCGCACAACACGTATCCCTTACCACAAAATCACAGCTCACCCAGAATGCGTCCACACAAGAATGTACGGGATTATTATATACTTCAGCGGCCAATTGAACGTCGGGGGCCAGACATCTTTCAGCTTGGGCGGAGGATGGCTGGAAGCGTGCGCAGTCGACGTCAGTGATATTAGGACCATGTAGGGCAAAATATGGACAGGCCTTCGCATAAACGGGAGCGTGACGAATTTCTCGGAATGGTTGATGAAGTATGCGATCATGTCGAGCTCGTTTGTGGTGAAGACTTTGAAGTTGTCGGGGGCCAAATCATCGTGTTGGTAAAAGTGTGCAGGGGAAAGAACCTATCTATCTTATCCGAGAACCTGGGCCCAGGTTCTCGGATGAGATAGATAGAACCCAATGGAGTCAGAGCTTCAACCATGAGTAAAAAGCCATTTGGCATAGCCAAGAACCGTCATCTTGCGGGAGGGGGAAAATGTTCTCTCGCGTTTGTTTCCGGATCCAGGAACTCACGCGACTTTCCGGCATCAGTTCACGGACGTGCAATTTCACCATTGGGAACGCTACCACTTTTTAATACCTTACGGGACGGTACCGGTTCAATTCTGGATTCAAGTCGGATATGTTAGGGACTTTGCGGCGAGCCACCAGCCGGGGGCTCCTCAGAAGGGCTTAGCGGGTCTGTACGAGGCCCTTTCGCTCTTCTAGAGCACGTCCGCATTGTCATGGTTGTTGGATAAATGAAAGCGAAGAAAAACAAGGTATTTGACATCATATGGTCAGCCACCACTGCCCACCAGCGGAGCCACCAAACGCGGTAGCCACTCCGCACCGCATGCCGTCAGAGCCACCGGATGGCTCCCGGTGGCTCCCAGTGGCTCACCGCAAACTCTCTATTGGCCGACACTATGGTATAGCAGCAAATTACCACCGAATTGACATATTATGGCCGCCCCAACAGTACATCCGAGTCCAAATCAAAGCCTAGTGCGAGAAATTTCATCGTGGAAACAAGTCGGGCGTTGGAGAATTATGAGAGAGAAACAAGACTTAAAAGTCGGCTCGTTGCTGCTCGATGTGTTGCAATGTGTACGATAAACTCTAGAGAAGCGAGGCGGGCTGAGGTATAGTCACGAGCAGCGCTTGACTTGAGGTAAGAAGGACATTTACCTGCAAAAGTCGGTGTTCGGTCAAGGCTATCCCCAATATTTCAACCGAAATTCTAATGCAATGGGTGGATCGCGATCAGGGGACAGACTCGGAATCGAAATGGAAAGCAGAAAGAAGACGTACGCATAAAATAAGCTTGCGCCGGTCGTTCGAGCGTCGTCGGCAAGAAGCGCCGTGAATCCCAAGCCCTGGGCACGCGCCGGCGTCAATCAATTCATTATGTATGAATACGGGCTGATTAAACTTACCTCTTTCAGCAATAAGCGCTGGTTCACCACGAGTAGAAACGTCCAACGGGTTACCGACGCTGCCTGTGGGTTTTCAGCGATTGTAGTCAGAAGGTATAAGTCGGCACTGAGCTTGAAGCTGGAACAGTGTGCGCAGCAGGACAGGGGTGGCTCGACTCGCCGTCTATCCCTTCCAAAAGAGCTGTGGGCTGCATACAACGAGGGACACAGATTACACCGTACCATTGGCTGGGCTCGACGTTCCCGAATCACCTCGTCATGGTTATCTCGTTACATCGAGGCCCCTCTCGTTAGTGCAAGGGCCCAAATCGATCACCTACTCATCGTGCAGAACGAGGACCAGTGCTCGAGGTCAGTGTGATCCGCATGCGGCTGTTATTCGAAAGGGAAGGAGCAGGGCAGAATAGATGATGCATAGCAAATGGATAGTGAGTTTTGATAAGCAGAACCACGCGGGCGACCTACCTAGAGTCGTTAATAGATGCGAATGACGACTGTATTGATCAATGGGTCAAGTGGTAGGGTGGATGATTTACCGGTCGATACGCCACACGACGAGCGGTTTTGGATAGGTCCACAGCCTTGGCTTCAGATTTTCCTTAGAGGTGGTGTCCGTAGATATATCCCGGTCCGTTTACGCCTCGGATTCACAGTACTGACCAAGAAATTACGATGCCGTCCAGTCAAATCAAGAGTCGCCTGTATTCTAGCCAAATACGCTGGAACGCCAGTCCTCCGATTCGAATAGGGAACCCGAACCCAGATTTAGGCGCATTGCTGGTCAGCGCCCAAGGAGGACGCTCAGCATTTGAGATGTGCGTGCCCGCGTGCAAGTTGCAGAGTTGTCGCGCCTCGGTGGATTATAGCCAGGGTTGGCGCAGGCCGTGATGACAGATACTTCTGTCCCGCCGCATATCCGCCGACGCGCTGGAGATGGGCGAGTTCTAGTTGTTGCGTCGGCCGCGACGCATATCAACCCAGCCGCACGCGCAGAGCGAGGCGCGAAATCGTGACTGCGGAACGTGTGCGGCTTCAAGTTGGCAGGCAGGCGATGCGAAGGGTCGGCGGCGCTGAGCGCACAGGGGGATCAGCTGAAAAGGTCCCTAGAGTAAGTCAAACGCACCGAGGAAAATACCAGTTGTCCCAGGAATCTACTCAGAAGTCCCGGGCGACGAAAGCTGCAGTCCAAGTCGTGTGCTCTTTACACGAGATGGATGGTGTCTTCGAAGCCGAGGAAGAGTTCGTCGGCAGGCGCGGGAGGCCGTTAAAGACAGGATGGGTAGGCGGGTTGGGGCGTAGGGGAACCGGGCGGCGTAGGGCGGCCTGGGGCAGGTGCGCGTGGAGTGGCGTGAGCATGGGGCGCGGTGGGCGGCGGTGGGGTGGGTAGGCGCTGGGAGGCGTGGAGGGCGCAGAGAGGCGTGGGGTGCGCGGCGGAGGGGAAGCGACGGTTGGAGCGGACAGAATGCTGCACCAATGGAGTGCGGCAGCGTGAAGTGTAAGCAGAGGGGGGGAGCGCAGTAAAGAAGAACGCACCTGGGTGTGACAAATGGCATAGCCCATGAGGAGCCTGGGCGGGCCGGGTCGGGGCAGCCAAGCGCGTGCAGATGTGTGAACGCGCATCGATGGAAAGCAGAGGCTGGCACAGAGAGATGGCAAACTGGCGGGCGTGGTCGGTGACGAGCGGTGTGGGCGACCGGCCCCGGCGACGACGACGAGGCTTGCGAGCCCTTCATCGGTTCGGCATGAATCAGCGACGTCACGTGACACGGGAACAATGGAACAAGGACATACATTGCCACGTCTAACCTACCTATCACAAGTACGTGCTGGCGCCACCCGCACTGCATTCCTGACCTGTCCAACTTAGATATGACACTCCCCACTTATGTTTCCGAGCGCTTCCACTTGTTCGACCGAAACACTTCTGATGAGAGCCAGTGGTACGGGCCGGTCAATACTCTTCTCGGATATCTTTTCCCCCCCCAGCAGTATGAAGTAGCTCCGCAGTACAAAGGGCCAGTCTACCCCGGCTCCGTTGAATTCACTACCCTCTACATCGTACGTTCCGCCCGGGGAAACACCAAACATCCCATTTGTTTCGTCGAGATCAAGCCTGCCGGTCACCTACACGACTTGGCGGCCAGGGCAACCGCGGATCGCCAAATGCGCGAGAGATTCGATCATCTTGTCGAGGGCCTCATTATTCCGAAGTTGATTGGATTCAGTGCGATCGGCTCGCGATTCGCCGTCTACGAGTACAACGGAGCATCGCGGGAATTAACGCCACCAGAAATACCCAGAGATCCTAGGATCGTCAACGACACTGCCCCCGCAGGACGCTGGGCACACGACTTCCTGGACGCTGGTGATGGCGAGGCGAAGCTGCTGGAAGTCGTGCAGTCCATCCGGGATCTGTGCGATGCTCTCTAAATCGATGGTAAGTCTTCTTTTTGCCACTTAATCTCAGCATTGACGCTCCGCCGATGCAGCTGGTTTCTTTCTGTACCATATTGTATCATCCCCGCGATCTCCTTGTCCCCGCTTATATACATATGTCTACTGCAGTTCGTTTCGTATGCAAATGTCTTTCCTCACGGGTGCCGGCTGTAAAGTCGAAGCTCACCGATTGGAGAGCTGGGCCTCCAGCTCGAGTTCGGCCATGCACAATCAAAAAACAATGGCCAATTTAAGGTGCCAGTGAACAGGCGCACAATGGGAGCTGGCCAGGGGCGTTGAGCTGTGCCTCCGCCTCGGACGACTGCCTGATGTCTGCAGAAGTAGGAGGAGCAGTCAGCATCGGGGAGCGTAAAGAAGATCGGGGGGAAGAATCGCAAAACAAGACGCATATTTTTGAGGATCTGCAAGATGTCCCTCGACCTCTTGGCGTGGTCCTCGACCGGAATTCAGCATGTCGGAGCGCATACTCCATCCCAACAGCACCATCGATCCGTGCAGGGTAGGGTACGCGCACCATGGCCGTGTCGTTCAGCAGGTACCGTCGTCAGGCTAGGTTCGTCACCTCGTCGACTGTGCCTCCAGTTAGCATAGCCTGTAAAAAGAGTGGGAGGGGACACACAAACAAGGCACCCCCGGCGGCGCATGTCCGCCGGGCGCGCTTCGCGGTCCTGATGTCCGGCGTGAAACACCGTCTTTGCGCTCATTGATTGCCTGCCCGGCCTAGCCGCGGCGTGCTCGCACCCGCGTTGCGCGGGGAGCGTGTCTCGTACCACGCGAGCATGGGCGTGTGCAGCGCGGCCTTGATGAAGGCGATGAGCGACAGCGCCGTGCTGAAGCGCACCGGGAGCGGGTTGAGGAGGACGCGACGACGTTCGAACTACTCAGTAGGCTGAGCTCATACTCCTCCTGTACGGCGGTCAGATAAGATAAGCATAGAGGAGAAAAGGCGACGGACATATATGCTTAAATTTCCAAGATCTCTCCTCAAGCTCGCGATACAATTGATCGGACCACTAGCTTCCCCTCAGACTTTCGCTCGGACCCCAATGTTAATGACCCGTGAATGAATAATTATAAGGATCTAATTATCATGTATACCGTGAATGGGACGAGAGGAGACATGCTAGTTCAATCCGTTCAACATGCAGAGAGGGATGATGTGGTGGGCAGGGATGAAAACTAGATGTCAGCAAAAGACAAAATTGGAGTTCGAATTCAATGCGTACACTCATTGAGAGGATACAGAGAATTCCTTGCACTTGACTGTACAACGAGCACTCGAAGATGGATGTCCATTCGGGATAATATTGATACAAGGAAGCCGAGAGAGATACAGAGGCTATTCTACAATACGATACCATAAGTCTACAATGTGAGAGTCTTCATCTCGAAGCGTCATGCGGAAGATCTAAACAAGTCTGAGCGACGTATCAAGCGGCTCTGCGCCAGCTGTCTGCGGTTTTGCGAGCCATGTTGGGCAAGTGGCTGGAAGGGCGCCCGTTCGAAAATGCTGCGCGTTTGGGTGCGGGTTCCCGGGCGATTTTAGGTGTGAATTGGGCGTTGGGCGCGCCGAGCATGACGCGGCCGCTCACGACCTGCGTGATGCCGCCGCTGTAAAGATAGCGGGTTACGGTCGAGTTCGTGGGTGGAGAGTCGGATGGGACAGACGTCGCGGAGGACACGGAAGTGAATGAGCTGCCCGAGTCCGAATCGTAGTCCGAGTCCGAGTCACTATCTGCTTCGGAAGCCGAAGGCGAGGCAGGAGAATAGGTGGTGGATAGCATGGTGGGACTGCGTGTGGGATTGAGTGCGGCGGCCCGACGGGTGTGTGCGGACACGAGGGTGGCGCGGAGGCGCAGAGCGGGTGACCGTGGCTCTGAAGCGGACGATGCAGCTTTCGGCGCCTCGCTCTTGTTAGTCGCGGCAGTCCAGATAACCCTGCGGGGCAGTGCGCCGAGCTGCACGGCGAGCACCGCAGTGCTGAGGGAAAGCTGGACATCAAGTCCGCCAGCGAGGAGTTGGATCCACTCGGCCCAGCGGATGCCGGAGAGAAGACATGCGGTTTGGAGCGCCGGGGGCGGGGGGCATCGCGGGGATAGGAGATGCGCGGTCTCGCAGTCAGATATCAGCGGGGCGAGCGCCGTGTGGAGGTAGAGCTGGAGGGCTACGATCGTAGCAGGGGTGTGGGAGCGCATGAGGGGGCGGGTCAAGAAGGAGACGAGCTGGGTGAGGGGCGTGGAGGACATCGTAGGGCGTAATGGGAAATTGAAGATTCGCCGGGAATCAGAGGAAATGATGAAGATAAAATTCTAACGGCGCTTGTGAGATTGGGGAACGTGGTTCAATAAATGTGGGAGTCTTACCAAGTCGTGGGAGGAGGCAGTTAGATTCGTATCTTCGTAAACGTGAACGAGAGGGCAAGGCAGAAATCGAAAGTGGAGCGAAAGTTTGGGAGGTTGGACCAGAGCAGAACACAGTGAGTGGAGAGCTTGAGTTTCCGCCGAAGACAGGTCTCATCTTATAGTTGAGCGAGACAATGCGGATTAGAGCCATTGTACTTTGCCGAAAGCGGAATTCATTGTGACTGTCGGCGTCAAGAGGACAATGGAGAGAATTGCCGATGTTTGCCGTGATGTGCCTGATTGATTCAGTGATTGCCGACGTAATCTGGTCATCGTGTCGTCAGGGGAGAATCGGATTTTTGATCTGAGGCGGAATGTGAACAACTTCAGTTCAGTCAGGTGTCGTCCCACTCCTGAGTGCCTCAGGCTCCTATCCGAATTTGGGCATTACTCTCGGTAGCCTCGGCATTTCTTCAGATCTATCAAACTTCCCTGTCAAACGATCACCAAAGAAAATCTCTCCTTCCCCTTCTACATTCTGCGAATTAATGGCCTAGCACCGGCCAGCATATTTACCACATGGTGGTATTTACTGGCCCTTCGCATGCCCGTCGCTTTTGCACCGGCGCGCCTCTTGACTTTCTTTGACATTTCGCACTTCGTCATTTGATCCGATCATGTCACTCCGCGTTCACAACTCTCGAGTGCAAGGACGTTGAAAAAGGTTGAGACTCAGAGGTGCTCTCTTAATTCAGGTTCATTCACAGGTAATAGATTATCAGTCTCACAAAATTCAATGAAAATCCTGACCCAAAGTCGATACATTTGCCGCCGTGGAAGCCTTGAACGGGTCTGAAGGATGTTTGATGGAATGCCGAGGCTGCCGAAAGTAATGCCCAAATTCGGATAGGGGCCTGAGGCGGAAACTGAGTGTGCATCCTCCTCCAATTGCAACACCTGAGTTTGAGGAATTGCCTAGGCTCAACAATCAGACTTCCCCGGGCCCGCTGCGCTCCGAATCCTCCTCATAACGAGAGCTAAAATTCCGGGAAGCCTCAAGGTCGCTTGCTTCAGTTTGAGGGGGCAGTTGGCCTCAGTTCCCTCGGCCCTCGGCTCGGTCTTGGGAGAATCGATGGCCTCACAAACCGAACACATTTGTCGTCAGGGCTCTGAAATCGTGTATTCCAAGGACGGTAAGCGGCCATTCTGTAGATTTGGCTATTTCCTCTACCTACCTAACTACCTACTCACCTACCTACCTACCTCGGATGGTTCATTTTTTCTACAAACCCTCCCTCGCTCAACTCAGCGTATTTCTCATCCATCCCTCTGCTTCCCCAATGGGTCGCAGCTGTTCTAACTGGATTTTCGATCACATGGCCCTTTCCATGTAGCTCTTCCGCTCAACTGCGCGCTTGTCGCGGTATTTGTTTTTCAGATATCACAGCCCTGTTCTCAGGTTTGACTGGATTTTTCAAACATCATAGCCTTCGAATTATCGCCATCTAATTTTAGTTGTGGGAAACGGATGGCAACAAAGTCCGCGACACATGTCAACAGCTACAGATCTTTATCACACTCTCTCTCACCACGACTCCCATCCATCTCACACCAAGACCCCCATCCTCTCGGCCCTCGTCCTCACTGGGCCTACTACTGTCACTTGCAGTAGACCCTAGATTCAAAAATGTCGACCGCCGGTCCTGCGACCGCTCCAAATCTGGGTGTGAGGGTGTTATCTCTCGGTACGCTCCGTATGTCGTGATTCCTCACCCTCATTGACACCTGCGGCTGGCTAGATGGTGGTGGAGTCGGAGCGCTGTCCCAGCTGCTCATACTCGAAAGCATGATGTATCGAGCACAGCAGAGCCTCGGCCGTGACACGCCTCTGTCTCCCTGCGAATATTTCGAGCTCATCGGAGGGAGTGGTATGGGAGGGTAAGTCTTTTTCCGCCCTCGAAACTGTTGTCACCAATGTCATTCTTTTAGTATCATCGCATTAATGCTGGGGCGCCTGCGAATGTCGATAGCTGACGTTCTCTCGGTTTATGGGACGCTGCGTCCCCAATCCAAATGGGGACACGGTGAGCTCTTCAAAGCCAGCAAGTTTGAGAAAATTCTCCAGGAAATATTCGGCCAGGACATGATGAAAGATGTCCGTGCTGATGCTTGCAAAACGTAAGACCTGCCACTTGCCGAGATAAGCTCACTGACATGCATCCACCTCAGGTTTGTGTGCGCCCGAAATGAAATGAATCTGAACGCTGGCATTCCCGAGCTCTTTCGATCATACAACACTCCGGAGGAACCTGCAAGTGATTGTATGATATGGGAAGCGGCCAGAGCTACGACTGCCATGCCTGATCTGTTCAAACCAGTCGAAATCAATTTGAGCGGGAGGAAACAACGATACTCCGGTGGATGTTTGGGCCACAACAACCCTACCTCCCTGGTTCTTGCAGAGGCCCGCACCCTATACTCATCTAATGCTCTGGTTCTGGTGGCCAGCATTGGCAACGGCCACCCCGAGACCATCCAGATTCCAAAGTCACGCAGCCCAGGTGATCTCGCACAGGCCATCTCACAAATCGTGTGGGACTGTGAAAAAACTCATGAAGACATTGCATATAGATTTCAAGGCCTTCCCAATACCTACTTTCGCTTCAATGTTCAGCAGGGTATGCAGGAGCTGAAACCGCGGGCCTGGGAAAAATCAAGCAAGGTTTCGGCTCACACTAGAGCCTATCTAAAGACACAAGATGTGAAAGATAAGCTGTCAGAAGTGGTCAAAGTCATCCTGAGTGATTAGTTTGTCTGCCTGATTTCGTTTTCTGAACTGAGATTAATCTAGATCCTATCATTCGGGTCTCTGCATATCCCAAAGTCTGCCCAGCTCCCCATGTGTGTGTATTCTTGCTGCATATGCCACATTGTTTGACTGTTGCAAGGCCTTGATTGCTCCCCTTAACTCCATCACGTTGGTCCCTTCATTTTAGGTGTCATTACAGCTAATCACACATTATAGCCCGACCTCTATCCTCCCGGTAGCACCCTTCATCTTCTACGGGCGTTCTGGGGAGGTCCAGGATGTTGTCAACCTTATTCTGAACCATGAACCGGCTCAGGTAGCCATTGTAGGCTCCGGAGGAATAGGAAAGACATCTATAGCACTAACAGCACTCCATCATGCTGACGTGGAGAAGACCTTCCTCCATTGGCGCTTCTTCCTCTCATGCGAGGCCATCTTCACAGCCGATACCCTTGTCCTTGAGCTTCTCAAGCTCTTTGGTCTATCTGTTGAATCTAGCACCTCCAGATCTCCATCGGACACTCTGAGGCTATATGTGCAGTCTATGACATCAAAATGTCTGCTCTGCCTTGATAATTTCGAAACTCCATGGGATTCAGACAAGGATGCAGTGGAATCACTTCTCACTGGCATAGCTGTTCATAATCTCACACTGGTAATCACCAGCCGTGATTTGGACCGCCCTCGAGGTATTAAATGGGGTGCCCTCAAGCCCATACAACCGTTGACACAGGATGCCGCCATTGACACTTGGGATGCCATCAGCCACAGTCACAACAACTTCTCTCTCCTCCTTATCAAGGCTGTAGAGTGCATTCCACTTGCTGTCACACTGCTTGCCCAGCTGGCTGAGGTTGAATCCTCGGAGACACTGTGGGCACGCTGGAACTCTGAGTGGACAAGGCTTGTCAAATCAGATGGGTCTGCACATCGTCTTAACAACCTCGAGCTGTCCATTGAGCTCTCATTACACAGCAGGCGCCTTCGTGCATGTTCTGGGGCCAGCGACTTCTTTGTTGTCCTGTGCATCCTACCCCAAGGCTTGCCAGAGTCACAGATATCTGATTTACAAGCAGCATTTGGGAATGAATTCACGGCAGTACGATCAGCCATCACAGTGTTGAAGCAATGTTCACTTGCCTATACCTCATTGGACGGCTTTCTCCGTGTATTGTCCCCCATACGGCAGTATATGCAATCCCATCCCAATCTGTCAACAGTCTTGTCTAAAACTCTCTTCATTCACATGGCCAAGCACTATTTGGACTTGGTTCCAGTGGATCGTTCATATATTGATTCTAGTGTGGTGCGTGAGGCTGTAGAACTCGAAATTGCTAACATATCAGCAGTGCTGGAGTTGTGCCTGACTGAAGACATGAATATTCAGCGGGTTGTGCACCACATCATCTGGTTCTCGAGGGTATGCCAATACCTGGCTATCTATGACACAAGAATTCTCTCGAAAGCTGCGTCCATTGCACATAATTTCAGCCGAGGCCTGGAAGGGGACTGCTATTTGGAACAAGGCAGGATCTATGATCGCATCAACAGCCTGTCTGATGCCGAAAATATGTTGAAAGCTGCTCTTGATATTCACAGAGAGATTGATGATGGGGCTGGTCAGGCCAATGATCTGCAGGGACTTGGAGAGCTCCACCAGAGGCTCGACTGACTCGAGGATGCTGAGCAAGCTCTGCTGTCCACTCTGAATCTTTGCAAAGAAATTAATAACAGGCTTGGTCAGGCCAATGCTCTGCAGACAGTTGGAGGGCTCTACCACAGGCTGGACCAACTCAAGGATGCTGAGGAAGCTCTGCAGTCTGCTCTGAATCTTCACAAAGAGGTTGATGACAGGCTTGGTCAGGCCAATGATCTGCAGGCACTTGGAGAGCTCTACCAGAGGCTCAACCGACTTGAAGATGTCGAGCAAGCTCTGCAATCTGCTCTGAATCTTGACAAAGAGGTTAATAACAGGCTCGGTCAGGCCAATGATCTGCAAGCACTTGGAGAGCTCTACCAGAGGCTCGACCAACTTGAGGATGCTGAGCAAGCTCTGTAGTCTGCTCTCAATCTTCACAGAGAGGTTGATGACAGGCTTGGTCAGGCCAATGATCTGCAGGTACTTGGAAAGCTCTACAATAGGCTCAACCGATTCGAGGATGCCGAGCAAGCTGTGCAGTCTGCTCTGAATCTTCACAGAGAGGTTGATGACAGGTTCGGTCAGGCCAATGATTTGCAGGCACTTGGAAAGCTCTACCAGAGGCTCAACCGACTCGAGGATGCTGAGCAAACTCTGCAGTCTGCTCTGAATCTTCACAGAGAGGTCAATAACAAGCTTGGTCAGGCCAATGCTCTGCGGGCACTTGGAAAGCTCCACCAGAGGCTCGGCCAACTTGAGCATGCTGAGCAAGCTCTGCAGTCTGCCCTTAATTTTCACAGAGAGGTTGATGACAGGCTTGGTCAGGCCAATGATCTGCAGGCACTTGGACAGCTCCACCAGAGGCTCGGCCAACTCAAGGATGCCGAGCAAGCTCTGCAGTCTGCCCTCAATCTTCACAGAGAGGTCAACAGCAGAATCGGTTGGGCCAATGATCTGTGGGCACTCGGGGATCTCTACCAGAGGCTTGACCAACTCGAGGATGCTGAGCAAGCTTCACAGTCTGCTCTCAATATTTACACAGACATCTATGACAACCTTGGCCAGGGAAATGCATTACAGTCATTGGGAGAGTTATGTACCACTCAACCCAGATTTTCCGAGGCAGAAGATTTCCTTAGCAGGGCCATGGATGCGCACGGAAGGGCAAATCACCCTCGGGGGCAGAGATATACTCAAAAGCTTCTTGACTCCTTACACAAGAAGCAGGAAGAACAGGATGTGGTGGAGGAAGATGTTGGCAAGCAAGAAAACTGACACAGCTGTTTTGAGGTGAGTCTGCCCACCTATGCCCTGATGCATTCATTCAATAGTGGCTCTGGTAGGACAAAGAGGGTTTAGCTGACTGAAATATGTACTACATTTTTTGTATCTTCAAGCAATTGTCAGTTTTGATATCACAATGCTTCTGTGCCAGTGGGAAAACTAGTATTCATGTTTGTGATGCAATACTGAGCCCCCGAAGTACCTATTCTGGACACTCGGAGTTATATCCTGCATGATATTCAACATCTATTGATTGCTTGGAAGTGTGAAGTTTTTGTTTTTCATCAGATGAACCCGTAGTTGCCTGGAAATACAGATCAACTGAATTTAGGCCGGGCAAGCATTTAATTCTATCCTAAGCCTTTGAGTAATTTCAGGTTTTTCTGTCGGCCAGTGTGGCAGCACGAGGGATGCTGATGGAGAACATTTTTGCAGCACAGGGTTTCTCACACCAAGGATTTCAAGCACGGTGAGTGGAACGAGGGAATTGGATTCGTATAAGGTGGGGCTCAGGAAGTCTAAGGCTCTAACTCACAACTATCCTCATCCCTGGAATTGTTGGGCCTGGATGTCACATAGTTGCTAGAGATAATGAACAACCTTCCGTGTTGGTTGTATTTTACTGGAATTTGGTGGCTTTGATTTTATACGGGTGCTGTGGGCCTTAAATATACATCTGTCGCTGTAAAATGGCACGGGGTGGAGTTTAAATAATGCTTGCATTTCTTTCAGAAGGAACGGGGAATAATTGAACAAGTTACATCGAACTGTTGTGGGTCCCCATCATCTTGCCAATATATAAACAACCAAGAGCACCTACCGTGCATCCAATAGGTTCATCCAGTCGTCCCTGCTGAAGTATTGGATGGCTTAATGAGCGAAAACCTTCAGCAGCGCACCACACAAAACGAAGCTTGCGACCCGGAAGATTGATTCGGGCGCAAGGAGTCGAACACCGGGCTGCAAGCACTCGATTACTCTGTAGGAGTGCCCGCAGCGCGCCATGCACCACGCCCAATTATCTGGTGTATGCAGTAGTTCCTTGACTAGACTAGAGGACGAGACTT
The DNA here is from genome assembly GCA_029378255.1 of Mycena rosella. Lineage (NCBI taxonomy): Eukaryota > Fungi > Basidiomycota > Agaricomycetes > Agaricales > Mycenaceae > Mycena > Mycena rosella. Next base: position 408,092 of record JARKIE010000030.1, on the reverse strand, counting down.
TCAGCCGGCACCAGGAAAATTAGGGTGCGGGGCTGCGAAGTGCAGCCAAATCGAGATCTTATCAAGGAATGCTCGCGGTACTTTGTACATCATCCCTGTAGTTCGCCCTGATGAGATGAGGGATGTATTAAATGAAGTCCCTCCGGAGGTGCGCACATTTTCCTCCCGAAGTGACAAGTCAAATGCCTACACATGTAAATTGCAACCACGGAAGAATTACAAGACGCACGTACATTTGGAGGCGTGGGCAGCGAAAGGTTGGGCATATAGGAAGCCTGCGTGCACCAAAAGAATTGGCTGAGGCGAATTTCGGACACGAAGTCTCCTCTGAGCTTTGTATTTGGTAAATACATAAAGCTTTGTGGTGTCCGTACCACGTCCACAGCTCACCGATCCCGTCCATGATGAGATGCGGAATAAATCAGCATTACATCGGCCCAAAAAACCGCAGTCACACGTACGTACCCGGGCGCAGGGTGCGAGGTGCACGCGGAGCATTTCGGGTGCCCGAATTGAGCTCGTTGTTGCTTGGTGCGCCAAGCGGCGTGCCTCGTTTAGGGCCCGCGATCTGCGTTGAATTGGATTTCGAACGGCAACGGGAGGCGCCAGCGCGAATGTAGGATGGGTGGGTACAGGTAGGTGCACCGAGTAGAGTACTTGGAGCGCTGCCGCCGACACGGAGGCGGCTCGTACTTAAACATCTCTGCGTCTGAGTGACGGAGTCGCCGACGGGGAACGGAAATGCCATCGGTCGCGAGTGTCACTGGATCCTATTCTGTAGGGAAAGACCCGGAAGAAAGCAGGTCTGGAAGCGGGGGGCTCGGTCGTACCAAACCAGAGGAGGGGAGTTGAGGAGGAGCAAGCCGAGCAAGACGGAAAGATAAGTGATTGATACGCGACTCCGAAAGCTGTGCAGAAGCGCATAGCCACTGATGCGCCTTTCTCTTGCCTGCGACGACCAAGCGACGACTCTAAGTTTACTGGAACTCGATTGAGCCACCAACCCGCTCTCGTGCGAAGCCTAGGACAGCGCTATCGAAGTAATCTGCAGTCCCGATGCTACGACCGACAAATTGGGCACGGCCTCCCCGTACCCGTCTCCCTGGTGCGTGCCCTCCCTTCCCTCTCCTGCCGTGCTCCCGCCGATTAGAGCATCGAGTGCTGATGCCACTGTGCCGCAATCCGCGTGGGCCGTCGTCCCGCGCCGCGTTCGCCGCAATTGGTCGTAGTTTGCGCGCGGAGCGTGCGTGCTCCTCGCCCCTTGTGCGTCCTGCGCGCCTGCGCATTCCCGACTTCCAGTACGAATCGAAGTTCCGACACACGACGCCATTCCCCCCATGCCTCGTCGCCGGGCGCCCGTGAGGAAGATGAGATGGAGATACTTAGGTGCGTCCCCGCCTCTCGCCCGCATCTTCGGCTGACCTCCTAGTCGCGAAGCTTTCCTCATCGCTGTCCGCAACAGAGGCGCACATGGCCGACATCCGTCCGAGTATGCTACACGTACCCGTACCCCTTCCCCGCCGAGACGCCGTACCCATCCCCTCCCATCCGAAGTTTATCGCCCCCATCGATCGCGGCGGCGTCTCCATCCTGATCTTGGCTGTCGTATCCCTGCGTTACCGGACACCGCTCCCGCGACTACTTGCGCTGGTGGGATCCTTGAAGTTATGGAGACTCGTACTCGACGGCTGTAACAGTAGTGCGTGCCGCCCCTCCCCACTGGCGCCCGGACTTACTTATACATACTTAGCGCACCCGTCCTGCATGCCATCCTCCCCCGATCTCACCACCGACTTGATTCGCGCCGGTTTGTGCCCCGTGATCTGCAATTCATAGGGCCATCCACGAGCGCGCGCGTGGCCGATTCCGAGATTCGGGCGCGCGTCGCTCGCTGTGCGTACGGACAACGCGCTGCGGCCGAAATGGGATATACAACACGCAGGAGCCGTGCTCTCCCTCCTCCTCTTATCTCTCCTCCTCCGCGTGTCCGTAGCGTGTCGGATATCGGGCGCACTGCCGCGGGCGCTGCGTGCCGTTTCTTCGTGAGGAGGAGGGGATTGGAAGGGCAACGCGGAGATGTGGAACTGGGCGGAAGGGAGAGTGACAGCTTCCCCCGGAATGTTGGTGGGTCCTGGAGTTAATCGAGTCTGTCCCGTCCCAAGCAGGTGCGTGGTCGAGTTCGCAGTGTTTCTCCCCAACTACTCATATATTTTCCCCCAGAATCATTTTACATGGCGTTGCCTCGTCTAGCGTCCGTGCGCATACCCTCGACCAGACTGCTATTCCAACTCGGACCACATCTTTTACCACCCGAAACTCGTCTGTTGCGCCGGCGGAATAGATTGTTCGTTTTGGTCGAGATTGAGAACTGCGTGCATGACTTCACTCCCGCCCCAACCTCTGAAACGTGTCTCTTATTCAGCTCGGGATGCGCTCAAATTTTATATCGAGAATTTCATTTCGCGGTCGATTCTCCGCATCAGGCACGCCCGCTGTCATGGGAAATTAACCTTCGGACTGACAGAGCAACGCAATTCCGGCTCGTTTTGCAGTATATTGTACCCCCGCCCCACCGCCTTTCGTTCGCTACTTCCCCCATCTCCCTCGCGTTCCCTCCTCACCTCTACCCGCGCTCCGCCCGTGCTTCCCTCACCGATGCGCTCCTTTACTCAACCGTCCCCAGCTCCGCACGCCCCCACGTTCGCCGCCGCCGCCACAGCCAAAAATCTCTGTTGCTACACTCTGCTACCCCGTACCCATTGTTTGTTCCTTTCCAGCACCCGTCGCGTCGTTGATCGCATATCACCACAACTCTGCTCTAACTAGCTCCCGTCTCCTCTGCCCGCGATCGCCGCCATCCCTTTACTGACCTACGATCCCACGCACGCCGGAACTATGCTCGTGCAATTTTTCGTCAACTCCATCGGTATGTCGCAAACCCTCTGTAACCAGCGCTTGATTTTTTGCAAGCCGTTTGACAACCCCTTGCGCCGTCTTCTCGATCCTCGCCCTACTCCTCCCGCAATCGCCGCCAGCCCGACTCCATCCTCCGCCCAACCCCCGAAACTATGTTGCTGCGGAATCCGCTTAAATTCCAGAAGCTTCTGGCATCTCGCGCCTTTCTCGGTGTCATTCAACCTCGTCGGTATGTTTGTAGCTCCCGCAACCTCGCTTGATCCTTCGCCGATCCTCATCGCTCGCGTTGACGTCTTTACCCACACCTCTGCACCGGCACTTTCCGCGTTTCTGTCCGCACTTGCCCCCACACCGGTGCTATGGCTCGTCCAGCGCGCTGCGCCGATGCTCCTACAAAATTCGTTCAAATTTGCGCCCGCCCTCCCACGACTTAGCCGCTGACATCACTCAACTCGCGCCCGCGCACTGTTATTATTGCTCAAGATTTCTGCAAACGACGCAAGCCGTCTCTCTGCCCGTCCGACTGTACACGCCGAAACTATGATCCGGTAATAAGTTCGTTTCAACAACCATTAGGATCGCAATATCTTCATATCGCTGGGATTCCGCCGCTTTGGCGCGCCTTTCCATCCATCCAATCCCTTCAGCCGAGTTCTCTGGATGCCGTTACCATGTACCCATGATTTCTGATTCACTTCTGGCTTGATCAAACGATGGCTTGTTCCTCTAATCATATTATTCGTGCTATTCCTTCTCATATCCTTCTACGCTTCGTGCCATTGTCGAATGAGCTCAAGATTATAGCTCTTCTTTGATGTAACTATGTCAATTCTCTAATTCACTTCTACCTTGGCTTCGTCGTTCATTTTCTTTTCTTTCGAGAACTCCCGTGCGCTATAATTCCCAAACGGACTTTCGGTGTATGCGTTTCCTTCTGTATCCTTCGCTGACATGACTCTAGATACAGCCCGAGTCCTTCAGTGGACTGGAATCAACGCGATTCAACTTCGACTTTGCCTCGCAGTCATGATTTTTCGGTGGTCTTTATCTGCGGTTCCTTGTTTCGCTCAATCCACACGGCACACGCCCACTTACTCAAGAATGTATATATCATGAATCGCCCACGCCCCTGCATATCGTACTCTCGGCTATGATTCCAGTTTAATGCTTACCCCCGGGACTATCAAGCACTTCGCAGTCCAACACCCGTAATCTCTGCTTTTCTTCGCCTGATCAGCCTTCCCATCTCAAACGGCGAACCAGTCGAGTCTGGAGACGAGGGCAACCCCGCCATTCCAAGGGTGATGGCAAATCGGTCGGAAGGATCAATTAAAACCGAATGTGCCGAGCGCCAAAAATTTTAAACCCTGGGCAATCAGGGGCCGTTTCCGGCAAAATCCGGCTCTTGGAATGACCGATTTTTCCGTGGGTCACTCATGCATGTCATGGGATCCGCCTTATGTGGAAGCCGATCTGCTGCAATTGGCAGGCACGAGGCCCGCATCCGACACCTCGCGCAAGACCCGCCGTTGCTCACTGCCTCCACCTGAAAAATCGGACATTACAAGTGAAAGTGTCTCGGCTCATCCCTGGGGAGCATTTGCAAACATCTCACAGTCTCTCTTCGCAAGCCGCTATGGTTGAATTCGTGGTAATTATCTCCCTATTTTCCGTTTGATGGCCCCAGTCTCGCTGAGACGTTGGGTGGGCGGTGTGCGCCTTTACGACGTCATCAACTTTCATTGACGGTATTTCTCTCGGACGTCTTGCACTGCGGAATTCTGTTGATGGCTGAACGTCAACTGTCCGTCTTGACGTATGTAATTCCGGACTTCTGTCCTTGTATGTTACGTCATTATATTCCGCATCTACTCAGGAATCTTCTTGGTCCAGTTCCAGCGGCTCTGTACCAGGATCAGCTTAGGATGTACTCTCCGCAGCTAGACGTTCTCGAGGCGTCTCCATCGGAAACAATGACGACTGACAAGCATCGAAGCATCCCGTCATAGTCGGAATATGTATTGATTCAAGACGAACAAAAGATCCGCTTGGCGGCTTCATACCTTCAATTAACGGCACTAACATCTCCTGAAATAACTAACCATTGCTTCCAAATGACGTCTACTTAATTGCTTATGAACCCCCAGGGTCCTACCATTTCTCCGGGTATGGATTTAGGTAAGCATGGTGTAACTGACGCCGGGGTAATGCTCGCGGGGGGGGGGATAGGTGACTTTTAAAATTGGTCATGAGTTGTACATTCACAGTTGGGTCCGTGCCATTTCATAGTTCTCTACCTTCTACCCACGTGTTTCTTCGATGTTCGGATCTGTAGACCAGAGTCCAAATTGCCACCGCAAGTGCCCAATCACCACCGTAATTCCGCAAAGAACTTCATCGCGCAAGGGGATGCCGGCAATGCGCTCTTTAGTTGAACTACATATGATGTTCTCAGACACTTTCTTCCCACAACTTGCGAGTGCCCATCCGGAACGTCTTATGACAACGTCACTCTGCTCCACTCTTCTTAAGACTCGGAGGTTGTTTTGACAGCCTTGGCCTGAACACCCTCTGCACGTGGTCCTGACTCAATAGATTCATTCAGTAGGAGTCTGTCCAGTAGCTCCACTGCTCCACAGTCCATTGGTCATTGCTTGCACCCAGACCAGACCCAACACAGGGAATTCCTCTTCCGATGGAACATCCCAAAAAACATTTAAAAGGACGCACCATCTGTCCCCATTCCTCACTCGAACTCCTCCCTCTGCAGTTCAAGCCCTCTCGCGAGCCTTCAAATATGTTCTCCAAAATCTCCGTCGTTGTCGCTTCTGCGCTCATTGTAAGCCTCCCCCCTCGCATTATTTTCGCAGCCTTACTAATTTATGCGCCGCTGTAGACCCTTGCTGCCGCCATCCCCACCACCACGCCCCGGTGACGCCCCCCACCTCAAATCAGTGCTGCAGCAGCGTCCAGTCTTCGAGCAGCAGCTCCGTCGCTGCGGTCGCTGCCCTCCTCGGCCTCGACCTTTCCGGCCTCGATATCCCCGTCGGCTTGGGCTGCAGCCCCATCACCGTCATCGGTAACAACTGGTGGGTGCAATTTATTTCGACCATTCTTGTGAGAAGCTGACGTGCACTGCTAGCGGCGGAACTTCGGTCACCTGTGACGCGCCCGAGCAGGCGTGGGGCAGCCTCATCGCGATCAACTGTATTCCCATCACCCTTTGAGGGAGTCGGTGCGAAAGGAAGAAAGCTTCACGGATTTCTTTACCAAGGCGTATTCGGAATGGATTTGTAGTTTTGAGATTTTGTAACGACGTGTTCTGTGGACCTTTGTTTGTCGGAAATGTTTTGTGTGGCGAAGACTTAGCGTTCCGGCGGAATGCTCGGAACCCATTGCATCCTCAGCCTCTTCTCAGCCTCGATGCGTTTCGGAGTCTAATAATGCACATTAATAGTGTCCTGACCTGTGCTTGCTACTATCGCCGACCGGGTAACCGGCCACTTTAGCATTTATGGCTGGTTCCCGAAAGCTACACTGGCTCTATACAAGCCACCGTGTATTGGAACGAAGGCAGGTATCCACGAGCAGTTCCAGTCAATTTCCTCGAATTTAAATGCAGTGTGAATGGAGCAGTGAATTTTCTTCCGCCGACACCCCCAACATGGGCAAATACCAGGAAACCGGCCACCCGCCAATCAAGTGCTATGGGCACAAACTCGCTGTCTTTTCATGCATTAGTTGTACAGGGTTGGTCTAGATATTAGCTGGTATGCTTGGGGTGTACTTACAAGGGATGGGACTGAGCAAATTTGGTGGGTGTAATGGCAGCGGTAACCTGCGGAATCGCAGATCCCGGCTACACCGGCGGCGCGTCAGGACCACCCGCCGTGGCGGCCCAAACTCAGCGATATATCGTTTGATATGAAGTATGTCGACATACTTGGCCACTCATTTCCCTGCCGAGATGGCACCAGCTTCCCAGAAAAATACAAATATCTCGGGCACCAAATTTCAGTGGGCCGAGGTAAAGGACAACGACGAGAAGGGACTTGAGTGTAGGAAAAAGTTGAGCACACACGACGGTGGTATATCTGACCCATCTTGGGGGGGGAATTTATGGGTTAGTAATGTTTCTGGAGGTTATTCAAGGCGTTTAAACATTTTTGGGAGCCAAATTAAGGACACTATCATGTAATTCCTGTATGCATGTTGAACTGTTGAATTCCTGAGGTCTCAAATGCCCTGAGATATCAGTGAGGCTCTTAATTGATCTCCCAGATGCTGAGTGCATCCCCATACAATTTTTGCCCTCTTATTATGTCTCCAACCGCAACAGAAGCAATTCAGCATAATTTTGGTTAAGTACATAATTAGAATATTATAGGATAGATCCCGGTGTAGAGACATTTGGAATACACTTGAAAATATATGTCCGGTACGATAGGTGTGACCCAGGGTACTCCTCTACGAAATAGATCCGAATTTATGCATTCTTAGCTGCAGTATTCAGAAATTCATTACTTTGAGTGATTCAACTCAAAATGAACACACCCCCAAGCTATTTAAAACATGTATGTGCTATGCAAACTGATTTTAGAACATATTTGTCCCAGTTGAGTCTTAGGAAAGGGAAAGCAAACGACGCCGCGACTGAAAACACGCATTATTTGGTCGTGATTTGATGGCGAAAATGATGTCGGCGGCGCGGTCCGAACCCGACCTCTACTGAAAACTTTTTCCTTTCTTTTTTCGGACAATGTATTTGCAATAATTCTAGAGGAAAAAGAAGGAAAAAAAAACCATAAGTGCGAGTTTGCCGGGCCGTGCCACGGCCTTGACCCCCAAGTGAAGATTGTAGATTGAAGCTGGGCTCATGAAACCTCGGAAAGAATTTAATGTCCGGTTGAGTTTTGAATTTTTCAGAATTTTGGATGATCATGAAGGCAGATTGTGGACTGCACAAGCGGTGTTTTTATGTCAAATCAAGCCGCAAATCCTGTTGAATTATCTGTGGCGAAGACACGGGCAACTGCTAGTGTATGTGAAAACAATGCTGTTTGGTTTCGAAAAGGTTCGGCGGCCAATACTCAACATTCCGGCGAATATCTTAATGAGACGAATATTGTTGCGAATGAATGACCTTCTGAGGTTGACAATGTACTTTGCGTTGAATTTCCGTGTCTTTTATGTGTCTGTATCTTTCACCATTTGCTAAATCGTTGCGGAACCCATTCCCCGATTCGCTCTCAAAAGAACACTCAACTTTCGGTCCTGATAAAACACTGGGAATGCTCAATTCTTAGGTCGGTTGTTCGTTCGAAATAAATGAATATTCAAACTCCGCCGGACCATCGGCAGCCCGGCTGGCCGGCTCTCACTGAAAAATCGTTGATAATGGGGCCCTGACAAGGCTCTAAACCCAAATCTCACCCGAATAGCAAGTTTTAAGTCAAGGAGCCTTGTTAGTCAGTTATCGAGGCCTGGATTCAGAGAGATCTTTCTTTTTCTAAGTTCTCGTTCATTGTTTACATTATTCATTAGGACATATCAAGTTCTTGTGCGGGCTGTATTACAAGCCCATTCTTTTCTACTAAATGGCCTCTAAATATTTTCCTCTTAGATGTGGGATGAAGTGACGACAGATTAATAGTGGGCCAGAGTCAGAGTTTGAATACTTATTATTTGTGCGGACGAACGACCTGACCGACCCAAGAATTAAGCGTCCCTACTCTGCTCGCTTAGCCACCTTGAAATCCTCAATATATTTGGGGAAAATATTGCCCCGGCGCACTAGCTCATGTGTACAAATCCCTCAGAACAGCGACTGGAGAGGGAGAGAACCAGTAGTACTAGTGTCTTCTATCCGTCTTTAACGCTCGATAGCTTTGGTGTCCGGGACAGTACGAGTGAGCCCTGCATGTAGCTGCCCAGATATTTATATTTCGAATACTTCGAACGCATTTGGCCTAAAAGGTACCTAGACAGATCCTTCAGGAGCAAGGGGTGAGCGATCTCTGGATCGTGGAAGTTGATCTGTACACGTGAGCGCCACTGATCGACCCCGGAACAGGCTTCGGCAACAACGGGATCAACACGGACATCTCCGATCTCGGAAGGCGGATGTTGATTTTGGATGTCAAGAAAGGGGGAGGGAGGAGTTTGAGCTATGCGGAAGGTGGATGTCGACGCGTTTTGCCAAGATGACGACGTGTCTTGCCAAGATGTAGACGAGCCATTTTCCCAAGATAGATTTCGATTATTTGACAGTGGGGCATGTACAATATTCACATGGTTACTAGCCCTCCATCGTTGGTGCTGCAGATTGGCGCCGAAACGCGCTGAACGGGTAAATGGGACGCGCTTGACGCGTCGGGTGTCATGGTCGGTTGCAGGTGTTTGGTAGACTGATGGCCGAGCGAGCGCCGCTGACTCAGACCTGCCTTATTTGGGGGGTAGGTCCCCCGTGGGAATATATCCACGATAAGGAGATCAAACGCCTCTTGTTCAGGAGTACAAAGATTCACAGGACACTGCGGCGATTGCCGAAAGAAGGCATAGCCACTGATGCGCATTTTTCCAGTGCGCTCACGACATGCGAACAAGCAGCACGGCGCCCAGGAGCGGGACACGCCCTTCACGCGCCCGCCACTTGTGCCCGTCCACCGTCGAACAAGCTCCGACGTCCTGCTCCCAGCCGCGCCCCCATCTGAGCGCAGCCATTGATCCAGGAATCCTCTGCGTATGGTCGCATACGTCCTTTGGGTCCGCCCCAATCCCAGGCTGCGTGGCTCGATACGAGAGATACATACTATAGGTGCGTCCGCCTCTGTCCCTCGCCCGCGTCTTCGTCTGACCTGTTTGCTTCCCTAGTCGCGAAGCCTTCCTCGCCGCCGTCCGCAAGAAGAGCGCACCATCGATATCAGTCGCATCCAAGTCTGGTGCACGTACCGCTCTACCCAACCCATCCGAAGCTCACCGGCCCCATTGGTCGCGGCGTCCTTCCATCTCGGGTGGCTATCCCAGCGCTATCGGGGATACACACCGCTTCCGCGACAACTTGCGCCGGCGGAGTACTTCAAGGCGCGGACATTCGATGTAGGAAGCGCACGGCCTGTAGTGCATGTCCCGTCTCCTCTCGCGCGCGTACATATACCTATCCTTGCCGGACTTGGCCCGCATTCCATCCTCCCGCGATCTCACCACGCACCGATTTGTCCTTCGTGATTCACGAAGCCATTCGCGATCGCCCGCGCGGCCCACGCATATCCATGGCCGACTGATTCGGGCGGGGCTGGGGCGCTGGACGGCGGACGCGGTGGTATACTACACAGAGACCGTGCCCCCCTCTCCTCCCCTCCCTTCTGATTCCTCGGACCTCCTTTCCCGCGCGTCCGTGGAGGAGCGGCGAGCGACGCGTCGGCGCGGCGGGTGGAGGGCGGCGCTGCGGACTCAGGCGATTGGGGAGAGGCTGTGCGGTACGGTACGATGCGCCGCGTGTCGTATGTCGGCTGATTGGGACGATGCGCAGGGTGCACGTCCGCGTTGATATGGTCTAGTGCGTATGGTCCTCGTGCTCGTGCTCGTTTCTCCCGCCCCGACCCGCGCGGTGGCTGATGGGGATGATGCGCAGGGTGCACGCACTTCGCGCTTCGCACGTCCGCATCGTCAGGGTGCAGGGTGTATCGTCCTCGTCCCTCGTCCCTCGCCCCTCTCGCCCGCCCCGCGGCTGGCGCGTCGGCCGATCGGGACCCCACGTGGAATGCAGATCGCGCGCACTTCGCATGTCTGCGTCGTTCCGCCGTGCTACTGCCAAGCGCGTATCGTCCCCCGCTCTGCTCCCCTCCCGCCCGCCCCGCCCGCCCGCCGCACCGGCTGATCGTGCGCAGGCTCGAACGATACGCCGGTCGTGCGCACATCCGACTCCGAGGCGTCCCTCGGCCGCCTGCCCCATGCGCACGCTGGCCGATCGGGCGTAGGTTCGGGACGATGCGCACTTCGCATGTCCGCGCCGTTGCGGTACCATGTGTATCCTCTCCGTCCCTCCGTCCCGACCCCCGCCTGCGCGTCGGCTGATGGGCGTAGGTGCGGGACGATGCGCAGGTGGCGCGCGCTTCCGAATCCAAGTTGGAGGCGCGGAAGCGGACTGACTTGGAGGCGGAGGCGGACGAACGAATACGATACGTGATATTGTCGTTTGCTGCGTTTGCGCTCGAACCATGTGGTCCGGTGGGTTCGTCGCCCGGCGCTCGACGACATGTTCGGGCCAGGGTGCGGCGTGTACGGGGCGCGCAGGGCTTGCGATGCGTGGAGCAAGATGTGGGGCGTGAATGGGGACACGACGGCGCAGCGGAGGGCGGGGTGCGGAGCGCGAGTCGTGGTGGGCGGAATACGGGCGAAGCGTCCGCGGAGCGCGAGCTGGGGAGGCGGGCGCATAGGCGCGCTAGGACGTAAGGGGCGCGGACGGCGCAGGTGTGGAGCGGAGGACGGGCTGTGAATAGGAACGCGCCGAAGGGGCGGTGTGATATGCGCGCTTGGGCACGCAGAGCGCGAGCCGGGGAGCGGGGTGTGGAGGCGGGCGCGAAGAGAAACGAGTACGGCGGGAGGCGGGGTGCGTCCGCGTATGGAGGGCGGGGCGCGGGGCGATATGTGCGCACAGACGCGCCGCCCATGGCCACATGATGGCCTCTTTTTCCCTGCACACGGGACCGCGATTGAAATCGAGGCGCGGCGGTAGCGCTTGCGCCTGCGTGACGCGGCCAGTGCTCTGCGTGCGTGGTGCGGACTCGGAGGCGCGCGGGTGGATTCAATGACGTGGCGGGGAGGGTGCGTGCAGGGCGGAGAGGATACATCTTCTCGGAGACGCGCACGCGGAGGGCGGCGATTTACGCCATACCTGGGTTGATTCTCCGGCCTACTTCGGTCGATATCTCCTCACTTCTCTTTCCTTTCTCCCTCCTCCGCGCACCCGGAGCTCGCACGCTGTTCTGCATCGTGCAGGGCCGCAAGTCGGCACGTAGGATGAACGGGGCGCGTGCAGTGCAGACTCGTCGGTTGCATGAATGGCCATGCATTTTTTCTTTCTGTTTTTGGTGCCAATTCGTGCTAAGATTCGACGGGGAGGGGAGCCCCTCGTTCGTCTCCATCCCCAGCAGCTGCCGCCGCCTTGTATAAATTTAAATTTCTTCTTCTCCTCGTTTCCTTATTGAAATTATTCATTCTTCGTTAACCCTTCTTCCCGCCACGGCCGTTCTTCCCGTTAGTCGTTCTGTCAGTGCGAGTTGTGCGTCCGGAACGAGAACCTGTGGGGCTTCCGAGTCAGTGTTCATTTGGATGGACGAATCTATCACACTCTCCCGTGGGCAGTCCCAGTATGCCCCTCCGATATCTATATCGCCGCATCCCCGACCTGCGTATCTGCGCGTGGCAGTGGCACGAACGGCAAATTTGAGTCAAATATATTTTGCAAAGTAAATATGGGCTACATATAGGTATCCTACATCGGTTCTGGCACGAGAAACGGCCGGGAAATGAGTGAAAAAGGTCCATCAAAGTCGGATTGCCAATTTGGCCAAATCTGATCTTCACTCCTTTACACATTCTTCCTGAACCTAAAATTCCCCGTTAAATTCTATAACATAGCCAATAGGGCATGAAAAGTTTCTGCCTACTCAGATTTGGAATGAACCCCACCGTTGGACCCCAGATCGCTCACATAAACTTACTAGTATGCCAGAACACTGTATAATACATACTTTGTTAACTACTCGAGTGTCGCCAGACACGTAGTCCTGTGAGGTGATTGTTGGTTTTTCAGAGCAGAAAAACCTGTTCGCGTGCGGCATGATTCTAAGGATCAATCAAGCCTTATTGAGAAAACAGTTCCCAGGCAAGGCGGATCGGACCGGCTTACGTTGTATATGCAAACTCCGGTGCGATGTCTGTCAGTCTGCCACGTCGCAATCCCAGCTTGCTCCCAACATCCATCTGCTCAATACATCAATGCCTGCAATGCCCAATTCTAGCTCAGACAATCCCAGCCACAGCCGTGAGTCCTCGCTAGTGTTGTTTCATCCACTGCTGATGTGCGGCTGCGTGACAGGTGTGGAGCTCAAAAAGAAGCTTCTCGAAGGCTCCAAAGGTGCGGTCCAATTGGCGGTTGTCGCCCTGAAGATCGCAGCATCTGCGGCCCAGAATGTGCCATACTTCGGTGCCATCTCGACAGTGCTCGAGGAAGTCCTGAAAATCATCGACGTATGTAGTCATGAATCATCAAGTCTGACATTATATTGACTCAATCATAGGAGGTTGATGTCTGCAAGGCAACATGGACAGCAGTTATGGTTGAAATACAGGCAATCCACACACTTGTAGACACTTTCCGCACACAGTGGACTGGGAGAGGAATGAAAGAGGAACAACTCTCAGAGCCAATTAAGAAGGCCTTCAGTGAATTCGAGGTGTACGTCCTTGATCCAGCTATACTGTTCTGGAACCGACAGAATTATACAGTTGCCTTCTGGAGGTCATTGTAACAATGAACAAGTGCAAGACCAAGTCCAAAAGCTACACTGACCGAATTCGCATCTTGGCTAAACACTCAGAAATCACTGCAACTGCAAACCGATGTGCAAAGGATGTTGTCTCTGCTCTGAGGATGTTTCAGGTGCGGTTGATATGAACTCAAGCTCTCTGCATTATAACACACTGTCTGTTCTGTTCAGGTCACCCTTCAAATTGATCAGTGGAACCGTCAAATTGATCAACAGAATCTTCAAATTGATCAATCCAAATCCATGAATGCCCTGACAAGGGCTGTTATGCCCCATGTGTGTACTCCGCCTGAGGAATCAATTTAATTGTGTTTAACCACTGCATAGGCCCCCCTCATTGTTAACCTCAACTCCACCATGTGAGTCCCTTTATTGGAGTCTGAGTACAGCTGATCACACATTATAGTCTGACCTCTATCCTTCCTCCAGCACCCTCCATCTTCTACGGGCAATCTGAGGAGGTCCAGGATGTTGTTGACCTTATTGTGAGCCATGAGCCCACTCGGGTGGCCATCATAGGCTCCGGAGGAATAGGAAAGACATCTATAGCACTAACAGCAATCCACCATGTGGATGTGGAGAAGGCCTTCCTCCATTGGCGCTTCTTCCTCTCTTGTGAGGCCATCTTCACAGCTGATGCCCTGGTCCTTGAGTTTCTCAAGCTGTTTGGTCTATCTGTTGAATCCTGCAGCTCCAGATCTCCATTGGACACTCTGAGATTATATGTGCAGTCTATGACATCAAAATGTCTGCTCTGCCTTGATAATTTCGAAACTCCATGGGATTCAGACAAGGACACAGTGGAATCACTTCTCACTGATATAGCTGTTCATAATCTCACACTGGTAATTACCAGCCGTGACTTGGACCGCCCTCGAGGTATTAAATGGGCTGCCCTCAAGCCCATACAGCCCCTGACACTGCAGGCTGCTGTTGAAACTTGGGATGCCATCAGCCACGGCCACAACGACTTCTCTCTCCTCCTTATCAAGGCTGTGGAATGCATTCCACTTGCTGTCACACTACTTGCCCAGCTTGCTGAGGTTGAATCCTCCGAGACACTGTGGGCACGCTGGAACTCCGAGTGGACAACACTTGTCCAATTGGATGGGTCTGCACATCGTCTCAACAACCTCGAGCTGTCCATCGAGCTCTCATTACACAGCCGACAACTGCATGCATGTTCTGGGGCCACCGACTTCTTTGTCGTCCTGTGCATGCTACCCCAGGGCTTGCCAGAGTCACGGATACCTGATTTACAAGCAGCATTTGGTAACAAATTCACGGAAGTACGATCAGCCATCACAGTGTTGAAGCAGTGTTCACTTGCCTATACTTCACTGGATGGCTTTCTGCGTGTATTGTCCCCTATACGGCAGTACATGCAATCTCATCCAAATCTCTTAACAGTCTTGTCTAAGTGGCATTTAGCAAAGAATTCACAGGATTACAATCAGCTATCACAGTGTTGAAGTAATGTTCACTTGCCTATAGTTCGCTGGATGGCTTCCTCCGTGTATTATCCCCTATACGGCAGTACATGCAATCCCATCCAAATCTCTTAACAGTCTTGTCTAAAGCTCTGTTCACTCAAATGGTGAACCATTATTTGGACTTGGTCCCAGTTGATGAGTCACATATTGATTCTGATGTGGTGCGTGACACTGTCAGGCTAGAAATTGGCAACATATCAGCAGTGCTGGACCTGTGCCTGACTGAAGACATGGATCTTCAGCGGGTTCTCCACCATATCATCTGGTTCTCCCGAGTATGCCAATACCTGGATGTGTATGACACAAGAATTCTCTCGAAAGCTGCATCCATTGTGCATGATTTCAGCCGAGGCCTGGAAGGTGACTGCTACTTTGAACAAGGCAACATCTATAATCACATCAACAACTTGCCTGGTGCCGAAAATATGTTGAAAGCTGCTCTTGATATTCACAGAGAGGTGGATGACAGGCTCGGTCAGGCCAATGATCTGTGAGTACTTGGAGTGCTCTACCAGATGCTCAACCGACTTGAGGATGCTAAGCAGGCTCTACAGTCTGCTCTCGATCTCTACAACGAGGTCAATAGTAGGATCAGTCAAGCCAATGCTCTATGGGCACTTGGACGGAGGCTCAACCGACTTCAGGAGGCCGAGCAAGCTCTGCAGTCTGCTCTGAACCTTTACAGGGAGGTCAATGACAGGCTTGGTCAGGCCCATGATTTGCAGACACTTGGAGAGCTCTACCAGAGGCTCGACCGACTCGAGGATGCGAAGCAAGCTCTGCAGTTTGCTCTGAATCTTCACAGAGGTTGATGACAGAATTGGTCAGGCAAATGATCTGCAGGCACTTGGAGAGCTCTACCAGAGGCTTGACCAACTCGAGGATGCCGAGCAAGCCTTGCAGTCTGCCCTCAATCTTCACAGAGAGGTCAACAGCAGAATTGGTCAGGCCCGTGATCTGCAGGCACTGGGAGAGCTCTACGAGAGGCTTGACCGACTCGAGGATGCCGAGCAAGCTCTACAGTCCTCTTTGAATATTTACACAGAGCTTGATTCAAGCCTTGGGCAGGGAAATGCCCTGCAAGGGTTGGGAGAGTTATGTACCACTCAATCCAGATTCTCAGAGGCAGAAGATTTTCTTAGCAGGGCCATGGATGTGCATGGATGGGCAAATTACCCTCGGGGGCAAAAATGACTCAAGAGCTGCTTGAATACTTGCACAACCAGTGGGAAAAACAGGATGTGGTGGAGGAAGATGTTGGCAAACAAAAAAACTAACACAGATGTTTTGAAGTGAGTCTGTCCACCTATGTCATGATGCATTCATTCAATAGTGGTTCCGGCAGCACAAAGGGAGTTTGGCTGATTGACCATTATGAACTACATTTTTTGTATCTTCAAGCAATTGTACCACAATGCTCCTATGCTAGTGGGAAAAGTATTCCGGTTTTTGATGCAGTACTAAGCCCCCGAAGTATCTATTGTGGACCTCGGAGTTGTACCCTGTATAATATTCAACATCTATTGATTGCCTGGAAGTATGAGATTTTTGTTTGTGATGGGGTGAATCCGTTGTTGCCTGGAAATACAAACCCCCCGAATTTAGGCGGGGCAAGCTTTTAATTATATCCCAGGCCTTTGAGTAATTTCAGGTTTTTCAGTCAGCCAGTGTGGCAGTGTGAGGGATGCTGCCAGAGAACAATTTTGCAACGCAGGATTTCTCACGGCAAGGATTTCAAGCACAGTGGGTGGAACATGGGAATTGGACTCGTGGAAGGCAGTGGCTCCACCTCATGCAACTTTCCTCGTCCCTGGAATTGTTGGGCCTGGATGTCGCATACTTCCTAGAGATAATTAACAACCTTCCGTGTTGGTCGTATTTGGCTGGACTCCGATGGCTGTGACTTTTATAAGGGTCGTTGTGGGCCTGAAATATGTATCCATCACCGTAAAGTGGCACGGGGTGGGGTTTAAATAATGCTTGCATTTTTTTCAGAAGGAACGGGGAATAATTGAACGAGTTACATCGAACTGTTGCGCTTCCCCATCATCTTGCAAATATATAAATAACCAAGAGTGCCGTGCGTCTGATAGGTTCTTCCCGTTGTCCCTGCTGAAGTATTGGATGGCTTAATGAGCAGGCAACCTTCAGCAGTGCACCACACAAAATGTTTGCAACCTGGGAGATTTATTCGGGCGCAGGGAGTCGAACCCCGGGCTGCAAAGCACTTGATTACTCTGTAGCAGTGCCCGCGGTGCGCTCTGCACCACGCCCGATTATCCAGTGTATGCATTAGTTCCTTGATTGGAGAACAAGACTTTCAGCCAGGCACCGGGAAAAGGTTCAGCAGATCTATTAAGGCACGAGGCTGCGACGTGCAGCCAATCAAGATCTTATTAAGCAATGCTCGCGGTGTTCCGTACACCATCCACGTAGTTCGCCTTGATGAGATGAGGGATCTATTAAATGAAGTACCTCCCGGTGACCAAATTTACCCCCGAAGCGACAAGTCAACTGCCTGCACATCTCAATTGCAGGCGCGGAAAAATTACAAGATGCACGTACGTTAGGAGGCACGGGCAGCGAGAGAAGGTCTGCATGTTGTACATATGGGAAGCCTGCGCGTACCACAGTTGGCTGGGGCTAAGTTCGGACGGGATGTCTCCTCTGAGCTTTGTATTTGGTAGATACACAGAACCGCGTGGTGTCCGTACGACGTCCACAGCTCACCGATCCCGTCCATGGCGAGATGCGGCGGAATAGATCAGCATCACATCCGCCCAAAAACCCGCATTCACATCTATGTATCGGGGTGCAGGGTGCGAGTTGCATGCGGAGCGTTTCGGGATGTGCCTGAATTGAGCTGGCTGTCGCTTGGTGCGCCAAGCGGCGTGCCCCGCGATTTGCGTTGAATTGGATTGCGAACGGCAGCGGGAGGCGCCAGCGCGAATGTAGGACGGGTGGGTGCAGGTAGGCGCACCGAGTGGAATACTTGGAGCGCTGCCGCCGACGCGGAGGCGGCTCGTACATAAGTATATCTGGCATCTGCGTCTGAGTGACGGAGTCACCAACGGGGAACGGAAATGCCGTCGGTCGCGAGTGTCACTGGATCGTAGTCTGTAGGGAAAGACACGTAAGAAAGCAGGTCTGGAAGCGGGGGGCTCGGTCGTACCAAACCAGAGGAGGGGGAGTTGAGGAGGAGCGAGACGGGCAAGACGGAAAGATAAGCGATTGATACGCGACTCCGAAAGCTGTGCAGAGCGCATAGCCACTGATGCGCCTTTCTCTTGCCTGCCACGACCAAGCGACGACTCTGACTTTACTGTTTACTTGTCTGCTTTGAGCTCGATTTGGCGTCGACCTATCTTCGGCGCCCCAGCCGGATGAGCGCGAATCCGAGGCGATGACGGACAAATTGGAAACCGCCACCGTCCATGCGGCAGCTCCGACGCTGGCCATGCGGCTCTCATCCCGTGGTTCGTTATCTCTCGCCGAGCTCGATTCAGCCACCAACCCGTTGCCGCGCTCAGCCTAGGGCAGCGCTATCGAAGTAACGCCGCCACAGTCGATGTGGAAGCTCAGCCATGCCGCTCTCTTCACTCCCGGCGCGTCCCTCCCGTGCCCGGGCCTTCTCCTGGTGCGTGCCCTCCCTTCCCTCTCCTGAGTGGCGCGTCGGCGCATCGGATATCGGGCGCGTCGGGTATCAGGCACTGCGTGCCTCTTCTTCGCGATAGCGGGAGGGGAGGGGAGGAGAGGGGCAACGCGGAGATGTGACAGTGGGCGGAAGGGAGAGTGACAGCTTCCCCTGGAATGTTGGTGGGCCCTTGTATTTAATTGAGTCTATCCCGTCCCATGCAGGTGCGCGGTCGAGTTCGCCGCGTTTCCCTCCAACATATATTTTCCAATTTCAGCATGGCGTTGACTCGTCTAACGTCTGCGCATACCACCGACCCAGACTGTCATTCCAACTCGGAACACATCTCTTACCGCCCGACGGCGGAATGCACGCATTCGAAGCTGGTGTGTTTCATCCAGATCGAGAACTGCGTGCCACGACCCGCCAGGCTCTGAAACGCGCGTCTTGATCGACTCGGGACGCTCTCAAATTCTCGGACGACTTTCAGCGGTGCAATGCCACGCCTCCTGCGCGAATTCAGCGGTCGCGCGATGTATCGAGAATTTCATTTCGTCGTCCCCACCACCTTTCATTTATTACTTCCCCCATCTCCCCCGCTTGCCCCCCTCCCCTCTATCTGCGCTCCGCCCCTGCTTCTCGCCGATGCGCCCTTTTAATCATCCGTGCCCAACTCCGCACGCACTGACATTCGCCGCCGCCGCCACTAACCAACCATCTCTGTCGTTGTCCAGCACCCGTCGCTGATCAAATTCGCATATCGCCACACCTCTGCTCCGACGAGCTCCCGCCTCCTCTGCCCCCGATCGCCGCCATCCCGTTACTGACCCGCGATCCTATGCACGCCGAAACTATGATCGTGCAAATTTTCGTCAACTCCATCGGTATGTCGCAAATCCTCTATAACCAGCACTTGATTCCTTGCAGGCCGTTTGATAGCCCCCTGCGCCGTCTTCTCGATCCTCGCCCTAATCCTCCCGCAATCGCCGTCAGCCCGACTCCATCCTCCGCCCAATCCCCCGAAACTATGTTGCTGCGGAATCCGCTTAAATTCCGGAAGCCTCTGGCATCTCGCGCCTTTCTCGGTGTCATTCAACCTCGTCAGTATGTTTGTAGCTCCCGCAACCTCGCTTGATCTTTTGCTTTTTACCCACGCACCAGCCCTCACCGTGTTTCCGTCTGCACTTTCCCCCACACCGTTGCTATGGCTCGTCCAGCTCGCGATTCCGCGCCCCACACCGATCTTCTCTAAGCCGAAAATCTGCTCGCGCAAATTTCGTGCAAATTTGTGATTTAGCCGCCGACAAAACACAACTCGCAACCGCACACGGTGATTACGGCCCAGATTTTCAGCAAACGACGCAAAGCCGTCACTCTGCGCGTCCGACTCCATTCTATGCCAACCACGTAAACGCCGAAACCATGATATTGCAAAATGTCGTTCAATATTTCCATTCCGCCGGGATTCCGCCGCTCCGGTTCGCCCTTTCATCCATCCAATCCCTTCAGCCGAGCTCTCTGGATGCCGTAAATATGAGCCCATCATTTCTGAGTTAATTTTTGCTTGATCTCGAACCGTTCAGACCATGGCTCATGTCTGTCCCATCCTATCACTTGTGCTATTCCTCTTCCTTCTATGCTTCGCGCCGTTCTCGAATAAGCTCAAGATTATCAACTCTTCTTTGATTTAACCGCGTCAATTTCGTGGTTCACTTTGACCTCGGCCTCGTCGTTGAATGTCTCCTTGCGTGAACTCTCATCCGCGCTATATTCCCACACTGATCCTCGACGCATCGAAGCTGTTTACGTTTGAGGGTGGTGACTCATTCGTATACGTTGACTTCGGTCTCCCTCGCTGACATGACTAGATTCAGCCCTATTTGTTCTGTGGAGTGGAATCAATGCGATTCAACTCCGACTTTGCCTCGCTATGTCACTCGTACCTGTTTCTCCTTTGCTTACCGCCACTCAAATTCAGCATGCAGTATCTAGTCACTCGCTAGTTTCAAAGTCCTTTCTGTGCCTCGGACTTCAACCATGACTGACGCTCGAGGCCGCCAATCTGGCACTTCCCCAGCCATCAACTCGAATTCAATCTCGGTCACCTATGTCATCAACGTCCCCCGATTCGCACTGACGTGAACTCTCGGATGATTTCAACCAAGAAGACCTTAACGCTTCTGCGATGGTAACGGGCTCGTGCTCGCGATTCTAGTTCTCATACATGTACGGACTTGAGACCAATCTGACGCCTTCATGATTTTCCGTGACCGATAGGTTCATTGCGTACAGAATCCTTCGCATCTCGATCATCTTCCTTGATGTGCACATGTGAATTGCCGGCCGCTGTAAATCATTTGCTCACAATCACCGAGACTAGCGCTGGAGCTCAGTAGTACCTTCTCCGCGCTGCTGTGTGGTGCTGATATTAATACACACGCACCGCCAGGAATCAGAGAGCGCAGCTACACGATCACATTGCACATAAGTCCTCCAGTTTTCCAACGCTGGACCGAATCGCACAACAACGCAAACAGTTGGCGGGTTTAAAGAACATATTTTGAAAACCGGGTGCAGGAGAGTTGAATTTTGGAAACTCGTACATGGACAGGTTTCGGTGTCGGTGTCGTCGCGGTTGTTATAGAACCAGAAGAAAGTTGTTAAGGCGACCTCGGCCCTTTACTTACTTAGTCGCACAGCGTTAACCAGCACAGAGTATATTGTGTGGTTATTCGTGTGTGTAGTACAACGTAGTGGTAGAAAGGTAAGGTCTGAGTTCTCACGGGGTGACAACTCAATCCTTAAATAACGCTGCCTACAGCGGTTGTTACTAATAAGTAAATACATGTATAAATACACGTATTACTTAATAGATACGGCCCTGCCCGGACCGCATCCCTAACACTCTCCCGCTCAAGACTGAGTTCAGTCTTAATTCAAGAAGTTTAATGGTGATGTTATGAGCAAACATGCAGCGCACGCGTACTCATAAACTGTATGCAAAATATATATCATACAATGCCCGTTATGTTCAGTTACCATACATGAATCCGTCGGTGGTGGTTTCGCCGTCGACATAGCCGCCATCGTCATAGATGTATTGTGGCTCGTATCCGTAGCTGCGCTGTGTTTGTCCCGCATCGAGCAGTTGTGAAGGCAAGTGTCCCCCGAACGTCTGATATCCCGGCTGCGGCGTCTGGTGTTGGTGGTGCACGAACTGCGGCGGCTGCTGGTGTGGGTAGCTGGGTCCGTGGGTATACGATTAGCCACCGCCTCTCATCGTACCGACGTCGTTGAATGAAAGTGCGTTTTGGATTGGGAACGCGGTCTGCAGGCCTGCGGACGACGTGGATGCCTGGCGCGAGTTGTACGAGCCGGACGAAGATGAAGCTGCTTGTGAGCGCTGATCCCAATCCGAGGGCACAGGAGATTGAAACTGGTTCGGCGGCCGGGGTGCGCCGCCGCGGAACGCTCCTCCACGCAGCGACTGCGGTTGTCCGCGCTGTTTGGTCTTGGGTTTCCGCGGCGTGGGTGGATTGGGTGGCTGCGACGCCGGGTGTGCGCCAAGAATGGTGGATACATTCAAGGTGTAGCGCGGAACCGCAACGTGCGGCTTTGCTTTCTTTGACGCTGGTACGGTGGGCGCCGTTGATGGAGCAGGATTGGGTGCAGGGGCGTGCATCGACGCTTGCAACGAGTTGGGCTCGACATCAGGCATGGGTGCGTCATCCTCTGGTGCGGGATTGGGTGTGGTGTCCTGCTCGACTGCAGGTGTGGGGGCGGATGCAAGTGCGGCCGCCTGTTTAGCAGCGGCGCGAAGGTATGGGTTCATATTTTTCAGCCGTCCGCCGGGTCGATGACACGGTCGCACGCCTTCGCCGCTGGCTAGTTTTTTCGCGATCCACAAGTCTTTGGGGCGACGGAGCTCCGCCAGATCCTTGTGGCTCCAGAGATACATCTCATGAAGGAGCACATTCTCTTCACGGTTCTGCCACGGCAGCACAGGGTGACGCAGCATCCGGTCAGCCTCGATTCTAAAGAATCGCGGCGGCGGGTCCATGCCACTGCTGAGCTGTTGAAGATCGATGGCGTCTTGTACCACCCAGCCTACGGGATACGTCTGATTGGCGGCAACAATATCCATGAGATACTGTTGGCCAAATACGAACGCATCGTCGATGTGCCCCGCAGTGACACCGACTTGCGCGAGCCACTTCATAAGATTCTCCATGAGTATTTCCTCATCGGTTTGAACCGTCCATTCCGACGGCTCAAAGACAGGGTTGATCTGTATTCCGTTCTGCTGCACGTAGTTTCGGTAGCGGTTCGGCGAGACCATGAGTTCAATGATTAAGTATTCGACACGCAGCCGTCGCTTTCGGTCGACGACTGTGTCCGTGCGAGCGCGATATTTGAGGAGGGTGTCCAATAGGCTAAGCCCCCGGACATGACACATGTCCAGAGACCAGCAGTCGTCCATGAATGGGACCCCAGGAATGCGGATCTGACGAAATTGTATCATCGTCGCCAGCATCGTGGGGTCATACCCTATGCTTGCCCGTTTAAGGTTATTGTATTTCGTAAGCGCCACGGCGTTCTGATCGCCCAGGTCATGAATTAACCCAAGTGTCTTCGCGAACCAGTCTGGCTGGAGGTATTTCGTTACAGCAAGCTGCTGCACCGGCGTACGCGCTTCTTCGGGGACATCCTTCCCGTACGCCCAGAGATAGAAATGGTAGAAGGCGTACACCCAATGCTTGCCTTCGAGCTGCACCTTATGAGTGATACACCATGTTGTTTCGTCGGCGGGCATGCCTCGCTCGTCGACTACATGATTGATCCATGATGCCGGCGGCAGCTCCATGTCCAAGTCGTCCACATGTCTCGGTGCGTCGCTATTGGTTCGGGGCAGCCCCGTAGGCTCCCCGAGTCCCATGTCCTGTCGCTGTTGCGACTGGGTCTTGAGTCCCAGGCTGGTGTGGTACTCGTCATCTTTGCGAACCCACTCCATCTCTTTGGCCGTCTTGGCCCTATATCTGCCAGCCACATCCAGCACGAGCGTGCGCCCGTCGGTGGGTTGTCTTCTCGCTTTGTTTCCCTGCACCGGCGGCCGCCTTCCGCGGTCGTCTTGTGGAGGTTGGGATTGCACGAAGTCCGGCTGCGAATCGTGGTCGTCCCCACTCTCGTCGTCGTCGTACCACATATTATCCTCGACGTCCTCCGGCGGATCCTCCATCCGCTGCTGGTCTGTCACTCCGTCCGTCATAGGTTTGAACCGTTTCCGGCTCGTGCCCTCGACTGGTCCTGGTTTCACGCTCTCAAGCTGGTCGTCCAGCCTCGCGATGTGCTTAGCCTGTAGCTTAATATGTTCCTCGAGCGCGTCGAATCGCGCCCGGGCCTCATCTGCCAATGCAATACGCTCATTTGCTGCCTCCAACTCGACGAGGCGTTTCCGCACTTCCCGGAGCTCGTTTAGAGCCCTGTTCTCGCTTCGTTGCGCGACCCTGATGTCTACCTTCAGCTCCGCCACTTTGTCGCGCCAGTCCTCGATGGCCTCGAGCAAGTCTGCCCGGTCGATCCGTGCTTCGGCGACTGCGTACAGCTTCTGTAGCATCATGACGGCCTTAAGACTGCCATCTCCACTTCCAAATTCTTCGCCAACATGGCGCGTATAGTCGGAGCACACGTCGCATCCGACGTGCTTACTGTCTTTTGTCCCATTGCATTCTGGGACCCCCACGTTCTCATTAAGAAATCATTTGGCCCCTTTGAGACGGGATAATAGCCGCCACTCCTCGTCTCTGCCGGCGCCCTCGAGCTCCATTGGCCGTACTTCTTTACGACACGACATTGTGCCGCGCCGGCCCGTCGCTGTATGCTCCATTCTCGTTCCCCCACGCAACGAGTCGGGCCTGGGTCGTTGTGGAACCTCACCCTCCTCGTCGCTGTTAGATGGTGTCGCGCTGCGAGATCGCTTAGATCCCGAGTCGGCCCCTTCGTTCTCAGAGTCCGACGACTCATCCTTGTCCGGGCGACGCGCACCGCTCTCGGCGGCACGGTCGTCAGGCTTGCTGTCGACATCCATATCCTCAGGCGCAGCGCCCAGGGATTCCGGTGTCTCCAGCTCTGGTATCAGTGCTGGGGGTTCCAATAAAGTCTCGCGATCGGTTTGGATGGTCGTATCTGCAGCCATAGCGTCCCTTTGGCGCAGTTGCGTTGAGGTTAAAAGCAAAAGAGAAAATGATCTAATCACTTTTCTTGCTTCCCCATATTTGTTTGATCCCGGCGGCGATCAGCTGTCGACCGTGCTCCCGTGACCTTGGGACCCACATCAACCCATATGGGCTCACGCGTCCTGTTGGCGCGTTTCAATCTACTTGCGCGCTGAGGCCGCAGTTTTCTTTGACAACTGCTGCCATTTCTTCACTCCGTGTAACGCGAAGTAGTCATCTACCACGCTAAGTAACTTCACCGCGCTGAATTTTTCCCATGTCGTATCCCCCAGATTCCACTTAACATGGAACTCCACGGCGTTGTCATTCCAACGGTGCACGAGGACAGAGTCGACCAACCACTCATCTGTGGCCGGCGCTCCAAAATCATAGGGTCCGGGTTTATCTCTATTCGGGAATAATACATCACTACTTGCGACATACGGCCTCAGTAAGCTAACATGGAATCGGTTATGGACTCGACGTGACGCTAGCACCTCTGGCAACTCCAACTCGTAGTCAGAGCAGTGAGGAAATGCTTTTTGTACCCGGTAGGGGCCAACGAATTTAGGAAGCAATTTCCCGGCGCGTCCTTTTGGCAGCGCCAGATTTTTCGTAGACAAATAGACCAGCTCACCCTCCGCAATGGACGGGTCATCGCGCCGGTGCTTGTTTGCCTGAATAGTGGAGAACACTCGCGCCTCGATTATTGAGTCGTGAGCTTCCGCTAGATTGACTAGTGCGCGTTCTGCAAACGCTTTTACACCTTTTGGTGCTCTATTCTGCGACGTAAATTCCTTCAGCATTGAAGGCATATAGCCGCCAATCAGTTCAAACGGGGAGTACCCCTTAGATGCGCTGATACTCGCGTTAATCGCGAACTCCACAAGTGGGAGCTTCTCTACCCAGTCCTTCTGGTCTGATCGTACCATAGATCGTAACATCTGTCCAATGGACCGGTTGGCTCTCTCGGTCGCACCATCCGTCTGCGGGTGGAACGCCGTGGACATCAAGAGCTTTGCGCCCAGGATACGGTGCACCTCTCGCCACCAGGCAGAGGTGAACTTCGAATCGCGATCCGACACTATTGTCTTGGGGAGCCCATGCAATCACACGATTTCCCTAACAAAGATGGTGGACAATTCTGTTGCCTTCGTCTTTGTGTTAATGGGTATTAAGTGGACATTACTTGTCAGGCGGCACATAACTACCCAAAGGTAATCACAGCCCGCCGATTTCGGGAATGGTCCTACAAAGTCCATCGCTATGGACTCCCAGGGTTTCGTTGGGATCGGGAGCGAATGAAGCTTGCCCGCGGGTCGTAGCGTAGTTGGCTTATTTGCCTGGCACGTTTCGCAGCTGTCGGTGAACTCGCGCGTCTCAACAGTGACGCGTGGCCACCAATACCACCGCCGGATGTAGTCGCCCATGCGCTGAGGCCCAAAGTGCCCCAGGCTCTGGTGCGCCTGCTCCGTAATTAAACCACGGATGGTGCGTTCCCCCATTTTGGCGTCTGGGATACACAGCACCTCCTCTTGGCCCCGATTTTGCGAATAAATCAGTCAGTCCCTATGTACAAACATAGCGAACACCTTCTTGTCCGCCAATATTTTGGAGAAGAATTTGTCGTCCTTGTATCCAGCCTTCACTGCGGCCAGCATCTCGTCCTCCAATTTTGGTGCGTCCGCCAGTATCTCCGTGCGTGACCGTGACTGAAATACTGTAGGATCCTCGGGAGGGCTACCCTCCCGCTCAAGAACGACGTCCGGCTCTGCGGAAGCCTCCATGATTGCAGCTTCAATGTTGTGTGGTTCGAGATTTTTGTTAAGTCGCACGCTCCGACATACTTCCGCTGGACATGTGTCGACTCACTGCATTCGCTCGATTTCAATCTTACGATCCCAGGGTATATCATCCAAGTCAGGGTCGAGCCAGATATCGGCATTGACATACTCCCGCTCGGCGTGTACTTTGTCCCAGTGGTCGTTCTCGTAGTAGCACGACAAGCAGTCTGCGCCTTTGTTCAATTCTCCTTTGATATATTGTATATCAAAATCGAATCTCGATAGATATTCCATCCACCGAGTTTAATGACTGCTCATACGCCTCTGCGTTTTGAAGAACTCGAGCGCTTTGTGGTTGGTGACCACATGAACTCGGTAGCCCATTAATTTATCCTCCCATTTGAGGAGGGCTTTGAGTATTGCTAACATCTCGAGCTCAAACACCCAATAGTTATGCCATGCTGACATGAATTTCTTCGGCATAAATCCTGCAGGTCTGCACATCTGCCATGTCGGTCCCTGACAGTACATAGCTCCGAGTCCTGACACGACGCGTCACATATGATCCAATCGGCTCGGACGAACTGGGATCAATTGGCCGCAGAATTGCGGTTTGCAGCAAATAAGCTTAATATTGTCGAAGCACGCTTGGTGAAGCGGTCTCCAGGCAAATACATTTCCGTGCGCGTCATTGAGGCAGTGGCCCCGTGTACGCGGTAATATCAGGAAGGAACTGGGCCAGGTACTGGACCAATCCAAGAAATTGTTGAATGTCATGGTAGCTGCGTGGTTCACACCACTCCCTGATTCGCTGCATTTTATCTGCGTCGGCGTGAAGCCACGATCGTCGATCATGTGTCCCAAACAGTCCATTTTTTTGAGTACAATCACATTTCTCCTTTTTCAAGTAGAATTTGTTCTTTGGAGCGTGTCAACACCTGCTGTAGGTGCTCTTCATGCTTGCGAATACTATTGGAATATATGAATATATCGTCCAGGTAGACGTGTACAAAGCACCAATAAACCGTTGGAACACCATCGTCATGATTCGTTGAAACGTGGCCGGCGCGTTGCAGTCACCTATTTGCATGTGTAACTGATAAAGTGCCGTACACGTTGCAAAGGCGTCTTCCATACATCTTCTGCACTATGCGAATTTGTTCATACGCATCCGACATATTGATCTTAGACCGATATTTAGCGCACGCACAGTCCAGTCAAATCTGATCTTGATCCGGAAATGGGGTGACATCCTTGTGTGTATTTTTCGTTGCGTTTACGACAATCATTGCCGTGCGCAACAGTCCAGTTTTCTTCGGTATACATAGCATCGGGTGGCAGTCTGCACTGCTTGCCACCAGCCGGCTTTAACATATTTATTGATTTTGTCAATGAGTTGCTCTTTCATCGCATCTGGACAACGAGGAAGGTGATAATTATACACTTTCTCTCGTCTATGAGTGGTATCCGATGATTCACCTCTCGAAGAGGCGGCATCACCGGTGGTACCCCGGACATAATGTCCTCACTTATTTCCAGCCACCGATCCCGCAACCGTGGAATATCGGCCTCGGTGAGCGAGTCATGGTCGTGTTTTAATTCTTTAACTGTCGTTCCGCGGCAGCACGGAACACCTCAGTAAGATGATCCTTGGCTTCGGGAGGAAGTTCGAACTGAGCTCCAGTTTCAGCAGTCGAGCGGGCTTTCGCCCGTATCACTTGCTCATGCCGGAATCTATTCGGAAGGGCGTATGTCTTGTAGGGAAGAACTCCCTTGAGAATTCTTGCACTACCTCAGCGTGTACCACGCCATTTTTATCCCGTATCTCCCCTGTATCTTCCAGTAGCACCGGAAGATCCAGGAGTTTCTTTTGATCCATACTTGCGATCCACTCGTCATCCTCATCCTCTACTTCCTGACAAACAAATCCACCTTTCTTGGTACTGACCCTCTTATATTCAGGGGCCTTCGGCTCTACGGGCGCCTTGGGGCGTCCGTAGTCCGGAAGTCACTCGTTTTCGACCAAGTGGCGCGCCGCATTGCGTCGCTCCACTTCGGACATTTCTTCTTTGGCAGTCAAAGTCGGAGCAGGTTTGCCTCGAACTTTTACTGTATTTGTTTCGAAATCCAACGAGATTCCGTGCTTGCGCATGTATTTAGTTCCAATAATGGCATCAAACCTATCCAGATTCACAATGTCCATATATTCTTCGCTCTTTAGCGACGCATAATTAACCATAGTACTTGTACCGTGATTAATTTTAGACCGACTCCCGGCTGTGCCGAGTTGCAGCGTAATCGCGGTCTCGATTGGGAATACTTTTATATCCGCAACCCGCGCAAAATCAGAGCTGCACGCCTCTGTCGTGCATCCCGAGTCAAACAGCGTAAAAGCTGCATGCCCATTAATTGTTACGTACGACGTAAGACAGAAGTTTTCTGCCTTTGTTCGTGCCGGTCTCGGCCGTGGTTGCTTGGATTTCTTAAGGAACACCGTCCTCTTTCGTGGTCGAGGAATCTTCGATAACAAAGACTCATCACCAGTTCTAAACAGGAACTCCTCGACTTCCGTCGTGGATTGCTGATGGATTATATGCTCGGCCATCCGTCGAGCCAGTGTCTCGATTTGTGTCTCATCGTCAATGAACTCGTTCTCGTCCCAATCATCACACACAGCAAACAGTCCCGGATTCTCTGGCACCGGCTTCGCCCGTGCTGGTTTCACCGGTACTGGTTTTTTGTGCTTCCGTGGGCATGGTATTTCATCATGTTCAGATGATTCATCTGAATCAGAAGTACACGAGTCCGAGTCCGAGTCTGAGTCCGAGACTACTGCTAGCTCTGGGATTCCGTCTAATTCGTCTATGAACCTTGCACAACGTTCATCCCCTTCTGCCAAGGAATAATCGCTATGTTCCTCGAGTGTATACCCTCCTTCCGAGGTGTATTGCTCGCCGTCGTATGGTTGCGGCGAATGGGTACCCGACCCTCGATGCTCCGACGCTTCCTGTGCATGTCTACACTGCTCCGATGGAGCTCCGTGGTGACTTCCTACATCCGCAGACGTTTTCTCTCCGTCTGATTGATCACCGTCAGCGTCTCGTACCGCAAACACTGCCGCTCCTTTATTATGTCCGCAGTCCTTTTTATAATGTGAACCGCCACATATGAAACACTTCACGGCCGCCCCCGCTTTCGCGGGCTCAATGTACGGTCGCGGTGCCCCTTTTTTTGGTGTGAAGAGATGTTTATTCACCCCTCCTCCCCCATCACGACCTTCCGGTCGCGATGTTCCTTGTTCTCTAGGCGTTTCACGCTTCACAAACCCTTTCCTCTTGAGCTCTTCGCGACGTACCCCTGCCATGCGTGGTACGTCGCGTACGTTCTTTGACTCCAATTTTGGAGTCTTCGCAGCTTTAATAGCCGCTTTCGACGTACGCTCTTCCTCTCGTTCTTTAGCATACCGCTTTTGTACACTCTGCTGCCATTCCCAGTTGATGGCAGCGTCATATATCTGCTTGATTTTGCAATATTCTGCAGTGATATTTCTATCAATCAAGTGATTAATCAAGTCTGCAGGGAGTCTCCCCATGAATTGGTTCTTGAACGTGTACGAGTCCGGGCGTTTGACCATACGTCCGGCCGTCGTCATTAGTTCATTATAAAATCCAGTTACCCCAATTTCTGGACTATACGACGTAGCCCAGAATTGCGCTGTTGCGTTCTGGACACATGCAGTGTCAATGAATCGATCATACAATCCAAGGATAGCATCCAGATGTGTCCAGTGCTTCCTCCTGCGCGCAATGCCCAATACCTGGGTATCCCACCATTCCTTCGCGGTTCCTCCAAGGTAAAATGTATGCAACGCAATCCGCTTCTGCTCACATTTCTTGCCTGCAAGCCCAATTACTTGGAACCACCGGCATATGGAGTGCAGATGAGCTTCGAACGCCTTCACGTCCTTGCTCCCTGTATATTTATCCGGGTTTGGGAATTTAACCAGACAATGTTCTTCAAACAATCGGTCCAGTTCACTGGATTTGCTTAACGTTTCCCTGTAGTACTCGATATACGGCGCATACAGGGACTGTTTCCACTTCTTTTGCTGCTTTAGAGGGATTCCTGCCATAACCGGGTCCCCCGGTTCTAGCAGGTGAATTTTATGCGACGCCGACCCGTGCGAGTGATGATTTCGTCGGGAATTTCGATGGCGCCGCTTCCGGTGCTTACGCTCCGACTCCTGCGGATACTTCCGCGATGTCTTCGATGGTCCTTTACCCGATGGGATGTGCTTCCGCTCAGGTGTTTCGGACTTAATATTGCGCTTCGGTTTATTTGATGATGCGCTGCGACGCTTCTCTTCGTTAGAAGAGGAGCTGCTATCCTCTGAAGGAGGTCCCTCAGAGCGCGCACGAAACTGTTTTCTTGCGCGCATCTTTTTAGACGAGCGGCTCGATCCTGATAATTTTGACAAAACATCCTCTGTAGTTTGCTGAGGATCTTCGTCCCATGCACTATCGGTGCTCTCGCTATTGCCGAACGATCCGTCTGTTTCATAATCCGAGTCCGAGTCCGACTCCTCCGCCAAACTGGATGATTCGTCTTCTTCCTCCAACTTACTGGAGTCGGATGACTCGCTCGACGATTCGCTCGACTCACTCGACGAGCTACTACCCGATGGAGAACCACCGTCATGCTTTACCGCCGGCGGTGTACCGCCTTTGGCGTAAAATCCACTGCTGGACCTATGTTGCTTAATAGTCCTGCTCGTCGGCGTCTGATCATTTGTATTCGACCTCGTTCCTTGTCTATGCGACTCGGAACGCGATCGTTGCTCAATCGGCGTGGATTCTGCTGTCGGATTCCCCAGCGTCTCTGCGGAGGTTTCCGGCCCTCTATCCCGATGGTCGCGCGCGTCTTTCGTGCGGCCTGACTGTTTCTTCCCGCCGCGCGTTCCGATGGAACTCCCGCGGCTAGGGGCTGGAGCGCATTCGTACGGTTTACCGTGCTTATCCCATGCAATTTCTTGGTCTGGGATACTGCACTCCCCATCGTTCGCCAGTGCTGCACTTCGGTAGCGCTGTAGTACGACTCGGTCATAGAATTCGTGAGTACTCCGCTCGCTTCGTGGCGGAGTTACTTCACCAATATTCGTTACCGCATTGCTACGGCTTACGGGCGATTCACTCGCGCGTGGAGTTTCACTCCGAGTCGGAGTAATCGGTGTCGACTGACTATTTTGGTCACTCGACGCTGACAGTTGACGGCGTTGTCTCGCCTCCAACTTCAGCCTGGATGCATCAGCCTGCTCGCGTGCAAGTCGGCTGCGAGCATTCAATTCTTCTATACGCAGTCGGGCAGCCGCGTTGCGTTGCTCGCAGTACACGCATTGTGCGTATACCCTATCTTCTTCCTCAGCAATCGCGGCCGCAGCCACCTCCTTGGCATATTCGTGATCCTCGTTCACGTGTATGTCGCGCAAACGATTCTCGCTGCGTGCCAGCGCGGCCTTGCGATTATTGAACTCAACGGACATTTCGTCCTCTCCTCGTTCTCGAGCGAGTGCTTCCGCTGCCGCGCGTAAATTCGCATCGTCCCATATATTCGGACGTCGACTATTGTCTGACGCCGTTTCTGGGTGAGACAACCGTTTGTGGTCCTTGAGACTACGTGCAGCTGCCTCATGCAATTCAGCGGACTCGATGGAGTCCGCACGATTGTGCCGCTGTTTCTGCATGCGTCTTACCTGACGTGTGTTTGCCGACAGCGACTCGGTTTCATCGCTGCTACGATCGTCCACAATGCTCGATTCTGAGCGTCGCGACGCCTGACTCAATTGAGCCGCTCGGGTTCCCTTCTTATGGGATTTCGATTGCATTCTACTAGAGTCAGTGACCTCTTGGGCCACTGATCCCTGTTGTCTATCACTGCGCGTCGTCCGACTGGACGCCGCCCGTGAGGGTAAATATTTTAGCACGTACTGCTCGTTATCACTCTCATCTTCGACTGTCGGTTTGGGCAGTTTCTTGAGTATTGACGGCTTGGTCGCTGGTACACGACTCGAGGTCGTACTCGAGGCGCTCCTGCCCGACCGTGCACTCCCGTTGGGGACCGCCTGCTCTTGCTGTCCAGACGAAGATGGTAGTTGGGTGAGAGAAGAGAGAGAGGATATTTCTCCCACCGCCACGCTGTCATCCGACGCGTGTAATTCTTGCGGTTGACTCCGCGGCCGTTCCGGCGGCGGGTCTTCTTCCATCAGTGACGATGACATCGGTGGAGGATCTCCGTCGATAATCATCTTATCTTGGTGTTTACGAGACGGCATGTCTTCGCGACTAGGTCCCGCCTCGTTCTTCTTGGTATTCTTCCTTCCCTTGCCTTTGGCCATAGAGAATTAAGATTTACAAATAACTTACACTTCGAATTATCGAAGTGTACTTTATCAATTATGGACGTCGTCGATATCGACGACAGTTGGTTTTGTTACACACACACAATAATTGTGTGGGGTTAAAAAAAAGTGTTAAGGCGACCTCGGCCCTTTACTTACTTAGTCGCACAGCGTTAACCAGCACAGAGTATATTGTGTGGTTATTTGTGTGTGTAGTACAACGTAGTGGTAGAAAGGTAAGGTCTGAGTTCTCACGGGGTGACAACTCAATCCTTAAATAACGCCGCCTACAGCGGTTGTTACTAATAAGTAAATACATGTATAAATACACGTATTACTTAATAGATACGGCCCTGCCTGGACCGCATCCCTAACAAAAGTAAACAGAAGATAAATAGTAAAAGCACCTAAATATGGTCCGGCCGAATTCAAACTTAACAGCATCCTTGCTCACGATTCAAAGACTTTGAGACAAAAAATTGTTGATAAGAGGGGACAGTACATCATGAACTACGACTATGGGCGCCATCCATTCATACAGATATCCCTCTTGTCGAACCGTTCAGAGGGTGATGGGGACGCAGTTGATGGCGATGAGGGTGCCCCACTCCTTCTCGGGGGCATCGCAGGTGACCGTAGTTCCGCCGCTAGCAGTGCATGTCAGCTTCGCAAATAATAGTGGATATAAATTAGCACCGACCAGTTGTTGCCGATGACGGTGATGGGGCTGCAGCCCAAGCCAATGGGGACACCGAGGCCGGAGAGGTCGAGGCCGAGCAGGGCTGCGACCGCGGAGACTGCGCTGCTGCTGGAGGACTGAACGCTGCTGCAGCACTGGTTCGAGGTCGGGGGCGTCACCGGGGGCGTGGTGGTGGGAATGGCGGCCGCAAGGGTCTGCGGACGGATGTTAGCAGCGTGAATGAGCTCGGGCGCCGCTACGTACGATGAGCACCGAAGTGACAATGATGGAGAGCTTAGAGAACATGTTTGGTGGATGCTTGATACAGAGGGGTGTATTTGAGTGAGCAAAGACGGTAAGGACAACGCGCCTTTTATGCAGTTCCGCTCACGGCCAGCGCTGAATTTGGAAGGCATTGAACAATGGTTCGAGACGGTGCTCGAGCGATTCCGGTGTCAGAAGAGTGGAGCGGTGGAGTCGCGTAGTATGGTTCCTGGTAAGCGCAAGGACCAAATGACCGGCGAGACGAAGGGAGGCTCAATTGCGATTCCTATCGAACTATCATGTCAAGCAGCCACGGCACTAGAATCTGTTAGACGAGTGGAGTGGTGGAGCCTTCGTCGATGAGAGCGCGAGGAACATCCGAAATGCGAGGGCTAGCTGGCTACGTTGGCCTCAATAATAGCCATCCATATGTCGTCCCACGTCAAGTCGTTGTGCCCGGAGGGAGGGTAATGCAGCGGAGGAAATGTGTGATTGACAACGTCATGGGGATTAGGCGATCTTGCGGGGATCTGTTGAGGTGATGCAGGGATGCTCCAAGCGACACGATATTGTGAACGCCCAAGAAAATTTTGGGGTAGCAGAATTTATGGTTGTTAGGGAAAGCTAGAATTCCTCGGTCCAGGAGTCGATGTATGACCAGGGACTTGCAGACCGATGAGCTTCGGCAAAGTGACCTTCATAACTGCATTTACGAGTTGGCCGATCAGACAGATCCCCCTTGGAATGGATGGAGAAATTCCGCACTTCTGGAACTCTAATTAATTCCTCTGCCATTAGACGTCACCTGTTATTTAAGGATCTGACATACCCAAGGAGGCCGAGGTGAACCTACAGACCGGAACCATCTTTCCTTCACTTCAAAGCCCCCGCGAGAAGTGCAGGTTCCGCGAGGACGCGAGACTAGACCCGTCTCGACGCCATGTCCGGTTCTCAGGCATGAGGCTTCATTCCAAGCGGCCACAATAGGTATTTGAATCTTCTCGGAGCCATTGACCGGAGCCATCTGCTTAGGTGTAGGAAAGGCGGACATCATCCAGAGATCTAAAGTTGACGTTCAGCCACCAACAGCCCTGAATTTGATGTGAATTGACAGAATCGGACAAAACGTAGAGACAAATGACGTAGATGCATGCACAGGAGGTTCTTTTGATATAGTCCGTGTGTTGTGAACCCACGCGCCACCAACAGGTCCGTTCCAGGAGGCTCGGACGGAGGTCGGATTTATCGCCGAGCAGTAAGTTCCGCAGCGGGGTTTCAACTTTCTTGCCATGTCCATTCAAGGCTTTCGGAGTGGTTTGTTCACCAGTAGATCTCCAACGGATCCAGATTAGTTCACTGTTGAAACAACCTTTAGAGCCAACTGGGCGCCATGTCATTTCAAAATTTTTTCAAATTTGCTAGGCATTCGAATTTCGCCGGCGCTGACGACGTAGCGTCGGGCACTGACTTCGAAAAAGGCCGTAGATGCACGCCTATCCTGGCGACTGTGACAGCAATTGGCCCAGCATCGAAGCCGAGCCAAGTCGAGGCCTTGCAGTTGGTGAGAGTTGGTGTCGTCGCGGGCTAAGGCTTGGCAGAGATTGACATCCATGATCCGGTATGTTCCGACGGTAGCCGGTACGATCCGTGGCTCCTTAAAATTCCTTCATGGTTTCGTTGCATCGGGGCTCTCAAGATTATATTTCAAGATATTATTCCCTTATTTTCCTCGGTTCTTACCTAACGAGGTGGCAGGGATTTAGTGAGGATCAAGCGAGGATGCCGATCGGATCCTTGCTCTCCCATCCAGTACACCACCGCAAGTCGAGAGCTGAGTCTCTCGTCTGCCGTCTTAATCTGTATACACACTGATATCTCCCAATTTTTCTACCCACCCCCCACTCACCAGTACTGCGGTACTCTGTTGAGATTCCAAGACCTTGGCGATATTGACTTATTGCATTCAATAAATTGGTATTGTATTTTATTGGTCGTGAAGTTACCCTATCCTGCCACCGAGCAATCCCACTCGCCCGTGGTGCATTGCTGCTCCGTCCCATTCAGACTGCGCGCAATCTTCGAGTCTTTTCCCTGACTGACAGAGCACCGAAAGACGAGGATGCACCTGCATGAGAGCAGACATTAAAATTCTGAAATGGAAAGTGAGCAAAAGTGAACTCGTCGGTAGTCGAGTCCATAAAAACGTCCCAATATCTCCTCGCTCTCTCTTTTTAAACTGAAGCAGGAGTTGACGTGCGCCCTGTCATTTTGCGGGCAATGGGCTCACAATGCACATCCGAACGCCCTGCCCACTCGTCTGAGGCGCTGTTCACATTCGCATTCGCGGCCAGTCTCCCCCTCAGGAAGCGGCATGTCGATTTTCCAGTACTAGTCGCGAAGCAGGAGGGCACGGAAGCACATCGCCTCCGTCACGGTGTGGCTGGATTCCCGGTCGACGCGGAGGACGAACAGAATTCGGCTCGAAAAGCGGATTGTATACATATGTTCGACCGTCATGACTGCTGTACCTTTACCGAGCGAGACTATGAAGTAGGAAACAGGGAAACATTTAAATTACCCACGAAGGTATCGACATGCGCCTGTGAGATGCTTACCCTGCTCCCGGGGGACGAGCGGCGACATCGCTCGCCTGCAGTGGGAGAAAAATTCAGTCTTTTGGTGCAGCGTTGGAGGCGCTGTGTCGAAAATAGTCGTGCAGCGTGCAGACTGCGAGCCGTGATAGTGTGTGCCGGCTGTAGGCTCACGCGGACAGCATGGAGCACGGGTGGTTGATGAGGCCGCCGGACGCGCGCATGGCCACGACGAGTTCAGGGCCTTGAGCTGAGACCTGGTATGTCAACGTTCAACCTCGGCGTTCAACTCGCACGGTTCGGCGCTGGAGCGATTGTGCGAGTGCCCGCAGACAACCCATTGGTTGAGATTCGTCCGGGGCATGCCAGGATACAGTATCCCGAACTGGGCGTCCACATTATGGGGCGAGAAATCTGGGGGGGAAGTTAGTGAGAGCTGGAGGGAATTCAGAGAGAAAGCATAGATACAGTAGGTACGGGTCGCAAGATCGGTAGCACCGTACGGGTTGACGACGGGAATTGAGATGCAATGTAATCAGTGGGCACTGTGTGCTTCCCTATCCAGTGGGAATCAAAGTAGCTCAGAGTGCCTCGGATATACCGCGCCACGCCCCAATACTTGTGCACGTTCCCCGGTAAAGTTCAGTAAACTGACGAATAAGCAACCACAAACTGGGAAACAAGAGACTTGGGTGCATAGAGATCTGTGGCAAACCTTCAGCAACCAGCAACGCACCGCGCAAACCGAACTTGTCCGTGATCCGGGAAATGTATGCCTGATCAACTCAGCGGCTTGTAACCTACTTGATGAAGCTTGAACTGGGACGGTAAATGAGCGAATCATAATATGTAGCGATCGAAGCCCGGACTTGCAGATATCGATGCCTACTGGCACACGTCGAGGGAGATGTACTAGTAAGCCCACCCCATTTGCATGTATTTCGGAGTACGTCGCCGTGCACCACAGTCGATGATTGAGCCAAGATCGAGCTAGCTTTCGGGGCGGTATGAGTACTGTATTGAGCCGGTGAAATGGATTACGAATGAATGAGGCTAGTATCTCTTCTCCGAGCGAAAGCCGAACGGACAGGAAGCAGCCGGTATAGTCCGTGTTGCGAGGCGCATGGAAGTTGAGCGAAAGAAACTCCGAAAGCTGTGCAAGGATGCATAGCCACTGATGCGTTTTTTTGTCTACGACCAGTGGACTCTACGTGTCTGTGCGAACCCGCGACTCGCGCGGGCCTTTCCTCTGCGTTCGTTCTCGCGGAAATCGATTGAGATTACCAAGTAATACACCACGCCAAAGCCTTTGGAGATCTGGAGCGAGTATGAGATGACGGACAAATTGGACGCCGCCATCGTCGATGCCGCAGCCCCGACGCCAAAGCCACGCCACTAATGCGCGTCCTTCTTGTGCCCGTCTCCTAGTGCGTGTCCTACCTTCCCTCTCCCGCCGTGCACGTGCTGATCAGATTACAGCAGTCAAGTGCCGATGCGACTCTCGCGTGCCGGCGTCCTGCGCCGTTCATCACGTAGACGCAGGCGTCCTTTGCATCTCCCCGCCCTGAGGCCTGAGCGTCCGTGTTTTAATCCGAGATACTATAGGTACGTCCGCCCGCGCCCTCGCGCCTCTTCGACTAGGCCCGGCCGCAACACAGGAACACGCGACCGATATCCGTCGCGTCCGAGTACCGTACACCTACCCGTACCCTCCAGCCCGGCCGTCGCCGTACCCACCCCATCCCAAGCCCACGCACATCGCCCCATCAAGCGCGGCGTCGTTCCAGTAGTACCGCTGATCCTATCACTGTGTATCGGGTTGCGCACGCGCCCCGCCCTCGTCCGCAGTGCGCGTTTCCGTGCAGCGAGCTGTCTTCGTTGGTGGTGCGTCCCTGCCCGTCCCCGGTAGCCCTGCAGCTGATGTGCGTATCAGGTCTCAATGACCCTCGCGCTTCCCTCCCTCGCCTTCTCTCCATCCGCACCTACATATTCGCGCCCCCACGTGGTCCCCATTTCGCCCGCGGCGGGCGCACACGGAACAATTCGCGCGCTGCCCACGCGTCCCTCGCCTCGTTCCGCATCTGCATCCGCATCTGCACATCCGCGCTCCTAACGCGTGGCCCGTGTCCGTACGCCC
The DNA here is from genome assembly GCA_029378255.1 of Mycena rosella. Taxonomy (NCBI): domain Eukaryota; kingdom Fungi; phylum Basidiomycota; class Agaricomycetes; order Agaricales; family Mycenaceae; genus Mycena; species Mycena rosella. Next base: position 369,435 of record JARKIE010000030.1, on the reverse strand, counting down.
GGGCCTCCCCTATCGCGGATCGTACAGTGTGCCGCATAGTCTTTGTTCCTGTCGACGCGGGACGCGGGAGCTGCGTGACGAGGTGCGCAGCCCCTGCGCCTCCCCTCCGTGTCTTTGGCGCATCGGGATTGGGCCGATGCGCAGGCTGCGTGTCCTGCCGCCGGCGACGTATTTGCGGACTTACGGGACGCGGAACGCGCTTGCGCGCATCCGGGGATGCTGCGCGCGCATGACGAGATGCGTATCTCATGCGGCTCCCCTACTTTCCATGTCGTTCGGACGCATTGGGATACGGGGGGACGCAGTGTCGGTGTGCCGCGGGTATAATAAATCTCCCGCGTAAGACGAATATTGTCTTCGGTCCACCGCGCGGGACTGGTCGCTGGGTGGGCTCGAGGTCGTGGCGTCGTGGAATGCGGGCGCGTGGGCGCAGCGCGGTGTGCAGAGCAAGGTGCGGGGTGCGGGGTACAGGTGCGGGTTTGCGGAGCAAGGTGCGGCTGATATGGATTGCGGGTGGTGCGCCGGTGCGGGGCTGCGGACGGGGGGTGCGGGGCGGAGCGGCCGCGGTGCGCTGGATACGGCGCGGCTGCTGCTGTTGGTGCGGGGGTGCCGATGCGGAATGTGGACGACTTCGGTCGCGTCCGCGGGCTGCGGGGCGGGGTGCGCGCGCCGTGGAGGGCGGGATGCAGACGCTGGCAGTGCTGGTGTCGTTGGCGTTCGCGGGTATGGATGGGGCGGCGTCCGCGGGTTTGAAGGGGGACGCGACGGCGGAGTGATACGCACGCCCGTGGGCGTACGGAGGTGGGCGCGCGGGACGAGAATCGTTAAGAGGTGCGGACGGGGCGGGTGGAGTGGAGGACGGAGTGCGGGGCGCTGGTACCGGACAGGCCGGGTGCTGGTGTCATTCGCGGGTGTTGAGCGTGGAGGGTGCGGGCGTGAGCTGCGCGGTATCTGCGTGCGTGGTACGCACTCGGAGGCGCGCGGGGATCGGTGGAGTGCATGGCGGGGAGGGCGGCATCGTCCCGGAGGCGCGCGCGGGGCGGGGGACGACCTCCTTGGCCCAGGGCTGGTTGATACCCGCGCATTCGTGTGGAGGGGATTTAAACGACGCGCCTCGTTCTTCCCCAGCGAACACCGCTCCTTCTCTGCTCGTTTTATTCGTTCTTCCCATCCTTCCCATCCTTCCTGCTCATCCCGTTCTCTGAGCGCGAGTTTTGTGTTTTTCGTTCCGGGGGGTGAGCTCGTTGGCTGCGCTCGGAGCTCGTTGCTCGTGTTTCTCGTGGATGACCAGCTGATGGACAAAGAAAAGTCATATACTATCTTCGCTACCGCACATCCACCTGTCCAGCTTCAACACATCTCGGTCCCCCGTCTGTACACTTGCGAAACCACCCCATGTATTGGAGGTCTCGTTTGAAGCCGAATCATCCTCTTATGCGCCAATTACGCACATATCCGCAACCTAGTACCACGCGCGCACCCTCCGAGTCCGCTCGTCCGTGTAGTAATGGGCCGTCGTGGAGAAACACGAAAGGCAAATTTTGGGTCTTGTGAGGCCGTATGGGCATTCTGATTCTGTGAATCCAGATGGGTTGCTTATGTCGCATAATTATTGGAACGAACCGCACGATGCATGGATTGCCGCACTCGCTGCCCTTCCTCTACTAAACACAATTCCTGCTCCTGGAAGAGCCCGAGCCTGACCTTGAAGTCGAACTTTCTGGGGACTCGACACGTGAGGTACGAACGGCAATTAGTGTAGTGTCTGTTTATAACAGAATCTGGTCCACTTGAGCTCGGACGCGGTGAAGTACATACTAAAACCTGGGGATTCGATGAGGGAATACAGCAATCAATGGTAGGGAGTTGACAAGCACTTCCTCACGCAGTTGTACCATATTGAGGAGGGAATGAGAATGAGCGAGGGCGGTTGGTGCATATGAAAAATTTAAATGTACTATCCTCAGGCATGTTATGATACCTCCGGCTGTGTAGCGCAGTGGACCACCGGTACTAGGTGTAGGCGTGAAAACCGATGAGAAGTGATTTTCTTCTGCACGCGGAAACACAAAGCTTTTTAAAACTCAGTCCTCGCCGAGATCGGATCTCATCGTAGCCGCGACGCCGGCAGGTACCGGATCGCTCCTGTGCCGCCGATGGAGGCCGATCCGGGTCCCTGCCGTTCGCGCCCCAAAATTCCTGTCCGGTTGAACACTAAATGGGGGCTCGGCGGTGCTACCAGAGGCTTCAATTCTGCAACCTCCCAAGAGTGGATAGACTAAATGCTTTCGGCACGGAGCTGCCCTTCCACCTGAGCCGTGTAAAGTTCTGGACGATCCAGACGTCCAAAAAATCAACAATAATTCAGTGCCAACACCCTGGAGCTGTTGTGATTGTTTATCCAAAGAGAAGTAGATATCACACAATTCATTTCAACCCAGCCGCTACGAGCCTGCGCACACCTTGACAGGGAATTCTCGGGCAGCTCCGTCGGGGACCAAGTAGCCATCAGGTACTCGACGTCGGCGACAGTGTGCAGGGCCATGTAAATGAATCCCGGCACGAATCTTACGGGCACACACACCGTTGCGACGCGCATGATCACCATCTTGAACGCCGGCGCACTGTTAAATACTTGAAGTAAAGACACAAAAGAGACTCGGTATACAGGTGCCCGAGGTCGATTTTTGGAATGGCGTAGCTCACAGTTTCACAAGGAACGAGTCTACGTATCAATTGAGCCTTATTAGGAGCAATGACGAGCAGGCACGGCGGATCGGACCGGGTTACGTTGTGTATTCAAACTCCGGCGCGACGTTTATCAGTGCCATGTCGCAATCCCAGCTTGCTCCCAACGTCCATTTGCTCAATACATCAATCTCTGCAATGGCCAATTCTACCTCCGGTAATCCCAGCCCCAGCCGTGAGTCCTTGCTAGTGCTGTTTGGTCCACTGTTTGGTCCACTGCTGACTTGCGGCTGCGTGACAGGTGTGGAGCTTAAAAAGAAGCTTCTCGACAGCTGCAAAGGTGCGGTCCAATTGGCGGTTGTCGCCCTGAAAGTCGCAGCATCCGCGGCCCAGAATGTGCCGTACCTCGGTGCCATCTCGATAGTGCTCGAGGAAGTCCTGAAAATCATCAACGTATGTGGTCGCGAATCATCAAGTCTGACACTATATTGACTCAATCATAGGAGGTCGATGTCTGCAAGACAACATGGACAGCGGTTATGGTTGAAGTCCAGGCAATCCATATGCTCATAGACACTTTTCGCACACAATGGACCAAGAAAGGAATGAAAGAGGAAGAACTCCCAGAGCCGATCAAGAAGGCCTTCAGTGAATTCGAGGTGTACGTTCTTGATTTATCTTTAGTGTTCTGGAGCTGAGAGAATTATACAGCTGTCTTCTGAAGGTCATTGTAACCATGAACAAGTGCAAGACCAAGTCCAAAAGTGTGGCTGACCGAATACACCTCCTGGCTAAGCGCTCAGAAATCATGGCCACCGCAAACCAATGTGCAAAGGATGTTGTCTCTGCTCTGAGAATCTTTCAGGTGCACTTGATATGATCTCAAGCTCTCCACATTATCACTCAATGTCTGTTTCTTTCAGGGCACCCTTCAAATTGATCAGTGGAACCTTCAAATAGATCAATCCAAATCCATCAATGACCTAACAAGTGCTGTTATGCCTCATGTGTGTGCTCTGCCTGATCAATCCATTGGATTGTGTTTGACAATTAAATAGGCTCCTCTCATTGCTAACCTCAACTCTACCACGTGAGTCTCTTCATTGGAGTCTGAGTATAGCTAATCACACATTATAGTCTGACCTCTATTCTTCCCCCAGCACCCTCCATCTTCTATGGGCGTTCCGGGGAGGTCCAGGATGTTGTGGACCTGATTGTGAATTATGAACCAGCTCGTGTGGCCATCGTAGGCTCTGGAGGAATAGGAAAGACATCTATAGCTTTAACAGTAATCCATCATGCAAATGTGGAGAAGGCCTTCCTCCAGTGGCGGTTGTTCCTCTCTTGCGAGGCCATCTTCACAGCTGACACCCTAGTCCTCAAACTTCTCAAGCTCTTTGGCCTATCTGTTGAATCCAGTGGCTCTAGATCTCCATCAGACACTCTGAGGTTATATGTGCAGTCTATGACATCAAAATGTCTGCTCTGCCTTGATAATTTTGAAACTCCATGGGATTCAGACAAGGATGCAGTGGAATCACTTATCACTGGGATAGCTGTTCATAATCTCACACTGGTAATCACCAGCCGTGATTTGGACCGCCCTCGAGGTATTAAATGGGCTGCCCTCAAGTCCATACAACCCTTGACACAGAATGCTGCCATTAACACTTGGGATGCCATCAGCCACAGTCACGACAACTTCTCTCTCCTCCTTATCAAGGCTGTAGAGTGCATTCCACTTGCTGTCACACTGCTTGCCCAGCTGGCTGAGGTTGAATCCTCAGAGACACTGTGGAACCGCTGGAATTCTGAGTGGACAAAGCTTGTGAAATCAGATGGGTCTGCACATCGTCTGAACAACCTTGAGCTGTCCATTGAGCTATCACTACACAGCAGACGACTTCATGCATGTTCTGGGGCCACCGACTTCTTTGTTGTCCTGTGCATGCTACCCCAGGGCTTGCCAGAGTCACGGATACCTGATTTACAAGCAGCATTTGGTAATAAATTCACGGAAGTACGATCAGCCATCACAGTGTTGAAGCAGTGTTCACTTGCCTATACTTCACTGGATGGCTTTCTGCGTGTATTGTCCCCTATACGGCAGTACATGCAATCTCATCCAAATTTGTCAACAGCCTTGTCTAAAGCTCTCTTCACTCAAATGGCCAACCACTATTTGGACTTGGTTCCTGTTGATCGTTCCTATGTTGATTCCAGCATGGTGCGTGAAGCTGTAGGGCTTGAAATTGGCAACATATCAACAGTGCTGGACCTGTGCCTGACTGAAGACATGGATCTTGAGCAGGTTCTGGACCGTATCATCTGGTTCTCCAGGGTATGCCAATACCTGGCTGTCTATGACACAAGAATTCTCTCGAAAGCAGCATCCATTGCACATGATTTCAGTCGAGGCATGGAAGGCAACTGCTATGTTGAACAAGGCCTCATCTATGTTCGCATCAACAACCTCTCTGATGCTGAAGATATGTTGAAAGCTGCTCTCAATATTCATACCGAGGTCAATGACAAGCCTGGTCAGGCCAAGGATTTTCAGGCACTTGGAAAGCTCTACCACAGGCTCAACCATCTCGAGGATGCTGAAAAATCTCTGCAGTCTGCTCTCGATCTTCACAGAGAGATCAATGACAGGTTCGGTCAGGCCAATGCTCTGCGGGCACTTGGAGAGCTCTACCAGAGGCTCAACCGACTTGAGGATGCCAAGCAAGCTCTGCAGTCTGCTCTGAATCTTTACAGAGAGGTCAATGACAGGCTCGGTCAGGCTAATGGTCTATGGGCACTTGGAGAGCTCTATCAAAGGCTCAACCGACTCGAGGATGCCGAGCAAGCTCTGCAGTCTGCCCTCAATCTTCACAGAGAGGTTGATGACAGACTCGGTCAGGCCAATGATCTGCAGGCACTTGGAAGGCTCTACCAGAGGCTCAACCAACTTGAGGATGCTGAGCCAGCTCTGCAGTCTGCTCTGAGTCTTCACAAAGAGGTTGATGACAGGCTTGGTCAGGCTAATGATCTGCAGGCACTTGGAGAGCTCTACCAGAGGCTCAACCAGCTCGAGAATGCCGAGCAAGCTCTGCAGTCTGCTCTGAATGTTCACAAAGAGATTGATAACAGGCTTGGTCAGGCTAATGATCTGCAGGCACTTGGAGAGCTCTACCAGAGGCTCAACCAACTCGAGGATGCTGAGCAAGCTCTGCAGTCTGCTCTGAATGTTCACAAAGAGATTGATAGCAGGCTCGGTCAGGCTAATGATCTGCAGGCACTTGGAGAGCTCTACCAGAGGCTCAACCGACTCAAGGATGCTGAGCACATTCTGCAGTCTGCTCTAAATATTTACACAGAGCTCAATTCAAGCTTTGGGGAGGGAAATGCATTGCAGTCGTTGGGAAAGTTGTGTACCACCCAATGTAAATTTTCAGAGGCACAAGATTTTCTTAGCAGGGCCATGGATGCGCATGGACAGGCCTATCACCCTGGGGGGAAGAAATATACTCAAGAGCTGCTTGAATACTTACATAACCAGCAGGAAGAACAGGATGTGGTGGAGGAAGATGTTGGCGAGCAGGAAAACTGACACAGATGTTTTGAGGTGAGTCTGCCCACTTATATCATGATGCATTCATTCAATAGTGGTTCCAGCAGGACAAAGAGGGTTTGGCTGGTTGACTCATATGTAATACATTTCCTGTGTTTTAAAGCAATTGTCAGCTTTGGTATCACAATGCTCCTGTGCTAGTGGGAAAAGTATTCGGATTTGGAATGCAGTACTGAGCCCCTGAAGTCCCTATTCTGGACACACGGAGGTGTATCCTGTATGATATTCAACATCCATTGATTGCCTGGAAGTATGAGGTTTTTTTTTTGATGGGGTGAACCCGTCGTTGCCTGGAACTGGAGAGCCACCGAATTTGGGTGGGGCAAGCCTTTATGTTTACTCTAGGCCTCTGAGTAATTTGAGGTGTTTCAGTTGGCCAATGCACGAGCGAGCACGAGGGCTGTCAGTGGAGAACATTTTTTATCAGTGCAAGATTTCTCATGTCAAAGATTTCAAGCACGGTGAGTGGAACAACTGACTATTGAACCATAGGTGAAATAAAGCATGGAAGCTGAACATGAAAGTGAACAACCCCAAAACCAACAACACACAACAACTCAAACTATCAAACGCGCAAGTTCAGGGTTCCTACCAGTTATTAGGCAGTAGCAATTTGGGACTTTACAACACAAAAGCAGTTTTTAGCTAAAGGTGACTTTTGGGACAACCAGACCATTCTAGGTGCTTAACACGACCTCAGAGGGTAAGGAAAGTAGGGTTGGTGCAACAGGGGTTTGGAATTACTTCCAGGGTGATCTTAAGATCAATAGGATTTTATCTGGCAACTTATATTCTGGTAACTGGCTTGATAACTATGGCAAAGTAACGACAAAGGTCACAGCTCCACAGAAATCTGATGTTCAACTTGCTCGCATGTACTGGTAACTTGTAACTTGCACTTGATTAGTTCCTTCGAACTTCTCAACTTATCTCGTGTTCAAATATCAATTGAAGTCAAATTTATTCCCACAATGTAAGCTAACTGAGAGAACTAAAAATTCTTAGAGTTACACCGAATAGAGTCTAGACGTTCCCACACAGGACCTAGCTGGTAGCCTTGGTCTCTGGGTAAAAAAGGGTAGAATCCACTGGTTTCTTCCTAGAGAACTACGGGTATTTATACAAACAAGAGATCTAAATAAGGAAATCACAATATCTGGTCACAAAATAATACAAACGGGTATTTAGAACTCGTCGTATAAACACTCTGAGCTCATTTAGCTACGAAACTGGTCCTGTTGAAAGTCGGTTCACGAGAAATTGGTATATTTATTATTTTAGCGGCGGCTGAGACCTCTGTCCTCAGTCATACCAGGAACGGACCACATGGTTTGCTCAACTCTGACTCGAATCTGCAGTTGTTGCACTGCAGATCCCATGTGATTAATGATGGTTCCATATGGTTTCTGGGGCTTGGCCAAAGCAAGTGTCTGGATCAGAATGATCTCTATTTAGCCGCCCGGATCTGTCGTTCCATTGGCCCGATCACCGGTCCAGTTGAACCGCTGATGCTTCCTGTCAAAAGCCTGATCAGCTTTATCGGGAAGTGTCGGACTTGTCGTCGCACGAGGTTGCTTTGAGCGCCGCGACATTGCACAAGCTCTAATTGTGTCCCCCAGTGTATGTCCATTCTCTAGATGGCATGTGGTAACTATGTTCTTGGTAGGAACGTGCAGGCAAGTCCCAGTTCCTCACAGAACAGATGGATGATCTTTTGTAAAGGTAGTATAGCTGCTTGGGAATCTGGCCCATAGTGGTACCATCATCACAACCGAGTGCCTACAGCTAGTACACATATTATATCCTTAGCTAGATGTTCGGACCTCACACTAGCTCTCTGAAGCATGATCTATTGGCTTATATGGCCCTAGTGAGTAACAACAGACACAAAATTGAAAGATTTCATGCCTGGTCACAAGGCCAGCCTATCAACGAAGGAATTGGACTCATGGAAGGCAGGCTCAGGAGGTCTAAGGCTCCACATCACACAAATGTTGCATACTTGCCAGAGATAATGAACAACCTTCTGTGTTGGTTGTATTTTACTGGAATTTGATAGCTTTGATTTTATGCGGATGCTGTGGGCCTGAAATATATATTTGTCACCACAAACTGGTACGGTGTAGGGTTTAGATAGTGCTTGCATTTTTTCTGAAGGAATAGGGAATACTGTTGCGCTTCCCCATCATCTTGCAAATATATAAAAAACAAAGAGCACCTACTGTGCGTCCGATGTGTTCACCCAGTTGTCACTCCAGAATTATTGGATCACGCAATGAGCAGACAAGCTTCAGCAGCGCACCACACAAAACAAAGTTTGCGACCCAGGAGATTTATTTGGGCATGGGGAGTTGAAGCCCGGGCTGTAAGCACTCAATTACTCTGTGGGAGTGCCCACGGCGCGCTGTGCACCACACCTGATTAATCACTGTGTTAAGTAGTTATTTGATTGGAGGATGAGACTTTCGGCCATACACCAGGACAAGGTTTGGCAGATCTATTCGGGTGCGGGGCTGCGAAGTGCAGCCAAATTGAGATCTTATTAAGAAATGCTCGCGGTGTTCCGTACATCATTCCCGTAGTACGAGTTCACCTTGATGAAATGAGGGATGGATTAAATAAAGTACCTCCCGGTGACCAAATTTACCTCCGAAGCGACAAGTCAACTGCCTACACATCTAAATTGCAGCCGCGGAAAAATTACAAGACGCACATACATTCGGAGGCCTGGACAGCAAGAGGAGTGATGCATGTTAGCATATAGGAAGCCTGTATGCACTACAAGAATTGGCTGAGGCGAATTTCGGATGTGATGTCTCCTCTGCGCCTTGTACAGTTGCTAAATGGGTTCTGGAACACACAGAAATAAATGATGAATAGAGAACTAGGGAAAGGAGATGAGCAGATTCTGTTTGCATATTTGGATTTTACGACCTCGAAAGTATAAGTGGCATCTGTGTCCGAATTTTTGAGGTCACTTGACCATTGGTAAAACAGCAGTTTCGGCAATTAGTGAATTTCGACAAAATTACCAGTTCCGGAACATCACCCTTTTCGAGGTTCAACCGATCTTTCTTTCAACAAAAACCCACCGACGGCCCCCCAGAGTGGTGCATCCAAGGATCCCAGGACGTCCACACAGTCGATTCAAGGCACCAGTGGCAAATAATCGCTGCAACATTTGGCTATGATGTGAACAAGCCGTTCCGAATGGCCTTTTGGATATATTGATTGTTCATGTGACAACGGACAACAATGCTGGCGTGATATATGGTAGGAATATATAAGCCCCCTTCTAGATTAATGACAAAAATTCCCGTGGACAGAACCTACGGCCTGAACTGGAAATGCGGATTGTTCCGGAACTGGTAATGTTCCGGAACCCATTTAGCAACTGTATTTGGTATATACAAATATATATACAAAGCCTCGTGGTGTCCCGTACTACGTCCGCAGCTCATCAATCTCGTCCCTGCTGAAGTGCGCACAATTAACTGTTCTTTAACGAGATGCTCCTCGTTCGTGTGCGACTGTTGTGGTTTCATCCCCATGTAGCCACATCTCCATCCTCTTCTCTCCTCTGTCGTGCTTCACATGGTATTGTCATACTCCATTTTTCCATCAGTACCCAGGGACTATTCGAGTTCAACCATGGTAGGAGCCCACACACATCCCATTCCATCAAGTTTCCGCGGAACCCAGCCCCATTCGGCTGTTCAACACCTGGTTTTTCGTATCCGCACTCTTACCGAAATCCATCGCTCATTTGGGTTTCTCTCCTTGGCCCAAGAGGATTTTCCCCTTCCTCATCCTCTCCAATTGTCTTCAGTTTTCAACTTCGAATGACCGCCGCCCATGTAAAAATCCAACGGGGATTCCGGGGTTCGTGGTAAAGAAACGAGCCCCGTGCCCGAATTCTTATCCCGATCCAGATACTCGGCCTTCTCAACAGCTTTCCGGATCCAGCCGTAGACACGCAGCACAGCGCAGCACCTGCCGCAGGAGACGTACGACGCGGCTTCTGTATACTGCGGCCGCGTATCCCTTTGTACAGCTGCGCCTTTCAGTTTAAAAGCGAACATTTGCGTTCTTCATTCCGTTTATTCCCTTTCATCCCCCTCACAACTGTTGACATCGGAGCTTTTCCCTTTGGCCCGCAATTCGTCCGCAGCCTGCAGGGTCTTGGACAAAACACGGACACTGGATTTCAACTGCAACGGATTCAAGTCTTGGAACCATTCTTGCTGTGGTGCTCAGCATCGTCCATCTCAAGCCGGGTGCTCTCATTCAACCCACAGATATACTTTCACTGTTTTTTACTATCTGAATGCTCCGGGGGCCGCTCAATATTCGGAAAATGCGAACATGCAGATCATTACACTGCTCGTGGGCTACAATTGACCATCAAACCTTTCAACTGGCCTGGATTCAATTCATCTTTTGAACCACATATTCGACGGAAGTGTTGTGTCAGCTGTCATCCGTCCTTTTTCTTTCCTGCCAACTTCTACTAATGTGCTCACTCGCAGCGACAACATCCTTTGTTACCTACTCGTGGCTCCACAATGTGCCTCCCCCGTTCCTAGCGCATGGAAAACTACTACCCCCAGTGTGAGTGAATCTCCTTCGCAGTCTCCTCTTGTGCTAACATGAACTATCCCAGAAGTTCTCCGGGACGGGACGCAAATCCTTGATCACGCTCGGGAGAATGAAAAATAATGTACATGCTTCCGTGAATGGCGAGAGTGAGTCTCTCCCGCCCTGTGCCTGACTAAATCTTTGGGATGTATGTACACATCATATGTTGAATAAAGAACACTTTATAGACTGTGTAGATGATTGTTTTATGTGTTCCACCGACACGCCGGAGCGAAGCGAAGGCATATCTTGTACTGTACTATTCAGACCAAGTGTTCACAAATGTTCAAATTTTCGATCACCGAGATGGCCGATAAATTTTCTTTTATTTTGTCGCGACTTTTAGAAGCCTTGAAAAAATTGGCTGTTCCGCGTTACGTGAACACTTGGTCTGAATAGTACAGTAGATTAGCATTACATCGACCCAAAAACCCTCATTTACACCTACATATCCGGGCGCGGGGTGCGAGGTGCACACGGGGCATTTCGGGATGTGGTCGAATTGAGCTGGTTGTCGCTTGGGGCGCTGATGAGCATCGCTCCGCGCTGATCCCGTAATTCGCCAGTCCGATCAACTTTCGATGCAAACACAACCACTTCCTCCGTGCATTTGACATTCACGTGATTTCATGGTTCTCGGCTTCGTTGACGCGTCTTCCCATCCTGGCTTGCGTTCCTGGTGTCTTTCATGTGCATCCACGCCACCGCTCGGTCTCCGTCCCAATTTGTTACCATAATTTAGCACAGCCCCATTGTCTCGGAATTACTCGTGCCCTGGAGATTTTACGCACACACAGCCTCGAGGGGCTTTTCCCCTTTATTATTTTATTGTCTCATTTTCAGTATATATACAGCTTGTATTTCCCTTTACCACACGTCATATACATCCCCGATTCTCGTCCCAGTTCCGTATACTGCCGCATTGAGCCTTCGTCGCCACTCATGCCGCTCACGCCTCGTCCCTCGTCGTTCACGCCCTCGCCTCATTCTATATCTTCGTTACCCCTGCCGTCGCTCGCCGTCTCGCCAATGCCTCGTATCTCCGCCTTCCCGCCTTCGCCGCCATACCAGGCCAGTCGAGCACTGAGCATGGACTGACCCACTCGCACACCCATCGTTTTATGGCCCTCTTCGGAGTTGTTAGCTTGGTATTTATTTTATCAACTCCTGCTCTCAGACGTGCCGTCAGCGTATCAGCGCCAAGCGGCGTGCCTCGTTTAGGGCTCACGATCTGCGGGCTGCATTGAATTGGGTTGCGAACGACAGTGGGAGGCGCCAGCGCGAATATAGGATGGGTGGATGCGGGTAGGCACACTGAGTAGGGTACTTGAAGTGCTGCCGCCGACGCGGAGGTGGCTCGTACAGAAGTATCTCTGCGTTTGAATGTCCGAGTCACCGACGGGGAACGGCGGGTGGTGGGTCGCGAGTGTCACTGGATCGTAGTCTATAGGGAACGAGACAGAAGAAAGCAGGTCTAGAAGCGGGGGGCTCGGTCGTGCCAAACAGTGGAGGAGGAGTAGCGAGACGAGCAAGACGGAAAGATAAGCGACTGATACGCGACTCCAAAGCTGTGCAGAGTGCATAGCCACTGATGCACCTTTCTCCTGCCTGCGACGACCAAGCGACGACTCTGACTTTGCTGTTTACTTGTCTGGTTCGTTCTCGTCGAGTTCGATTCAGCCTCAATTTATTTTCGGCGCCCGCACCGGATGAACGCGAGTCCGAGGCGATGACGGACAAATTGGACGCCGCCACCGTCCATGCGGCAGCTCCGACGCCGGCCATACGGCTCTCATCCCGTGCTTCATTATCTCTCACCGAACGCGATTAAGCCACCAACCCGTTCCGGCGCGAAACCTAAGGCAGCGCTATCGAAGCAACGTCGCCGCAGTCGATGTGGAAGCTCAGCCATGCCGCTCTCTTCCCACTCCCGACGCCTCCCTCCCGTACCCCGGGCCTTCTTCTGGTGCGTGCCCTTCCTTCCCTCTCCTGGCGTTCTCCTGCTAATTCGAGTGTCAAGTGCCGATGCCACTCTACATACGGCCATCTGAGCGCGCCGTCGTCCCGCGCCGCCGTTGGCCGCAATTTGTGGAGAATTTTCAGAGCTCCGCGTATAGATGCCGCGTGCGGCCTTCCCGCCCCTACCTCGCGCTCCCCCGCGGTTCCGCGAGCCGACGTTGCGACGCAACACCATTCGCACCGTGTGCCTCGTCGCCGGGCGCACGTGTGGACGAGAGATAACATACTACAGGTGCGTCCGCCGCTGCCCCTCGCCCATGTCTTCGGCTGATCGCTACATATAGCCTGCTCGCGACGCCTTGCTTGTCGCCAAGTCCCATGCGAGACGCGAGTATCGACACGTACCCGTAGCCCCCCACCCGTCCGTGGTCTTCGTACTCACCCCACTCCACCCATCCCCAAGCTCCCTCTACGCTCCCGCAAATACCTGCGCTGGTCTGTATACTTATAGAGGGTTGCGGACACTCGTAATTGACTGATTGGACACGCGTGTAGTGCGCATCGCCCCGTCCTCTCGCGCGCATACTTACTTACTTATACTTCCTAGTGTCCATTCCTCCCGCGATCTCACCATGCACGCACGCGGGGACGCGCTAATTCGTGCTTTTTTTCGTGCTAGGCACTTCGTGCTCCCTGATTTGGGGAGGCATCCACGATCGCATGCATTCCGAAACGTCGCGGGGCTGGTCGTAGGGAACAACGTGGGATAGGCAGGCGCGGTGCCCTTCCGTCTTCCCTCCCGCGCGTTCGTGGCGAGTGGCGCGTCGGCGCATCGGATATCGGATGCGTCGGGTATCAGGCCCTGCGTGCCTCTTCTTCGCGATGGCGGGAGGGGAAACGCGGAGGTGTGGAAGTGGGCGGAAGGGAGATTCACAGCTTCCCCTGAAATGATGGTGGGGCATTGTATTTAATCAAGTCTTTCGCGTCCCAAGCAGGTGCATGGTCGAGTTGGCCGTTTCCCCCCAACCCAACTGATATATTTTCCCCAGACTCAATTTTGCACGGCGTTGCCTCGTCTAGCGTCCGCGCATACCACCGATTCAGACCGCCATTCCAACTCGGAACACATCTCCTACTGCCCGACAGCGGAATGTACGCATCCGAAGCTGGTTCGTGTTCATCCAGATCGAGAACTGCGCGCCACGAGCCCAATTCAGCACCAACCTCTGAAACGCGCGTCTCATTCGGCTCGATAGGCTCTCAAATTATCGTACGACATTCAGCGGCGCTGCGCCACGCCTCCTGGTGGAGTGATATATCGAGAATTTCGTTTCGCGGCCCCCACCGCCTTTCATTTATTATTTCCCCCTCTCCCCCGCTTCCCCCCCTCCCTTCTATCTGCGCTCCGCCCCCGCTTCCCCCGGCGACACGCTCTCCTAATCAACCGCACGCACCCACATTCGCCGCCGCCGACAACAACCAGCAATCTCTGTCGTTGGACCGCTCTTACACCGCTGGCTATCGATGTGTTTGAAACGCCCGTACCCATTGTTTGATGCTTTACAGTTCCCGTCACTGATGCAATTCACATATCGCCACCCCGCACCGATCTTCCTACGCCGAAACTCTACTCATGCAAATTTCGTTCAAATTTGCGACTTAGCCGCCGACATCATACCTCGCAACCATCATTATAATCGCAATATCTTCATCTTGCTGGGATTCCGCCGCTTTGCTTCGCCCTTCCATCCATCCAATCTCTTCAGCAGAGCTCTCTGGATGCCGTAAATATAAGCCCATAATTTCTGAGCCAATTTTTGCTTGATCTCGAACCGTTCAAACCATGGCTCATGTCAGTCCCATTATGTCTGTCTCATCCTTTATATCCTTCTATACTTCGCGCCGTTATCGAATAAGCCCAAGATTATCAAGTCTTCTTTGATTTAACCGCGTCAATTTTGTGGTTCATTTTGACCTCGGCCTCGTTGTTGAATGTCTCCTTGCGCGAACTCCTATTCGCGCTATATTCCCACACTGATCTTCGGCGCATCGAAGCTGTTTTGCGTTTGAGGGTAGTGACTCATTCGGATACGTTGGCTTCGGTATCCCTCGCTGACATGACTAGATTCAGCCCGAATTGTTCTGTGGAGTGGAATCAACGCGATTCAACTCCGACTTCGCCTCGTTACGTCACTCGCACCAGTTTTCACTTTCACTTACCGCCACCCAGATTCACCATGTAAGTTTGCATCCATTGAGATTTACTCGTGATTTTAGAAGTCCTTTCTCTGTGTCGGGCTTCAACCAAGACTGACGCTCCAAGGCCGCCAAACTTCACCAGCTACCAACCTTGAATTCAATCCCGGTCAGCCACGTTAGCTACGTCCCCTGGTTGCACTGACTTGAACTCCGTTCGCACGAACCTGATTTCAACCCCAAGAACATCTTATCGCTTCTCCGAGGGTAATGCGCTCGTGCGCGCCCTATTCTCTTCCTATTACACATCCTAATGATTTGAAATCTCTGCTCGAGTCCACAGATTGAGACCCAGATCGCTCATTCTACTCGAAACGACTTACTTTGCCCACGTTTCCCTGACTCTGTGGGGTTGGAGCCCAGTTCGAATTCATCGCTCAGTGCTGACAAAATCCTTCGCATCTCGATCATCGTCCTTGATTTGAATTGTACTGGCTGCTGTAAATTATTTGCTCATATGGAGCTCAGTATTACCGATTACCTTGGCTGCGCTGCGCGATGCTGATCCTAATAGTTACGTGTGCACCGGCACCGCCAGGACTCAGACCTCCAGTTTCACGCTGCCTTGGTCTGAATAATCCCAGTCCGACACCGTCAGCATTCAGGATTTGAATCAGTCTGTTCTTCCGGCCAACGCCGGACCGCATCGAGGAACAACGCAATGAGTTGGCGGGTTCAAAAACATATTTTGAAAACCGGCTGCAGGAGAGGTGAATTTTGGAAACTCGTACATGGACAGGTTTCGGTGTCGGTGTCGTCGCGGTTGTTATAAAACCAGAAGAAAGGAAACAGAAGATAAATAGTAAAAGCAGCTAAATATGGTCCGGCCGAATTCAAAATTTGCAGCATCCTTGCTCACGATTCAAAGACTTTGAGAAACAAAAATAGTTCATAAGAGGGGACAGTACATCATGACTATGGGCGCCATCCATTCATACAGATATCCCTCTTGTCGAACCGTTCAGAGGGTGATGGGGAGGCAGTTGATGGCGATGAGGGTGCCCCACTCCTTCTCGGGGGCATCGCAGGTGACCGAAGTTCCGCCGCTAGCAGTGCACGTCAGCTTCGCAAAGAATAGTTGATATAAATTAGCACCTACCAATTGTTGCCGATGACGGTGATGGGGCTGCAGCCCAAGCCAATGGGGACATCGAGGCCGGAGAGGTCGAGGCGCAGCAGGGCTGCGACCGCAGAGACTGCGCTGCTGCTGGAGGACTGAACGCTGCTGCAGCACTGGTTCGAGGTCGGGGGCGTCACCGGGGGCGTGGTGGTGGGAATGGCGGCCGCAAGGGTCTGCGGACGGATGTTAGCAGCGTGAATGAGCTCGGGCGCCGCTACGTACGATGAACAAAGTGAGAACGATGGAGAGCTTAGAGAACATGTTTGATGGAGGCTTGATACAGAGGGGTGTATTCGAGTGAGGAAGGATGGGAAGCACAACGCGCCTTTTATGCAGTTCCGCTCACGGCTAGCGCTGAATCTGGAAGGCATTGCACAATGGTTCGAGACGGCGCTCGAGCGATTCCGGTGTCAGAAGAGTGGAGCGGTGGAGTCGCCTAGCAGGGTTCCTGGTAACACAAGGAGGATAACCAAATAACTAATGGCCAAACATCGAGAAAATATGGAGAAAGTATTTACAATAACTTTTGCATGTTCCTGCCCAGAAAATGTGGAAGCATATTCATAATGGTTTGTCCATGATGTGGGACAGAATATGTGGCACACATTCAAAGTATCTTTCACTTTTGTTGTGGATGCCTTTACAATAGGTTTACTCAAATATTACAGATGTCCAAGGGGAAATATGTTGAAGACTTTCGAAATAACTTTTCAATAACTGTCTGCAGCATACCCAAAATTGAATTAAAAATGGATACCTAATTGTTCTCTGATATCTTCCAGGGTCTCTTTCCTGTGTTTTCAGAGTATATGGCCACAGAATATCTTGAACATGCACAGAAGAGAAGAAAGACAAATTTTAAATGTCTTCTGCATGTTCATTCACAGAAAATGTGAAACTCATTCAAAGCGTGTTTCAGGGGTGTTCTAGATGTCTTTTAGAGTTTTTAATAAATTTCTTCAGCATACTTGGGGCCACAATAATGGAAAGGCATAGAAGACTACTTTAAAATTTCTTTCCTGTGACTGACCGGAGAACACTCAAAAGGTTTGCGGAAAATCTATTGCATAGCTTCTATCTATGTTTTGCATCCATGTTCAAAATCCTTCCAGAGTATCCAGTGTAATTTAGGCAGGAACATGTAAGAAATATTCAAAATCTTTCCAAAATCAATGGACACAAGATACCAGAGAGATACTGTGACATTGTCACACCATATGTTCTCAGTACCTTCCGAAAGATAAGCAACGAGACACATTGACTGAATTAGGGAACAGATATTTAAAATGCTTAAATGAGAATGATGGAACAGATATTTTAGGGGTTTACATCAGAGGCATGGAACAGATATTTTAAATGTTTACATGCAATGTGCTGCAGACAGATATTTAAAGGTCACCTCTGCTAAGTATGGAGAACTTATGTAGACAGTGCCGAGCGGCATATGAAATTCTCAATGGCCATCCATGGCCATGGCAAATTCTTGACCCTAGCGTTATCATGCATACAAGGTGGCCAGTCAACCATGTTCAGGAGTCAAGTTTCCTGCCGATACAACTTGCTGATACAACTTGCTGGTCCCAGCTCACTGGTTCCATCTCCTGGCTCAAACTTTGCCACACTACCAGGTGGGTCCAGGCTCACCATAGATCCCTGTGTGATGTGTTTGTGGCGATACCAGTGGGTAACTTGCTGTTACAATCCTCCGTGTTTCCCAAACAAACTGTTTTACATTCAGTGGCTCTCTCAGTACCGTGCGGAAGTGATGCAATGTATGAGCACAAAGATGTCCCGCCGAGCTGCACTGGCAAGTATCCTTGGTCCTGTTGTGCATTGCTGATTTTCTGAGTTCCTTCGTGGGACCTTGCCAGTCCGTTTCTCCCTGCGATTTCGGGTGCTAACCTCTCCCAGGAGTCGATATATCATCCGACTGTGGCACTCTGTACTGCACGGACATGGCATATGATATGCATGCATATTGAGCTGCCCCACACCGTTTTGCCGCTGGCCTAGCCAGTATACTTGGCGCTCTTACAATTTCTCGATGTTCTGATTTCCTTCATGGGACTCTGCCAGTCCATTTTCCCCACGGGATTTCGGTTATTAGCCTAGTTTATAATTCTCCTTGCGACACAGTGGCAGCGCGATATCGGTCAGTCATTTGCCGCTATTTTCTGTAATTAGCAAAACTGACTATTTGTACATTCAGTTGCACTTCCTGGGAAATATTGACCCCTGCCTACTGTACTGCATGGACACGGTGTACTGGATATATATGGCGGTGTACAATCCCTTCGTGCTGCAGCCCAGGCAAGCATCGCTCACTTTGTTACAAACTTTCAATTTCTGATGCTTCAAATAGGTCGTTTAGCTCTCCACTTCAGTCCAATCCCCATATATCTGATGGAGGAGCTGAAGTTGAATACACAGGGATCTGTCCGTATGTAGAAATGTGAATACAAATAGAGAGCAAATGTAGCATAGAGCAAGTACAAGTTGGTTGAGGTAACAATAAGTCTGAGTCCCGGATCCATCGGTCCATTCACATCAACGGGCGGACACGTGCTGGCATGGCTACGGTAGCATGGGCACGGGCTGCCCCTTCCTCGCCTACTGGTAGCCTTAAGGGCAACAAAACTGGGGTGTATCCAGCTCAGACCCTCCATTTCATCAGCTGGTGTCCAGAATTGCATGCAGAATTTCCAGCACACAAGGACCTGGTGAAAATTCGGCAGGTGTTGAGAATTCCTTCGAAAATTCGGAGCCGCATAGAACTTGCTGAGGGCGACGAAACCCCAGCATCGCACTTCGGGCAGACATATATATGACCCATACTAGGGTGGTTGCTCCCACCAGAGATGACTACCCTAAGGGGATCTGAGCTATAGTGGGGCTCCCATATGGGTGGGAGCTTCCACCCTAGGCTGTCTGGGAGCTTCCTTTGGCCAGGCTTTCTGGGTGCTTCCATGGGTTTCTGAGGCATGGGGGCTCCCATCTGCCCCCCTGTGGGGGATTTTTTTGCCGATTTTGGGCCCCCACAGCCCCCGTTTGCTGCATCCTGGGGGTTCCTGTAAGCACACATGGTAAGGGGTTTATTAGGGCACTCCCCTGTACTCTCGGCTTGCTTTATCCGCCCCTGTGGGGGATTTTTTGGGTGATTTTGGGCCCCCATAGCCCCCATTTGCTGCACCCTGGGGGGCACCTGTAAGCACACATGGTAGGGGGTTTATTAGGGCACTCCCCTGTACTGTCGGCTTGCTTTATCCGCCCCTGTGGGGGATTTTTTGGGTGATTTTGGGCCCCCATAGCCCCCATTTGCTGCACCCTGGGGGGCACCTGTAAGCACACATGGTAGGGGGTTTATTAGGGCACTCCCCTGTACTCTCGGCTTGCTTTATCCGCCCCTGTGGGGGATTTTTTGGGTGATTTTGGGCCCCCATAGCCCCCATTTGCTGCACCCTGGGGGGCACCTGTAAGCACACATGGTAGGGGGTTTATTAGGGCACTCCCCTGTACTGTCGGCTTGCTTTATCCGCCCCCGCGGGGGATTTTTTGGGTGATTTTGGGCCCCCATAGCCCCCATTTGCTGCACCCTGGGGGGCACCTGTAAGCACACATGGTAGGGGGTTTATTAGGGCACTCCCCTGTACTCTCGGCTTGCTTTATCCGCCCCTGTGGGGGATTTTTTGGGTGATTTTGGGCCCCCATAGCCCCCATTTGCTGCACCCTGGGGGGCACCTGTAAGCACACATGGTAGGGGGTTTATTAGGGCACTCCCCTGTACTGTCGGCTTGCTTTATCCGCCCCTGTGGGGGATTTTTTGGGTGATTTTGGGCCCCCATAGCCCCCATTTGCTGCACCCTGGGGGGCACCTGTAAGCACACATGGTAGGGGGTTTATTAGGGCACTCCCCTGTACTGTCGGCTTGCTT
Organism: Mycena rosella; assembly: GCA_029378255.1. Lineage (NCBI taxonomy): Eukaryota > Fungi > Basidiomycota > Agaricomycetes > Agaricales > Mycenaceae > Mycena > Mycena rosella. The sequence goes on along the minus strand of JARKIE010000030.1, from coordinate 349,227 downwards.
TATCCGCCCCCGCGGGGGATTTTTTGGGTGATTTTGGGCCCCCATAGCCCCCATTTGCTGCACCCTGGGGGGCACCTGTAAGCACACATGGTAGGGGGTTTATTAGGGCACTCCCCTGTACTCTCGGCTTGCTTTATCCGCCCCTGTGGGGGATTTTTTGGGTGATTTTGGGCCCCCATAGCCCCCATTTGCTGCACCCTGGGGGGCACCTGTAAGCACACATGGTAGGGGGTTTATTAGGGCACTCCCCTGTACTGTCGGCTTGCTTTATCCGCCCCCGCGGGGGATTTTTTGGGTGATTTTGGGCCCCCATAGCCCCCATTTGCTGCACCCTGGGGGGCACCTGTAAGCACACATGGTAGGGGGTTTATTAGGGCACTCCCCTGTACTCTCGGCTTGCTTTATCCGCCCCTGCAGGGAATTTTTTGGGTGATTTTGGGTCCCCATAGCCACCGTTTGCTGTACCCTGGGGGGTGCCTACAGGCATGCACAGTAGGGTGCTTATTAGTGCATTCCCTGTACTCTGGGCTTGGTTTATCCACCACCGCAGGGGATATTTTTTTAATTAGATGAGTCACTACTGCCCATGATATTTGACCATGACATTCTGGATTTTGAACTCTGAGAACAGCTCGATGTGCTATCACAGTACAATTGTCGGATTGGGTCAAATACAGCAGCTCAGCATGTCATTAGTCTTGATTTTTGGACTGTGCTTTCAGTTCTTACATGTATCTAACTACATTGCTCATCCGGCAGGAGCTTCCATCGGAGACATATTACAATGCCCCGGATGCTCCCGCCTGATGTTCTAACACACCTGCGGGAGCTCCCATCCAACCTAATTACAATGCCCCGGATGCTCCCGCCTGATGTTCTAACACACCTGTGGGAGCTCCCGTCCAATACCCTGGATGCTCCCGCCTGACATTTTAACACACCAGCGGGAGCTTCCATACACCTTATATGGGAGCTTCCACTGGCACTGGCGGGAGCTCCCAGCCAACCTCGGTGGGAGGCCCCATTGCACCCCAGATGTATCCATGCACAACTGCATGGGTGCTCCCACACCACATGGCTGGGAGCTCCCACACTGAGCCCATATACTGGCTGGGAGCTCCCACCCTAAGGTGGATATTGGCTGGGAGCTCCCGCTCCCACTTGTGGTTTGGGCGGGAGCTCCCATCCCCATTTACGGTATGGGTTGGAGCTCCCATCCTCACTTACAGTATGGACGGGAGCTCCCATCTGCATGTGCCGTTAGGTGGGAGCTCCCATCCCCACTTATGGTATGGGTGGGAGCTCCCGTCTGCATGTCCTGTATGGGCGGGAGCTCCCAATCCTTTTTATATGTGCACTGGGTGCTTCCGTCTTCATCCACACTTAGTGCATTTTCTTTTAGAATTTGAGAATGTTAGTGCATTTAAAAAAAAAAATTAGAATATTAAAACTTAAACATAGTTACATAGTTTGATGCAAGTCATTGTCACAAACATAGTTATTTGCTATTCAATTTATTTTATTTTATTTTATTTTATTTTATTGGAGACTTGCATTTTTCCGTATGTTTGAACTAAAATTCCCTTATCGGGATGGTAGCGGTTGTTTGGGCATTATTGTGTTTGATCTCAAGTAGTTAGGAATATTATATCTTGACTCTATCTATAAGCGATCACCTTCCTTCACATTTATCAGTGATATGCTCTAGTGGTTATGTTCGCCGCCTCCACAATTATTGCCGCGTCACAAGGTTTGCGGTTCGACTCTGTCTTAGTACAGTATTTTTGCCTCCTTTATTATTATTAGGCTTCTGTTCGTTTTACTTATATAAAATACATTCGTTTCATCTGTAATATCACACGCTAAGAAAACAGACAAATTTAATACACATTTAAAGTCTCAACTCCGACTTCCCATCGGGTACCCACTGCCGCCATACATGTGCAAACAACCCATCGTGTCCCAAAAAGGAAGGCCATGTCGGCAATCGTCGCTAAGGCCATTTTTTTGTGATCGTCGTAACATTTTTGAAAATTTTACAAAACTTCAATCATAATGTATTTAGCTAAGTACAACAATAAGAGAACACATAGATTTGAGGCCCACACCTGCATATAATAAATCAGCAAAGAAATGGGTCCACTCAGGAAGGGCTCACCATGGAAGCCGACTCAGTCAGAGTTAGGCCCACCAGGCCTCGACCCCTTCGCCATCGGACTGTGCCAAATTGGCCTGGTACGCCGCAGCTGGCAAGGAATTAGTGAAGGGATATCAGAAAATAAAATAATACCCATACTCAAACAGAGTTGCGAACCACATACTATAATAAGTAAATCAGGAATGCAGAGAAGGGAAGGCAAACTGTACAACGTACGAGAAGAAGTGGACATCCAGACGCCGGGGACCACGTAGTTGGGCAGGGCGACGACGTCGAGTTGATAACAAGTGTCGTAATGGATATCTAGGTAACAACGATGAGCGGGAGCAGCGGCTATTGCGAACACACGTACAATGGGAGTCGGGGACCAACTCAGATGCGCGAGCAAGCGGCGCGGAGTCCAAAGTACGATGCCGGCGGCGTGGGAGTTGCGCATCAAAGGGCGAGCGGGGCAGGGTGGGGAGGGTTTTGCGTGAGCGCCGGGCTTTCGAGGTGGAAGGGGACATCTGGTGAGTAGTAGGGATTGTCGGGGGGCAGGTAAGGTAAAGTTGCTTGAAGAACCTTGCGTACTTTATACCCGACCCCCAAGGCCACCTAAGGCCACCCAGCCCCGTCATTGTGTCCCAATTCAGCAATTATTTTGGGTGATCGGTCGATACTTGATGCTCGGTCGATACTTGATGCTCGGTTGATATTTGGTCGTTCTCCATCGGTGGCCTATGGTCGTTTTGCGCCATTGTGGCCGAATACGGGAATCGCTCCTGTGGCATCGAAAAACCAGTTCACGCCCATGTTGTGGTAGGTGGCCTACATTATTATTATCTTACCATTGTTACCCCGTTTCGGCGACGCTGCCCGTTGCAGCCACATTTGACCGATTACATTCCAGACTACAGGATTTTAATCAATAATCAATAGACTAACGAATACTAACGAATAATCAATCCGAGTCGTCGTCGCTGTCCGAACCTCCCGAGCCATAAGCGTCGCGATACACGTCCGCGGTGTCTAGGGCGTCCAACGTCTCGAAATCCTCCTCCTCCTCATCCTCCGTCTTGCCCTCTTCCGGTGCCTGGTATCCGTCTTCTCCTCGGCCGGCTTTCTTGCTGGCCAGAAGCGAGTCCATCAATTCGTCCTCGCTCGGGCCCCACGGCGTGTCGTCCGGGCCTTCTTCGGGCATATACCGCCGCCATGTGCCGCAAAGGCGCAGCAGGCGTTCGCGCCGCAGGTGAAACTGATAACAATCATCATCTGAAGCTGTAGCATCGGGTTAATCACCATGCTTGCGTACTAGCAGCTCGACTCACCTGCAGCCTGCATCGCAGCGTTAACGATCGTCCACTCCTCTGCAAACCATACACGCAATGATTCGCGTTCCCTTGCGAGGAAACCGTCCTCCTCGTGAGCGCGATCGAGGTCCAGCATCGCCCGGATGCCACTGCACACACTGTCACTGCTCAGCCAGAGCGGGGGCTCCTTCTGGCCCTCGTCTTGCAACCCCACGTCTTGCCATATCGCGTCGTCGACGTCGAGAGCATACAATGCCTTCGTGTTGATGCGCTCCGGCGCGACCGCACCCCGCGGGGCCCGCTTCTCCCGTATTTCAATTACGATGGCGTCGCACAGCTTGTTGTAGTCGTTCTTCAAGTGTGATATTTGAGGCTCCCGTCGCTTGACTGCCGAGTCGGTGTGCGCTAACAGTTTCTGTTCTAAACAAGTCGTCAGTCTCCTGATGGCGAGGCGAGCAATTTGCACATACCTGAAGCTTGCTGACGTCGAGAAGAGCGTTCCACTCGATCTCGCTCGAACTTGCGTGCGCGCAAACGGTCGCGGAGACGTCTCTTCAATGCGTGCGCATTTATACGCAGCTCGATGTACTTGTTTTTGCGAATCTTGTTCAATGCCACCTTGTCGTCGATGCCGAGCGCGAGTTCTTGTCATTGTAGGCGCTCTTGGACTTTCACCAGCGCGGCTCGCGCTGCCGTCAGCGCCACCTTTCGGTGGACGATCTCCTCCGGACTATCGTCGTCCTCGATTGCATCCAAGGCGGCCGCCTCGCAAGCATTGACTTGCGCTTTGCGAATCTCCAGAGCCTCGCGGGTTGCGATTACCGCGGCGACGGCTTTCTCGCCAGCCGTCTTCGAACGCCCTGTCCAACAAAGGTCAGTGGTATTCCATACCAATCAAGCAGCTCCGCGTACGAGTCAGCGGTTTGGTCTGCGCTGCCACTTGCTTAGTCCGTTCGGCTCGGAGCAAAGGCAGGTCATGGCCGCACTTCTTCAGCACGGCTTGAGCCTCCGCGCGTTTTGCGGCGCTGTGCAGGCCTCGACGTTGAATCCACTCCGCCAACTTGAACAGATTAGCTTCGTCTGCGTGCTGAATCTGTGTGTCCAAGGTGTAGAGGCGATGGTGGTACTGCGCCACAAAGTCAGTCCCAGCGCGTAGGCAGCCAGTCGAATAGACTTACGCTGGAAATGCGCAAGTGAGCAATAAGGTGGCTAATTGAGTGCCAGAAGCGCTCGCAGCCTTCGCCGTTGGTGAACCCGAAGCCCTCCCGTTTGCGCGGATGGTAGATGACTTGACAAGCCCATTCGTGCCCAAAGGCATGAAATACCGCGACCGCGAACACCAGACGATCGATGTACCGGTCTAGGAAGCCCCACTTGCGGGCTGATCGTTCCAGTTGGCACGCGATGTCGTAGAGCAGGCCGACTGTTATGTTCCGCGGCAGATGCTGGAACAGCGTCTCGAGCAGGAGGTACACATTGAATTGTTTCTCCCCCGCCGAATGCATGTTCACCAGCCACAACATGCGGTCATGGCGGCATAGAAGGGCCATGAGAGCCGTGTCGTCGTAGAACTGGCTGCTGGCCTTCTCCCGTTTTTCATCGGCTGCTTTAAACGACGACTCACACCCATTCAAGACCGACGGTGGCAACAGTAGCGCGGGGTGCTCGTAGGCGTCATCCCCGGCGTCTTCGACATCCACCAGCGTCGCTTTTCGGGCTCGTTTAGCGCTTGGCTTCGTGGCGCGCACCCCGTCCACGTAGTCCTCCATTTCGGCGCTCAAACCCTCCGACACGAAGTGGGTGGCGGGGTGCGTCTTCGGCGGATCCACCGTACCGCTGTTGCGCTTCTGCGTGTAACACGCGTCTATGCAGACGAAAACATCGGCACTGGAAACACAAGTAAGTTTGGTATTGCCGGGGTGGCAACGCAAACAGACTCACACTGCAGATGGATCATGAGTGACCCCGCCGAAACACGCGGGGCAACGCCTGCACAGGTATTCACTCGACCGGGTCCTGGGTGGGGGCTCCGGGAAAGGATTCTGGGGCGCTTCCGGGGTAGCTGCCCTGCGTCGCTTGCGTTTGTTGTTAGACGCCCCCGGAGTAGGCGATGACGACAATGATCGCGATGTCGAGGATGAGCGCGACCACAACCACGACACAAACACTCTCCTGCTTTGCCGGCCTCGCTCGCCGCGCGGTGTCGAAGGGGGGTGCATGCTCGCAGCGGCTGGGGCTCTGGGTATGGGGGTGGCACGCCCATCCGATGAATGTTCCTGGTCTGCAGTTTCCGGCAGCAAAAGGAGACGGGTGTCTTCCAGAACGTCGTCGAAGTGATGCTGTACCCGGTGGCGCAGATGGGTGTACCATTCGAGAGAGATGGCGAACATTTTACGGAGTGAGCCCTGGGTTTACCTCAGCGTCCAGCAAAAATACATAGACACACTAGACTAGACACACCTCGTGTTCCAGTGTGAATCCCAAGCCGTCCAGAAAACTTTCCAATGTTGAAGTCCATGCCGTGTTGTTCGGCGCGATGCGGACGAAAAGTTTCATGGCAAATTCTAGTACCCGCACGTCGACCGCCAAGGTAGGGCGGATTGGGGCAGATGGAAACAATCCCGCGGCCAGGAGCTGGGTGGGTGCGGGGGCGCAGGCGCAGGTCCAAGTTTCCAAGTCCGTAATTTCTGGCAAAACCCGCAATCAGGATGGGCATCTCTCAGATTGGTGTGCGCTTACTCGTGAATTGGACCACCGATATTTTGCACTTAACCGACCTCTGGCAGCTGCATTCTTCCCTGCTGGGCATGGCCAGTTTGTCGGCGTCTCGCAAGCCGCGAGTCTTGTGCCACAGGCGCGTGAAAACGCACACCAGGGGCGGAATGATTTTGTTTTGCCAGGTGGCAACCTGGGAGACGAGGTTGGCGCGATGGCGGCCCCTTTTCGTAGGCGAGTCGCGGGCGTCGGCTTTGCGAGGGGAAAGGGGGGTCGTACCGAAGTCGAGGTCGTTGTCGAACGAGTATTCTCCGAGGTCGTCCGACGCGAGCAGCTCGTCCGACACGGACGGTACCTTTGCAAAGCGCGGTAAACGCGAGGTGGAGGCAGCGGGGACGAGTTGCTGGATGAGCGTCCGCTTGTTCGCCAGGAACACAAGGGGCTCTTGTCCTGGCTTGGACTTGGCGAGATAGTGGGAGTTCCGGGGACCTTCCATCATCACCGAGGTCCATCCCTCCTCCATGAAGGCGTGCCGCTTTTGACTTTTGGTAATTTTGATGCGGCCCATGGCCTGCGGCGTCGGGGCGCATCGAGGAGCGCGCGTCGAGGAGCGGTAGCGTCGAGTGCGCGTATCAAGGGAAGAAGAACCTGCGTGGGTCCTTGCTTTAGTCGGGAAATCTGTGGCGTGTATGCCACTCACTATATTAGGGAACAATGAATTTTATTTGCGGCGGCAGCGGCGGCCTTTTTCCTTGCGTGCGGCTGTCCTCGCCGACACCTTGCTATATACTACACTACGTCGGAGACTAACTACGTATATCTATGTAACAACAATGTCTCCACCCTCTTTCCCTCCCTCGTTGGACTCTTACTCGCTCAGCAGCGCGCTGCACGACGGCGCCAACCCTGTGCACCGGCGCCTCCCCACCCCAGCCGTCCTCTCGGCGCCCTGTTCAAGACCCCCGACAACTTGATGGTGGTCGGGAGCAAGGAGTGAAAGGTGGCAGTGCTGCCGAAGCGGCACATTTGACGGGACGCCGCTTGGCAAAACCGATCCGGCCAACTGATTTGATTAGGATAGATAAGTAACTTAGATTATGATAACGGCGACACGATATGATCCTCGTCGGTATCATATCAGAGGTATCATATCAGAGGTTTCTCCGGTATCATATCGGTTTCTCCACGTCACGTCCCGTCAAATCGCGCATGTGAGCTGCACAGCCACCTTTCAATTTTCATCTCGAACACCCACCATGTCTAGGTGAGCCCCGTCCCTCCGTCAGTAGCTAGTACATAAGTAGATAGAAATGAAAGCCTACCGAATGCGTTCTCCTTGAGTGAAAAAACGGGCGCCTGAGGCCCATAATGCGTGAAGAAAATCGCCTACAAAAATACATATAGTTGTGGCGCGCTATGGACGACGCTGATCGCCCGCTACACAGGCACGCACAGATCCCGACCTGGATTGACGGAGAGGCGCACGCTGCAGAGAACGAGTCCCGCGGCTCCGATGACGAAGAGGACGACGCCGAGACCGACATCCGCCGACGCGACGAGCGCGATTTCAATATGCCAGCAATCGTGGCGGGCCATGAGGCCCAATTGCGCTCGCAAGAGCGGTATCGCATCCCAGAGGACCTCCTGCAGCCCGCACCGTCTGCGGCAGGAACACTCCCAGCCCCCGCCGCCGCACCGTCTGCGGCAAGAATCCTCCCGCCCCCTGCTGCCGCCCAGCAGTCGCCCCTTGCCCAACACTCCCAGCACTCCCGCCGCAGCATCTCCAGCTTTTACTTTCCCACTCCGGACTGGCAGGCCGGTGCCCGCACCCCGCTGTTTTTACCCTGGACGCCCGAACGAACCCCGGAACCCCAGTATTCGCAAGACACCCCGGCTTTGCATGCCCCCGCTCTTTCCCGAGCCCGCACACCGTCGTTTGACGCGTCCATGAGTGTACATATACGCCTTATCCTCCCGTTCTTCTCATGCTCATTGGGTATACAGGATTGGGCGTCACGATCCCCCTCTCTCCAGTCTTTCCCGCAGCCCCCAGCCAAGCACGCACGTCTCCACGATGCCGACAATCCTGCTGTCCAACGGTTCCGTCGCGTGTCCGATTTGCTGGATCTGGCCGCCCTCGACGACAGCGACGAGGAGACCAGTAACGCAGAGGGAGATGAGGATTTGGAGCTGGACCAAGACGACTTGGGTGAGTCCTTCTTTTCTTGGCCAGTTAAAGGTCGCTCATGCCGCCTAGACTTCATCGACGACGAGCCCGATGCACACCACCAAACGCTCCTCATGGCGCCCATCGCAGAGGAGGATGTGGCTCGACTCGCCCAGATTGCCGCGCTGTATGAGGAGGAGGCAGACGGCTACGCCGAGGCCGCCCTGCTGGAACAGGCCGGGGTTGCGGAGATGTCTCCTGCAGCGACGCTGCTGGCGCACGACCCCACCGTCGCTCGCGCTGTGCAGGATGCAGTTGACGCCGTTATGCCGCGACCTGCGCCAACTCTACCGCCGAAGTTGCCCGGCCTGGTAGTGCCCCACCCGCCCATCATCCCCAGCGGCATCCCAGAAACCGCCGCGCAGGTTGCCCGTCGCATGCGCCGATTGTTGGTGTCTCCGCGTCCTAGGAGAACGCCGGATTGGACGGACGAGAGTCAGCAGGAGAAGGAGAAGCAGCCGCAGAAGAAGTGCGACGCTGCCCAGCGGCGCGATCGCCACAACTTTGTGGAACCCGGGACCTGGATTCGTTTGAGAGTAGAGGACACGCAGCAGCACGCGGGTCTCCTCGCGTTCACCGTGTCTGAGACTTGGTGCATCGTTGCGCGACACCAGTCCGTCAAAACCACACATTTCAACCTCGACGACGGCGACCTTTTGCGGAGGGACGATGGCACTGAAAGCGTCCGCCTTTCCCGCCCCCTCAGAAAGAACACGCATCCACGACTTTACCCGACCATTGACGAAATTGCGCCCTTCCAGTCATGCACTCACCCCATCTTTGAGACGGCCCATTTTGTGGGCCATTCCCAGGCCATTCAGCTGGGGGATCGCGTGATAGTGTACAGAGGCGTCCATGCAGGCCTCGCGGGCTATGTCGTCCACATCAAGGACGTCTTAGTCAAGAATCCCGACTCCAGCTCGGTGCAGCGGTGGGTCACCATGATGAGGATCAGTACAAGGTTCCCCGGTACCACGTGGGACATTTCAGAACTGCCGGGTGGATGGGTTCAGCTGGGGCAGCTGCGCCGGCATGTTCTATGCCCTTCCCCGCCTCTGCGTCTATTCGACCGGGTCCGAATCATTGGCAATAGAGATGCGATGTTCCTGCCCTTCGGGTACGTCACAAACATCGCGGACGCCGAAGAGCACGCGGCCCTGGTTGCGGTCGAGGATATGGCCGAGATGACCACTACGGACACGCTCATGCAGCGCCACACAGTTAGTCGCCTGTCAATCCCAGTCTTAATAGTGTGCTGATATCGTGTAACAGTTCTTCGTCCGTGTGCCCGACGTCGATTTTGCTATGTTCAACGAGTATTCAGTGGTTTACCCAAATGAGTGCTCACATTCGGTGGTGCCTCAGTTGAACGCCCCGCTGCCCGTCGCCCAGCTCTCCCCCGACGCCCGCCGTGCCGCAGACAGGCGAGCTTGTGAAGACGATGCTCGCGCCGCATCCGACGAAAAAACCGCCCTCCAAGCCGCCCTCCAAACTCTCAACGCAATAGCACCTCCTGAAACGCTGCAGCACCTGCAAGATCGAATCAGCTATTTCAAAAATGGGCTGAAAAAAATGGTGAAAGACCGGCAGGACCTGATAAAGGGGGTTGGTCGTCGGTACGAGGGTTTGCAGGTGGTGGTTGTGGGGGCGAAAAAAAAATTGGACACGTTCGACGGTCTTCGCAAGGGTAGTGTATGGAAAGGTCATCGGGGTATCGTCGTCGGGGATCTGGACAGCCCCGAGCGCGCCGCCCGACTCTCTGAGCAGACGCTCAAAAAGCGGTGGTATATGCGAGCCGATACCAGGGGCATCATGGTGACCGTCAAGGAGCAGGACGGCCGCCACTTTACAGAGAAGATCGAGAAATTAGTGCATGAGGCGTACGTTGTTCTTTCCTTTTCGTTCACTGTCTAATATATTGTAGTACAGGGTTGCCCCTGGCTCAAGCGCAGTATCTGCCGCTGACAATCCTCTCCTCGTACAAGCTCGCGACTCCCCAACTGCGCCCTCGGACTCCAACTCCCCCGCCCGACGAAGCCAGCGACTGGACCCTACCCGATGTGCCATCTGACTACGAAAGCCACCGGATACCGGGGGAATCTAACAGCGAATGGCTCTGCGATCCCAGCCTGACGGACAAACAGGTGGATGTTGTGCTACGGGGCATCGGCAGAATGGTGAAGACGCGACACTGGAACCCTTCCGCCCTTCTCATGGGCTTGGAGGGCTCCACCGGCTACCTGCTTCTCGAGGAGGCGATCACACCCACCAGCCTGGAGTCCCGAAAGATCACGGTGTACGGCGTGGGCAAGACACTCCGGAAGCACGACGTCCCGGGGCAGTATATTCAGCCTTTGCGCCAGAACGACGACAGCACCCCAATCACGCGCCTGCAGCAGCGAGTTATTGTCCTCGGGGCGGACCTTACCGGGGACCACACTGCAGTCGGCAGTTACGCGCAGACGCGCCCTGACATCAAACACCCGCACGGAGATGATGTGGTTGCCGTGATGCTGGAAGGCGGCGCGGGCCCTTTTTTTTTCCACATCTTGCGGCTCTCTCGGGCCACAAACCATGCCCTGCAGACTATGGCACGCGTCTTCCCTGCCACGACGTTCTGATTTTTTACTTTACATTCATTTTGTTTACTTGTACGCAGACGGACATTAATTCCTTGTAGTCACTTGTATCATAAACACCCGCTGTATAAATTGTTTAATCGTAACCGCCTGATGCGCCAATACGGCGCGTCAGGCGTGGAGGACGCGTGAGGGAAGGCACGTGCACGCGCCATCATGCCGAGGTTGTGCCGACGGACGTCCCGTCAAGTTAGGTGCTGTTTGGCGTGGGCGCCTTTTCCATCTTGCTTCTGACGACCACCATCCGTAAGTAGTAATACTGTAAAGACATTGGTAGATACACTGTGGTAGAATAGCTGTTGTAAACAAGTTAATAGTTGAATACCTGAGCCCGTCTCCCTCTCCAGTACGTATGTCCGACCCTGGAACACCGAAAAAGAGAGGGATATGTTGCTATATTCCATAATTATTATACGATACAAAACTACCATACTGTAGCTAGAAAGTCACTATGGTACATGCATGAGACGAAGGGTTTCAGCAAAGCGCGCCGGGGAGCGCGCCCAAGACAATGCGTCGCCCAAAGCAGTAACCGATGGCCACCGAAGCATGGCCATAATGGGACCGCACTTTTTTTCTGCAAGTACTCCCCATTTGCATTGATCAGCATCTGACACTCCCCCCTCCCCCCCAGCTTGCACTTCGACCACCACTTTGAACCCTCAAATTTCAATCGTCCCAATGACCCCACCGCCGCCTGTGCGCCGCACAACACGCGGCACTACCGCCGCCGCCCAATCCCTCGTTCCCGACCTACCGAACGGGGCGCGGAAGCCGAGGCCCAAGGTGGCGCGAAAATATTCTTCTGATTTACGGTGCTGACAATATACCTAGCGCGCGCCGTTGCTACCGCCCTCGCTGCTGCCTAACCCTAATGCAAAGCGCGCAGGTAGCGCGCCCACGAACGACGTAAGTTGCAAGTGGTTTGCTGCCCGTCGTAATTTCTTACAATAAACGTAGCGCGCGAAAGCGCCGCCGCCGTCACCGCCACCCAATTCTGACGCACAGCGCGCAGGGAGCGCGTCCCCCGTACCCGCGTCCACAAACGACGTAAGTGGCAAGTTGCTCGCGGGCCGTCCGGAATTTCTTACAATAAATCAGCACGCGAGAGAAAAGGCGCCGCCGCCCTCGCCGCCACCCAATCCTAACGCACAGCGCGCAGGGAGCGCGTCCCCCGTACCCGCGTCGACGAACCTGCTACGGCACGGAGCTGCGCAAGCCATCCCGCAGCCCTTGCCGCCGCCCTTCGCCGTTCTGACGGGCAAATTGTCTGATACCCTGCGTGTCCCCGTCGCGGAGCAGACGCTGCGGGATCGACTGATGTCCACGCAACCTTCCACTTCAATTCCTGGCACCAACCCTACCACCTCCGTCCCCCCGGTCCAGGCCGCCACCGTGGCGTCTGCCGCGGTCGCCACATCGCACCCGAAAATCGATCTCAAAGAAATTTATGGACAGCGGCGGGCGGCAATCGCCGCGCGCCAGGCCCAGAGGGCGGAGTCCCAATCTGACACCCTGCGCGACTCTGACTTGCCCCCCACGTCTTCACCCCCCCATCGCCGTGCATCCCCTCCGGCCCCTTCGCCCGAGCGTTCTGCGCTCGACAATCTCTGTCCGACACATCGATCAGGATGCGCTCAAACACGACTTCGAGGACGACGGCTCCGAGGACGACTATGCGGAGACCGCCGTTGCGGAGCTGCGGAAGTTAGAGCATCAGCGGGACAGCGACTATCGTCTGCGTCATAGGATGCTGCTGCCGCACGAGGAAGACGAGGAGGAGGAGCGGGAGTTCGAGCTCGAGGCCACGGATGACCAGGAGCTCAACCGTTTGAGTGGCAAGGGGAAACAAAAGACGCAGGCGAGGACGAAGGGCAAGTCCAGGGCCCCGGTGGACGACGACGACGAGCCCACCATTGAGCCGAGCAGGAAACGCAAGACGACCGATATCACCCAGCCCGACGACGACGACGAGCCTGCTGCGCCGCCGGCGCCGAGCAGGAAAGCGAAGAAGCGCAAACCCGCCTGTGCCACTGAGGATGACGAGTCCGCCAGCGACGCCCTCGCAAGTCGGGGCCCCTCACCAAGAGCACGCAGGACGATCTCCTCGAGTGGCAGCAGGAGTTCACTCAGAAGGTCGAGGCGCGCGCGGCGGAGCTTGGGAAGTCAAGTGCTACCCTTTTCGCCTTCCTCGGGACCAAAGGCCACCGGGCCACGAGCGCCTGGAACATGTACCAGCGCTGGCTCTATGCGCCGACCGGCGGCAAGCAATCGCACCACAAGGATGGTATGTGCATCTCTACCGACCTCCATTCATGCCACTCACATCAGGCGATAGTGTCGAAAGAAGCTCGTGGCAAGCTGGATCGTGCTCGATACGAGAAGTGCCTGAACGAAGCGGGGCTGGTCGGCGCCGATCGCAGGGATACAAGCCTCATCCTGGAGAAGCTCCCGTGGTTGGCTGAGTGGCACGAGAAGCTCGAGGCGACAGTGGCGACCGAGCGCCAGTCAAAAGGTGGGCTGGGCCGCGAGATCAAGTCATTAACGGCGGAGCTGACAAAAATGGTGCAAATCCTATCCTTTGTCCCGACGGTCACTGACGCGAGCATTCCCAGAGCGAGAAGGTCTGGCAAGAGCTCAACGTGCATATGATCGGCTACGTGGTATCCACCGCGGGAGGCAGCAAGCAGTTCGGGGGCAGTGCCGCGTTCAGGTTGATGAACGAGCGGCACACAGGGGCGGCCATGCAGACGATGAAGGAGTACGAGTCCAAACTGCAGTACGTGGCCGTCCTTCGATCCGACGTGCGAGGCAGCTAACAAGCATCCAGCGTGTTCGAGATGGAAATCGCCGGCGCTACCGCCGCTGCTATGCTGAAATCTAAGCAAGAACACTCACTGGAGTACCCTAGTCAGATGCAGTACGAGACAACGGCCAAGAAGCGCGACGGCGATCGCAAGTTCATCCGGGATTGTCTGGTGAACGATATGGGTATGTACGGGTTATCCGACGTGTCGACCATACACCTGACGATGTACAGTGGCCATCGAAGTAGCGCGGGGCGATTTAACCGCCCTGGAGGCCGCCACGATCGAACTGCAAATGAAGTGGGCCTCGTTCTCGGACTACGCGTTCGAGAATGAATTACGACTAGAAAACTGGGACGACGAAATGGGCGCGCGCGGCCACTTCCCCAAGTCGGGCTTCCAAACGACACAATTTTCGGAAAAGGACCTCGCCCGGATTGTCCTCGCATTGGAGTGCCGACACGGACTGAAGTCTGACGATCCGGAAGCCGATGCCGCACTGGCTGCCACCGCGCTACGCATTGTGTCGTGGACCGAGGGTACGCCCTATCCTGATTATACATTATATTGGAGCTCGTTGGCTGACAAGAGATAACAGAAGAGAGGCAGATCCCGGTCCGCCGGCAAGGGCGTGTGGTCGTAATCAGCACTGAGAGCGGAATCGCCCTGGCCAGTGTACAAGGGTCGAACAAATTCCGGGCGGCCCTCGATAAGGCTCGGGACCAGGAGGCGAAGGCGAAGAAAAGGGCCGAGAAGAAAGCTCCCCGGAAAGTCGGGAAGGCCGCACCCAGGCGCCACCCCGACCCCGACCCGCCACGCGGCCGTCGCGAGGCATCCCCATCCCTATCCCGGGCTGAGCGTCGTCGCGATCCATCCCCATCCCGCCCTGAGCGTTGTCCTCGGGCATCGTCATCCCCACCCCGCGCTCGTCGTCCTCGATCATCCTCGCGGGCAGAATGGCACTCTCGCTCCCGATCGCGTTCACGGGCGCGTAGCCCCGACCGCGGCCGGTCTTCTCGTCGATCGGTTACGCCCCCACGTCCGAAGAAACGGGGTCGGGATGCGTCGGGCGTGCGTGGTTCTCCGAGTCACGGTCGATCGCCGTCGTCGCGACCTCCTACGAAGAAGGTCAAGTCCCGGGTGGCTTATAGTCCCGAACGTCGTGACGCTCAGCCGCCCAAGGAGCGCAAGCGCGAGAAGAAGGAGACCACCGAGAAGCGCGCGCTCTTGGCGCGCATGCGAGACGCTCTCCACGCCGACGCTGGGCCGTCGGGGGCTGTCGACACGTCGCGGATCAAGTTTCTTCTCAAGAAGGGTGAAGACAAGTCGCCGATCGTATACGGGCAGCTGAGGCGTTGCGCGAAGGGGTCGCATGGGCCTGTGGAGGCGGCCACTCGTTACTGGGACGGTTACACCAATCGTTGGGTAAGACTCGCGGATGGCTTCGAGCCAGAGCTCGAGGGGGACCATCAGCAGGTGTACCAGAAGTGGGCGAAGCGCTTGGTGTTGTCGTAGTATTTCCTATGGACTCTGTACAATTACGATTACAATTTGGGGCATTTACGAGTTTCTACGACTTGCTACTTAGTTTTAGTTTTTTTGCGGCTTATTTACGACTTTTGTACGACTTGCTACTTAGTTTTGTTTTTGTTTTTTGGGGTTTGGAGCAATCAAAAATATGAGTGGCATAGGAATGGACGCAGGTGTGTACATTGTGCGACTAATAAGGCAAGAAGCCCGCTGATAATGCAGCACCAGGATCGACCACTGCTGGGTGGCAAACGCGAGGATCCCTTGCCCGATCGGGTGGGGGCGGCCACCCGCTGGTGGCAAATGCGAGCGCCATTGTTTTCAGCTACCCGATTGGGGGAGTGCAAACTTGTATTTAACCTGCCGCCCAGTTTTCTAACCGCCAGCAGTCTCTGCCCCACTCCCCCCATCTTCCTCTCCACATGCCGGTCGAACGCACCCTCCGATCCCAAGCCGCTGTCCCTCCGGGTCCGCTCATCATGCAAGACGCTCGCCTCGACCCTCCCGCCCCACGCCCTGACCCTCGTCCTACGCTTTACCACGTCAACTTGCACCGCGCCGGCTACCTTCTGATGTTTACCCGGGAAGAACTCGCGCGCGGTGCCGCTGCCCACAAAGCCTCGTACGCCCACCAGCGGTGCGCCGGATGCGGCCTATTCGTTGCACTGTGGGGCTGGTCCAGCTACAACTGGACCTTGCACGGGCTCCATCGCGATATCGACGAACTTTGTAAGGCCTGTGCGATTTATGGCCCGGGACCACTAAATGACCAGCCGAAGCCCCGCCCCCCGGTACGTGTTATGTATTCCGAGCGCCTGTGCCTGTTTCCTGACCGAGTCCCTCTGCAGTGCACCTGCCCGCCGGACACCATCGCTTGCAAGAAGGTGGACTCCGGATGCAAGCTCCACGTTGGTAAGTCGCCTCTTGTGTCCTTGGGGACGCGCTCTTATACCTCCTGCAGAACCCGCGATGGTCCGCGTTCCTGCCGGCACTCCGCGACAACTGGTTCCCTACGTTTGGTACCCGTGGCGCGACGACGAAGAGCTTCGCCATCTCACCCCGCTGGCTCGCACCCTTCATGCGTGGGAGCATTGCTTGGCGTCCCGCACCACGTATGCCTCTCCGATTGCCGAGTGGCAACCCCCTGCAACCACCGAACGTACGTGATGTGACTTCATGGAGCTCGAATACAACTGATTATTGCCGCAGGTCTGCGACGCGCCGCGGCCGAGCCATACCCATCTCCTGCCGCTATCGCTGCGCTCCGTGCTCGTCGCCGGCAGTTGGAGAATGAAGAGAGCGCTGCCGCTGAGGCTCGTTTTATGAACTACGGGAATTGACTGCGTCTTGTTTTTACCCATACCGTGTTTTACCACTTATAACGATTTCTTATACCGATTTTCTATCAATTTGCTGTTTTCTTTTTCTTTTAATTCTATCGTGTCTTATGATTTTTTTCATCTGGTATTTTTCACCGGCAAGTGAAGGGAAACTTCTTTTTCGGGAAGCGATGGGTTGTTTGTGTATGTGTTTACATTGGCCAATGATCCGTGGCCGAGAAGACAAATAAATTGAGAAGGACGTTGCCGATTGGCACATGGCCTTCCTTTTTGGGACACGATGGGTTGTTTGCACATGTATGGCGGCAGTGGGTACCCGATGGGAAGTCGGAGTTGAGACTTTAAATGTGTATTAAATTTGTCTGTTTTCTTAGCGTGTGATATTACAGATGAAACGAATGTATTTTATATAAGTAAAACGAACAGAAGCCTAATAATAATAAAGGAGGCAAAAATACTGTACTAAGACAGAGTCGAACCGCAAACCTTGTGACGCGGCAATAATTGTGGAGGCGGCGAACATAACCACTAGAGCATATCACTGATAAATGTGAAGGAAGGTGATCGCTTATAGATAGAGTCAAGATATAATATTCCTAACTACTTGAGATCAAACACAATAATGCCCAAACAACCGCTACCATCCCGATAAGGGAATTTTAGTTCAAACATACGGAAAAATGCAAGTCTCCAATAAAATAAAATAAAATAAAATAAAATAAATTGAATAGCAAATAACTATGTTTGTGACAATGACTTGCATCAAACTATGTAACTATGTTTAAGTTTTAATATTCTAATTTTTTTTTTTAAATGCACTAACATTCTCAAATTCTAAAAGAAAATGCACTAAGTGTGGATGAAGACGGAAGCACCCAGTGCACATATAAAAAGGATTGGAAGCTCCCGCCCATACAGGACATGCAGACGGGAGCTCCCACCCATACCATAAGTGGGGATGGGAGCTCCCACCTAACGGCACATGCAGATGGGAGCTCCCGTCCATACTGTAAGTGAGAATGGGAGCTCCAACCCATACCGTAAATGGGGATGGGAGCTCCCGCCCAAACCACAAGTGGGAGCGGGAGCTCCCAGCCAATATCCACCTTAGGGTGGGAGCTCCCAGCCAGTATATGGGCTCAGTGTGGGAGCTCCCAGCCATGTGGTGTGGGAGCACCCATGCAGTTGTGCATGGATACATCTGGGGTGCAATGGGGCCTCCCACCGAGGTTGGCTGGGAGCTCCCGCCAGTGCCAGTGGAAGCTCCCATATAAGGTGTATGGAAGCTCCCGCTGGTGTGTTAAAATGTCAGGCGGGAGCATCCAGGGTATTGGACGGGAGCTCCCACAGGTGTGTTAGAACATCAGGCGGGAGCATCCGGGGCATTGTAATTAGGTTGGATGGGAGCTCCCGCAGGTGTGTTAGAACATCAGGCGGGAGCATCCGGGGCATTGTAATTAGGTTGGATGGGAGCTCCCGCAGGTGTGTTAGAACATCAGGCGGGAGCATCCGGGGCATTGTAATTAGGTTGGATGGGAGCTCCCGCAGGTGTGTTAGAACATCAGGCGGGAGCATCCGGGGCATTGTAATATGTCTCCGATGGAAGCTCCTGCCGGATGAGCAATGTAGTTAGATACATGTAAGAACTGAAAGCACAGTCCAAAAATCAAGACTAATGACATGCTGAGCTGCTGTATTTGACCCAATCCGACAATTGTACTGTGATAGCACATCGAGCTGTTCTCAGAGTTCAAAATCCAGAATGTCATGGTCAAATATCATGGGCAGTAGTGACTCATCTAATTAAAAAAATATCCCCTGCGGTGGTGGATAAACCAAGCCCAGAGTACAGGGAATGCACTAATAAGCACCCTACTGTGCATGCCTGTAGGCACCCCCCAGGGTACAGCAAACGGTGGCTATGGGGACCCAAAATCACCCAAAAAATTCCCTGCAGGGGCGGATAAAGCAAGCCGAGAGTACAGGGGAGTGCCCTAATAAACCCCCTACCATGTGTGCTTACAGGTGCCCCCCAGGGTGCAGCAAATGGGGGCTATGGGGGCCCAAAATCACCCAAAAAATCCCCGCGGGGGCGGATAAAGCAAGCCGACAGTACAGGGGAGTGCCCTAATAAACCCCCTACCATGTGTGCTTACAGGTGCCCCCAGGGTGCAGCAAATGGGGGCTATGGGGGCCCAAAATCACCCAAAAAATCCCCCACAGGGGCGGATAAAGCAAGCCGAGAGTACAGGGGAGTGCCCTAATAAACCCCCTACCATGTGTGCTTACAGGTGCCCCCCAGGGTGCAGCAAATGGGGGCTATGGGGGCCCAAAATCACCCAAAAAATCCCCCACAGGGGCGGATAAAGCAAGCCGACAGTACAGGGGAGTGCCCTAATAAACCCCCTACCATGTGTGCTTACAGGTGCCCCCCAGGGTGCAGCAAATGGGGGCTATGGGGGCCCAAAATCACCCAAAAAATCCCCCACAGGGGCGGATAAAGCAAGCCGAGAGTACAGGGGAGTGCCCTAATAAACCCCTTACCATGTGTGCTTACAGGAACCCCCAGGATGCAGCAAACGGGGGCTGTGGGGGCCCAAAATCGGCAAAAAAATCCCCCACAGGGGGCAGATGGGAGCCCCCATGCCTCAGAAACCCATGGAAGCACCCAGAAAGCCTGGCCAAAGGAAGCTCCCAGACAGCCTAGGGTGGAAGCTCCCACCCATATGGGAGCCCCACTATAGCTCAGATCCCCTTAGGGTAGTCATCTCTGGTGGGAGCAACCACCCTAGTATGGGTCATATATATGTCTGCCCGAAGTGCGATGCTGGGGTTTCGTCGCCCTCAGCAAGTTCTATGCGGCTCCGAATTTTCGAAGGAATTCTCAACACCTGCCGAATTTTCACCAGGTCCTTGTGTGCTGGAAATTCTGCATGCAATTCTGGACACCAGCTGATGAAATGGAGGGTCTGAGCTGGATACACCCCAGTTTTGTTGCCCTTAAGGCTACCAGTAGGCGAGGAAGGGGCAGCCCGTGCCCATGCTACCGTAGCCATGCCAGCACGTGTCCGCCCGTTGATGTGAATGGACCGATGGATCCGGGACTCAGACTTATTGTTACCTCAACCAACTTGTACTTGCTCTATGCTACATTTGCTCTCTATTTGTATTCACATTTCTACATACGGACAGATCCCTGTGTATTCAACTTCAGCTCCTCCATCAGATATATGGGGATTGGACTGAAGTGGAGAGCTAAACGACCTATTTGAAGCATCAGAAATTGAAAGTTTGTAACAAAGTGAGCGATGCTTGCCTGGGCTGCAGCACGAAGGGATTGTACACCGCCATATATATCCAGTACACCGTGTCCATGCAGTACAGTAGGCAGGGGTCAATATTTCCCAGGAAGTGCAACTGAATGTACAAATAGTCAGTTTTGCTAATTACAGAAAATAGCGGCAAATGACTGACCGATATCGCGCTGCCACTGTGTCGCAAGGAGAATTATAAACTAGGCTAATAACCGAAATCCCGTGGGGAAAATGGACTGGCAGAGTCCCATGAAGGAAATCAGAACATCGAGAAATTGTAAGAGCGCCAAGTATACTGGCTAGGCCAGCGGCAAAACGGTGTGGGGCAGCTCAATATGCATGCATATCATATGCCATGTCCGTGCAGTACAGAGTGCCACAGTCGGATGATATATCGACTCCTGGGAGAGGTTAGCACCCGAAATCGCAGGGAGAAACGGACTGGCAAGGTCCCACGAAGGAACTCAGAAAATCAGCAATGCACAACAGGACCAAGGATACTTGCCAGTGCAGCTCGGCGGGACATCTTTGTGCTCATACATTGCATCACTTCCGCACGGTACTGAGAGAGCCACTGAATGTAAAACAGTTTGTTTGGGAAACACGGAGGATTGTAACAGCAAGTTACCCACTGGTATCGCCACAAACACATCACACAGGGATCTATGGTGAGCCTGGACCCACCTGGTAGTGTGGCAAAGTTTGAGCCAGGAGATGGAACCAGTGAGCTGGGACCAGCAAGTTGTATCAGCAAGTTGTATCGGCAGGAAACTTGACTCCTGAACATGGTTGACTGGCCACCTTGTATGCATGATAAACGGCTAGGGTCAAGAATTTGCCATGGCCATGGATGGCCATTGAGAATTTCATATGCCGCTCGGCACTGTCTACATAAGTTCTCCATACTTAGCAGAGGTGACCTTTAAATATCTGTCTGCAGCACATTGCATGTAAACATTTAAAATATCTGTTCCATGCCTCTGATGTAAACCCCTAAAATATCTGTTCCATCATTCTCATTTAAGCATTTTAAATATCTGTTCCCTAATTCAGTCAATGTGTCTCGTTGCTTATCTTTCGGAAGTACTGAGAACATATGGTGTGACAATGTCACAGTATCTCTCTGGTATCTTGTGTCCATTGATTTTGGAAAGATTTTGAATATTTCTTACATGTTCCTGCCTAAATTACACTGGATACTCTGGAAGGATTTTGAACATGGATGCAAACATAGATAGAAGCTATGCAATAGATTTTCCGCAAACCTTTTGAGTGTTCTCCGGTCAGTCACAGGAAAGAAATTTAAAGTAGTCTTCTATGCCTTTCCATTATTGTGGCCCCAAGTATGCTGAAGAAATTTATTAAAAACTCTAAAAGACATCTAGAACACCCCTGAAACACGCTTTGAATGAGTTTCACATTTTCTGTGAATGAACATGCAGAAGACATTTAAAATTTGTCTTTCTTCTCTTCTGTGCATGTTCAAGATATTCTGTGGCCATATACTCTGAAAACACAGGAAAGAGACCCTGGAAGATATCAGAGAACAATTAGGTATCCATTTTTAATTCAATTTTGGGTATGCTGCAGACAGTTATTGAAAAGTTATTTCGAAAGTCTTCAACATATTTCCCCTTGGACATCTGTAATATTTGAGTAAACCTATTGTAAAGGCATCCACAACAAAAGTGAAAGATACTTTGAATGTGTGCCACATATTCTGTCCCACATCATGGACAAACCATTATGAATATGCTTCCACATTTTCTGGGCAGGAACATGCAAAAGTTATTGTAAATACTTTCTCCATATTTTCTCGATGTTTGGCCATTAGTTATTTGGTTATCCTCCTTGTGTAAGCGCTCGGACCAAATGACCGGCGAGACGAGGGGAGGCTCAATTACGATTCCTATTGAACTCTCATGTTGAGCAGCCGCGGCACTAGAATCTGTTAGACGAGTGGAGTGGTGGAGCCTTCGTCGATGAGAGCGCGAGGAACATCCGAAACGCGAGGGCTCGCTGGCTACGGTGGCCTCAATAATAGCCATCCCTATGTCGTCCCACGTCAAGTCGTTGTGTCCGGAGGGAGGGTAATGCAGCGCAGGAAATGCGGTGATTGACAACGTCATGGGGAGTAAGGGATCTTGCGGGCATTTATTCAGGTGATGCAGGGACGCTCCAGGCGAGACGATATTGTGAACGCCCAAGACAATTTTGGTGTAGCAGAATTATGATCGTCGTTAGGGAAAGGCTGCATTCCTCGGTCCAGGAATCGATGTACATATGACCAGACCGACGAGTCTAGGCAAAGTGACCATCATGATCGGATTTACGAGTTGACCGATCCCCCTTGAACGGACGGGAATTTCTTGGGAATTTCTATGAGACTCCATTCGGTACGCGTTACTTTGCGTCATTTCGGAAGTGCTCCACGCCAAATTTAAATGCCGGTTATTTAAATTTGGCGTGGAACACTTCCGAAATGACGCAAAGTAACGACAGCCGAATGGAGCCTAAACTTTTAAAACTCAAATTAATTACTCTGGCATCAGATGAGACCTGTTATTCACGGATCTGACACACCCAAGGAGAGCCAAGGAGGCCAGGATGAGCCTACAGACCGGAACCATATTTCGTTCCACTGTAATACCAAACAGGACGCAATATGCCTTGAAACCTCGTTGTTGCTACAGGCGCTCCCAGGCTCCCACGAGAAGTTCAGGTTACGAGACTAGACCCGCCTCGGCGCTATGTCCGGGTCTTGGACATGAGGCTTCATTCCAAGCGGCTAAAATAGTTTTCAGGATCTCCTCGGAGCTATTCGTATAGGCGGAGGAAAGGCGGACATCATCCAGAGAGTTGACGTTCAGCCACCAACGGCCCTGGATTTGATGTGAATTGACAGAATCAGACCAAACGTAGAGCCAAATGACGTAGACACATGCACAGGAGATTCTTCTGATATACTATCATATAGTATGTATGGTGTGAACCCACGCGCCACCAACAGGTCCGCTCCAGGAGGCTCGGACGGAGGTTGGATTTATCGCCCGAGCAGTAAGTTCCAGGCCATCTGCAGCAGAGTTTCAACTTTCTTGTCCTGTCCATTCAGAGCCCTCGGAGTGGTTTGTTCACCAGTAGTTCTCCAACAGATCCAGATTAGTTCATTGTCGAAACAAGCTTTAGAGCGAACTGAGCGCCATGTCATTTCAATAAATTTTCAAATTTGCTGGGCATTCGAATTTCGCCGGCGCTGACGACGCAGCGTCGGGCACTGACTTCGACGAAGGTCGTAGATGCACCTGTATCCAGGCGACTGTGGCAGCAACTAGCCCAGCATCGAAGCCGTTCCAAATCGAGGCTTTGCAATTGGTGTCATCGCGGACGCCGTTGACATCGACGATCCGGCATGTTCCGAAGGCAGCCGTATGGCTGTAATACTGTGTCATAATTATTTGGTGCACCAGTCAAGGTTTTTCTCACCGCTTTACCACTTTTGAACTAAAATATGCACCTCCCTCGGAAGATCTCCCAATATGTGCACACCCCCATTGATTCTCCTCCAAATAGCCTCCCCTTCTCTTCAAAGGATTCACTACCTGGATACCGAAGGGGAAAAAAAAACACCGCACTAGATTCAGAAAATTCACTGGCTGCGTACCCCCAAATTAATATTCACCACGTTATATTACCATGCAAACTTGATTCACGGGTCCTGTACCCCAAATTAACATTTGCTCCTTCATAATACCATGCACAATAGATTCACGGGTCCATCAAGTGACGTGAAATGGCTGATTTGTCTCCCAACTCCTGCACATGGCCCCGGATGACCATCGGCAGGCATATAAGGATACCGTGCCGAGATATACTCACAACCATACAACGAATTCTCTGCCCTGAACACATATCATTTCCGGTATAGCCTGGCCCCATCCCTCGAATGCCTGGTGTGGGTTCCCCTAAGGATACTCGGATCCACTTCCTAATATTCCATTGCCCTGCTTAGGAACGAACACCTCCGACCACTCCTCCAACATCCCCCATATAGTGCCGATATCCTGGGCTCTCTTGATATTTTCTGTTTTCTTGGCCACCCGAAACTCCTGTAACGGAAATGGCCGTCACATTAGTACGCAGCCATTCATTATTTTTATAGAGGGTGGAAGCAGTGCCCCCGATTGATCGTGAAAGAAGATGGGGGGGCAGGGTATACCTATGGGAGTCAAAGGCGTGAGCCCCTGCTTCATCTACTCGGGAGTCCTATGTGAAGGTAAAATGCACCTGAAATGCTTCAGGAGAGAGCTACGGAAATGTGGAAGGGGGTCTGGCCCCGATGAGGCTTGGACGGGGTGCAGGCAACTGCGAGCTGGAATGCTGTGGTTACTTAGGACTAAGTGGTGTCCTTTTTCTGGATCATCATCAACCTATGAATCGTTTGCTGCCAGGCCGACAGTGGTGATTTTTTTGTGCTCAAGTACGAAGGTGTATAAAAAAGGTAACACAATTTCACTGATGTCTTTTTTTAGTGGGGAGTGTAGAGGGGATGAATATTATTTAGGACTGGTACACCTGTGTATTTTTTTACCATATGAGCAACAGTGTCTGTTTTTCGCTATGCAATCAACGTGTGCATTTTTTGGAGCGGGGGTGAACTTTTTCGCCATAAAAAAGCGGTAATTATGACACAGTATTACCCCCATACAGCCGGTATGATCCGTACTTCCTCGTCTTGGATTTCCTTTGAAAATTCATCCTCATTCATGCTTTCCAGGGTTTCGTTGAATCGGGGCTCTCAAGATTATATTTCAAGAGAATATTCCCTCTTCAATTTCCTCAGTTCTTATCTAAGGAGGTGGTATGGATTTAGCGAGGATGCCGGTCGGATCCTTCAGTGTATCCATCTATTACACCACCACAAGTCGAGACCTGAGTCTCTCGTCTGTCGCCTTAATTCGTATAGACACCGATATCTCCCACTTTTTTGTTTACCCACCCCCCACCCACCAGTACTGCGGTACTCTGTTGAGGTTCCAATGTCTTGGCGATATTGAGTTGTTAGCAGTGTTCAAAATATGCATTCAATAAATTGGCATCGTATTTTACTGGCCTTGAAGTTGCCCTAGCCTGCTGCCGAGAAATCCCACCCGCCCGCGGTGCATTGCTGCTCCGTCCTATTCAGGCTGCGCGCAACCTTCAATTCTTTTTTCTGACTGATAGAGCACCGAAAGACGAGGATGGACCTGTAAGAGAGTAGACATTGAAATCTGGAATATTAGTGCAGGGTAAGCAAAGTGAATTCGGTAGTAAACGAGTCCGTACCAACGTCCAAATGCCTCCCCTTTCCTTTTTAAACCGAGGCAGGACCCTACGTGCGCCCTGTCATTTTGCGGGCAATGGGCCCGCAATGCACATCCGAACGCCCTGCCCACCCGTCTGAGGCGCTGTTCGTATTCGCGGCGAGTCTATCCCTCGGGACGCGGATGTCGAGTTTACAGTACTAGTCGCGAAGCAGCAAGGCACGGAAGCACATCGCCTCCGTCACGGTGTGGCTGGATTCCCGGTCGACGCGGAGGACGAACAGAATTCGGCTCAAAAAGCGGGTTGTATACAGATGTCCGACCGTCATGACTGCTGTATCTTCACCGAGCGAGACTATGAAGCAGGAAACAGGGCAACATTTAAATTACCCACGAAGGTATCGACATGTGCCTGTGAAATGCTTACCCTGCTCCCGGGGGACGAGCGGCGACATCGCTCGCCTGCAGTGGGAGAACAATTCAGTCATCTGGTGCAGCGTTGGAGGTGTTGTGTCGAAAATAGCGTGCGGCGTGCAGACCGCGAGATGGCGCGTACCGGATGTAGGCTCCCGTGGACAGCATGGCGCACGAATCCGGGTTGGGTGAGGAGGCCGCTAGACGCGCGTATGGCCACGATGAGTTCAGGGACTTGAACTGAGACCTGGTATGTAGAGGTTCAACCTCGGCGTGAAACCCGCACGGTTCGGCACTGGAGCGATTGTGCGAGTGCCCGCAGACAGCCCATTGGTTGAGATTCGTCCGGGGCATGCCAGGATACAGTATCCCGAACTGGGCGTCCACATTATGGGACGAGAAATCTGGGGGAAAGTTAGTGAGAGCTGGAGGGAAGTCAGGGATAACGCACAGATAGGTACGGGTCGCGAGATCGGCAGCCCCACGGCTTTTTGCGTGATGCCGGAAATTGACATGCAATGCAATCAGCGGGCGCTATGTGCTTGCTTACCCAGTAGGAAACAAAACAGCTTGGGGTACTTGGGATGTATCGTGCCACGCCCGAATATTCTGTGTAAGGTCCCCCGGTGAGCCCACGAATAATCTGCGTCCAACTTTCGGCAACGCACTGGGAAAAGAGAGACTTGGAAGCATGAACCTTCAGCAACCAGCAACGCACTGAATTTTGTGATCCAAAAATTTATTCAGGCGCAGGGAGGTGAACCGCCGCCGGGGTACCAGTCAGATCTCTGTAATTAGTTGATTTCAGCCGCGGTGTTCACTGGATTTACCGATTTGAAACCTGAGGAAGTGATGAAAAATATTGGTCTTCGCAGTCAGGAATCTGGCATCTGGAATCCAAAGTTGCGAGTTGTGTGCCTGTTGCTCCAGCGAGCGCTCGCGGTACAATATTAATGAGCTGTGACGGTAAATTAGCGATCGAAGCCCGGAATTGAATACAGCAATCAAACGGAGCCAAAGCACTTCCTCGCGGAGTTGTACAATATTCAACAGGATGGTGTGGAAGGGTAGGATGGACCGCAGGTCACCTTCACCCTATTTTATATCTCCGTGTGTACTTTACGGTAGATCGGTCTTCGGACCGTGTATTTGTTTTGTACGTACATATGGTCAAAGAATTCCCTTTCACACACAAACCACGAGCATCCCCGCGACCAGTGAACTGAGTAGTCCACCGTGACTACGTCGCCAGTGAACCTAATCCACTCTCACTCCATATTATCGTGTCTACCGAGCTCTTTTGAGCCACAACCGTACTCCACGCCCACACGGCATATTCCCCTATCCGCATTCGATTCTCATTCTACGCCTCTACGACATTTCTGGGACTTATCTACATATTTCTACCTCACCCTTGCTCCTCATATCCCGGACGACCGACCCATTTATCTGTCTATCTGACCCGAACTCCGTTCTGCAACAATGGAATGAAAATGAGCGAGGGCGGTTGGGGAATATAAAGATGCATTGTACTCAGTGATGATATCCTCTGGCTGTGTAGCGCAGTAGAACGCCGGTAGGTACTGTGGAAACCGACGAGAAACGGTTTTTTGCCGCACGCGGAAGTGCCGCATTTTGAACTCAGTGGTCTCCGAGACCTGATCCCATGGTAGCCGCGACACCGGCAGGCACAGGATCGCTCGTGTGCCGTAGACCGCTGCTGATCCGGGTCCCTGCCGTTCGCGCCCCAGAATTCCTGTCCAGCT
Organism: Mycena rosella; assembly: GCA_029378255.1. Classification (NCBI taxonomy): domain Eukaryota; kingdom Fungi; phylum Basidiomycota; class Agaricomycetes; order Agaricales; family Mycenaceae; genus Mycena; species Mycena rosella. Next base: position 321,728 of record JARKIE010000030.1, on the reverse strand, counting down.
AGACAATAAAATGGGGGTGTAGTGATGCTGCCAGCTACTTCAATTCCGCACCATACCTCTCCCAAGAGTAAATTAAGTATGTTCGGCGCGGAGCTGCCCTGCAACCGTGTAAAAAAATCTGGATGCCCCAGACCCTCAAACAACAGCAATAATTCAGCTGCAACACCCTGGAACTGTTGTAATTGTCTATCCAAAGAGAAATGGATATGAAACAATCCATTTCAACCCAGGCCTGTGCACACCTTTCAGTGAATTCTCGGGCAGCTCCGTCGGGGACCAACGGCGACAGTCTGCATGTAGCATCATGTAAATGTATCCCGCACGAATCTAACGGGCACACACACCGTTGCGACACGCATGGTCATCGCTGTCTTGAACGCCGGCGCGCTGTTGAATACTTGAAGTAAATACCCAAAAGAGACTCGGTATACAGGTGCCCGAGGTCGATTTTTGGAATGGCGTGATTTCTTTTAAAAATCACAAAGTGAACAGCGCACTTCTGGGTATGCGATGCCTGCTCACAGTTTCACAAGGAACGATACTTTGAGCCTTATTAAGAACAATGACGACCAGGCGCGGGGATCGGACCGGATTACGTTCTGTATTCAAACTCCGGCGCGATGCCTATCAGCCTGCCACGTCGCACTCCTTGTTCAATACATCGATCCCTGCAATGCCCGATCCTAGCTCAGGCAATCCCAGCCACAGCCGTGAGTCCTTGCTAATGCTGTTTGGTCCACTGCTGACTTGCACTCCTATTCGTCAGGTGTGGAGCTTAAGAAGAAGCTTCTCGACGGTTCCAAAGGTGCGGTCTACGTGGCGGTTCTTGCTTTGAAAGTCGCAGTGTCCGCGGCCCAGAATGTGCCGTACCTCGGTGCCATCTCGACAGTGCTCGAGGAAGTCCTGAAAATCATCGATGTATGTGGTCGCGAATCATCAAGTCTGACATTATATTGACTCAATCATAGGAGGTCGATGTCTGCAAGGCAACGTGGACAGCGGTTATGGTTGAAGTCCAGGCAATCCATATGCTCGTAGACAATTTTCGCACACAATGGACCAGGAAAGGAATGAAAGAGGAAGGACTCCCAGAGGTGATCAAGAAAGCCTTCAGCGAATTTGAGGTGTACATCCTTGATTTATCTTTAGTGTTCTGGAGCTGAGAGAATTATACAGCTGCCTTCTAAAGGTCATTGTAACCATGAACAAGTGTAAGACCAAGTCCAAAAGCGTGGCTGACCGAATACACCTCCTGGCTAGGCGCTCAGAAATCACGGCCACTGCAAACCAATGTGCAAAGGACGTTGTCTCTGCTCTGAGAATCTTTCAGGTGCACTTGATATGATCTCAAGCTCTGGACATTCTCACTCAATATCTGTTTCTTTCAGGGCACCCTTCAAATTGATCAGTGGAACCTTCAAATAGATCAATCCAAATCCATCAATGACCTAACAAGTGCTGTTATGCCTCATGTGTGTGCTCCGCCTGATCAATCCATTGGATTGTGTTTGATGATTGAATAGGCTCCTCTCATTGCTAACCTCAACTCCACCACGTGAGTCTCTTCATTGGAGTCTGAGTATAGCTAATCACACATTATAGTCTGACCTCTATTCTTCCCCCAGCCCCCTCCATCTTCTATGGGCGTTCTGGGGAGGTCCAGGATGTTGTGGACCTGATTGTCAATCATGAACCAGCTCGTGTGGCCATCACAGGCTCTGGAGGAATAGGAAAGACATCTATAGCTTTAGCAGCAATCCATCATGCCAATGTGGAGAAGGCCTTCCTCCATTGGAGGTTGTTCCTCTCTTGCGAGGCCATCTTCACAGCTGATACCTTTGTCCTTGAACTTCTCAAGCTCTTTGGTCTAGTTGTTGAATCTAGTGGCTCCAGATCTCCATTGGACACTCTGAGGCTATATGTACAGTCTATGACATCAAAATGTCTCCTCTGCCTTGATAATTTCGAAACTCCATGGGATTCAGACAAAGATGCAGTGGAATTACTTCTCACTGGCATAGCTGGTCACCATCTCATGCTGGTAATCACCAGCCGTGATTTGGACCGCCCTCGTGGTATTAAATGGGCTGCCCTCAAGCCCATACAACCCCTGACACTGGAGGCTGCTGTTGAGACTTGGGATGCCATCAACCACAGCCACGACGAATTCTCTCTCCTCCTTATCGAGACTGTGGAATGCATCCCCCTTGCTGTCACACTACTTGCCCAATTGGCTGAAGTTGAATCCTCAGAGACACTGTGGGAATGCTGGAACTCTGAGTGGACAAGGCTTGTCAAATCAGATGGGTCTGCACATCGTCTGAACAACCTCGAGCTGTCCATTGAGCTCTCATTGCACAGCCAACAACTTCATGCATGTGCTGGGGCCACTGACTTCTTTGTTGTCCTGTGTGTGCTACCTCAGGGCTTGCCAGAGTCACAGATACCTGATTTACAAGCAGCATTTGGCAAAGAAGTCATGGAAGTGCGATCAGCCATTACAGTGTTGAAGCAATGTTCACTTGCCTATACTTCGCTGGATGGCTTCCTCTGTGTATTATCCCCCATACGGCAGTATATGCAATCCCATCTGAATCTGTCAACAGTCTTGTCTAACTCTCTCTTCACTCAAATGGCCAAGCACTATTTGGACTTGGTTCCAGTTGATAATTCACATATCAATTCCAATGTTGTGCGTGAGGCTGTAGGACTCGAAATTGCCAACATATCAGTAGTGCTGGACCTATGCCTGACCAAAAACATGGATCTTGAGCTGCTTCTGGACCGTATCCTCTGGTTCTCTCGAGTATGCCAGTACCTGGCTGTCTATGATACAAGAATTCTCTTGAAAGCTGCATCTCTTGCACATAATTTCAGCCAAGGCCTGGAAGGTGACTGCTACTTTGAACAAAGCAGGATCCTTGATCACATCAACAAGCTGCCTGAGTGCGAAAATATGCTGAAAGTTGCTCTTGATATTCACAGGGAGGTCAATGATATGGGTGGTCAGGCTACAGATCTGCAGGCACTTGGACGGCTCTACCAGAAGCTCAACCGACTGGAGGATGCCCAGGAAGCTCTGCAGTCTGCTCTGAATCTTCACAGAGAGGTTGATGACAGGCTTGGTCAGGCCAATGATCTGTGGGCACTTGGAGAGCTCTACGAGAGGCTCGACCGACTCGAGGATGCCGAGCAAGCTCTGCAGTCTGCTCTGAATCTTCACAGAGAGGTCAACAGCAGAATCGGTCAGGCCACTGATCTGCGGGTACTTGGAGAGCTCTACCAGAGGCTCAACCGACTCAAGGATGCTGAGCAAGCTCTGCAGTCTGCCCTCAATCTTCACAGAGAGGTTGATGACAGGCTCGGTCAGGCCAATGATCTGAGGGCACTGGGAGAGCTCTACCAGAGCCTTGACCGACTCGAGGATGCCGAGCAAGCTCTGCAGTCTGCTCTGAATCTTCACAGAGGGTTGATGACAGGCTCGGTCAGGCCACTAATCTGTGGGCACTTGGAGGGCTCTACCAGAGGCTGGACCGATTTGAGGATGCTGAGCAAGCTCTGCAGTCTACTCTGAATCTTGACAGAGAGGTCAACAGCAGAATTGGTCAGGCCAATGATCTGCGGGCACTTGGAAAACTATACCAGAGGCTTGACCGACTTGAGGATGCCGAGCAAGCTCTACAGTCCTCTCTGAATATTTACACAGAGCTTGATTCAAGCCTTGGGCAGGGTAATGCCCTGCAGGGGTTGGGAGAGTTGTGTACCACTCAATCCAGATTTTCAGAGGCAGAAGAGTTTCTTAGCAGGGCCATGGATGCGCACGGACAGGCCCATCACTCTGGGGGGCAAAAATATACTCAAGAGCTGCTTGAATACTTACACAACCAGCAGGAAGAACAGGATGTGGTGGAGGAAGATGTTGGCGAGCAAGAGAACTGACACAGATGTTGTGAGGTGAGCCTCCCCACCCTGTGTCATGATGGATTCATTCAACAGTGGTTCCGGCAGGACAAAGTGGGTTTAGCTGATTGGCCATTATGAACTACATTTTTTGTATCTTCAGGCACTTGTATCACAATGCTCCTGTGCTAGTGGGAAAACTATTCAGGTTTGTGATGCAGTACTGAGCCTCCAAAGTATCTATTCTGGACAGAGTTGTACCCTGTATAATATTCAACATCTATTGATTGTTTTGATGCGGTGAACCCGTTGTTGCTTGGAAATACAGATCCACCGAATTTAGGCAGGGCAGGCTTTTAACTTTATCCCACGCCTTTGAGTAATCTCAGGTTTTTCAGTCAGCTAGTGTGGCAGTGTGAGGGATGCTGCCGGAAAAAAAAATTGCAGCGCAGGATTTCTCATGGCAAGGATTTCAAGCATGGTGAGTGGAACGAGGGAATTGGACTCGTGGAAGGCGGGGCTCAGGAGGTCTATGGCTCCACCTCACGCAACTTTCCTCGTCCCTGGAATTTTGGGCCTGGATGTCGCATACTTCCTAGGGATAATGAACAACCTTCTGTGTTGGTTGTATTTGGCTGGAGTCCGATGGCTGTGATTTTTATACGGGTCGTTGTGGGCCTGAAATATTTATCCGTCTCTGTAAAGTGGCACAAGGTAGGGTTTAAATAATGCTTGCATTTTTTGCAGAAGGAACGGGAATAATTGAACGAGTTACATTGAACTGTTGTGCTTCCCCATCATCTTGCAAATATATAAACAACCAGAGCGCCGTGCGTCCGATAGGTTCTTCCAGTTGTCCCTGCTGAACATTGGATAGCTTAACGAGCGGAAACCTTCAGCAGCGCACCACACAAAACGAAGTTTGCGACCCGGGAGATTTATTTGGGTGCAGGGAGAAGAACACCGGGCTGCAAGCACTCGATTACTCTGTAGGAGTGCCCGCAGCGTGCCGTGCACCACGCCCGATTATCCGGTGTGTGCATTAGTTCCTTGACTGGACTTTCAGCCTGCACCGGGAAAATTAGGGCGCGGGGCTGCGAAGTGCAGCCAAATCGAGATCTTATCGAGGAATGCTCGCGGTACTCCGTACACCACCCCGTAGTTCGCCCTGATGAGATGAGAGATGTATTAAATGAAGTCCCTCCGGAGGTGCCCACATTTTCCTCCCGAAGTGACAAGTCAAATGCCTACACTTGTAAATTGCAACCACGGAAGAATTACAAGATGCGCCTACATTTGGAGGCACGGGCAGCGAAAGGTTGGGCATAGGAAGCCTGCACGCACCACAAGAATTGGCTGAGGCAAATTTCGGACGCGAAATCTCCTCTGAGCTTTGTATTTGGTAAATACACAAGCTTCGTGGTGTCCGTACCACCCTGGTGAAATGCGGAATAAATCAGCATTGCATTGACGCAAAAGCGCGGGGTGCGATTTGCATGCGGGGCATTTCGGAATGTGCCCGAAGTGAGCTGGTTGGCGCTTGGGACGCCAAGCGGCGTGCCTCATTTAGGGCTCGCGATCTGCGGACTGCGTTGAATTGGGTTGCGAACGACAGCGGGAGGCGCCAGCGTCAATGTAGGATGGGTGTGTGCGGTAGGCGCACCGAATAGGGTACTTGAAGCGCTGCCGCCGACGCGGAGGCGGCTCGTACAGAAGTATCTCTGCGTCTGAATGTCCGAGTCACCGACGGGGAACGGCGGGTGGTGGGTCGCGAGTGTCACTGGATCGTAGTCTATAGGGCACGAGACGGAAGAAAACAGGTATGGAAGCGGGGGGCTCGGTCGTACCAAGCAGCGGTGGAGGAGTTGAGCAAGAGCAAGACGAGCAAGACGGAAAGATAAGCGATTGATACGCGACTCTGAAAGCTGTGCAGAGCGCATAGCCACTGATGCACCTTTCTCTTGCCTGCGACGACCAAGCGACGACTCCTAAGTTTACTGTTTACTTGTCTGCTTCGAGCTCGATTTGGCGTCGACCTATCTTCGGCGCCCCAACGGGATGAGCGCGAGTCCGAGGCGATGACGGACAAATTGGCCGACCCACTGTCAATGTGTGCTCACTGGCAGCTCCGACATCATGGCCATGCCGCTCTCATTGCACTCCCAGCGCGACCCTCCCGTACCCGTCTCCTGGTGCGTGCCCTTCATTCCCTCTCCTGACGTGCTCATGCTGATTACAACAGTCAAGCGTCCGATGCCACTCTACCGCCATCTGGGCGCGCCGCCGTCCCGCGCCGCCGTTCGCGGCAGTTGGTGGAGACATCCTCCGCGTGGACGCAATCGCCCTTGGAGTAGTGTAATTGGAGTCCTCCCCGTCCCCTGGCTCCTGACGCTTTGCTCCTACCTACACAGTCCCGCGAGTCGACATGACGAATATGACGCGATTCACACTGTGTGCCTCATCGCCGGGCGCCCGTGTGGAAGATAAGAAGGAGATACTTAGGTGCGCCCACCTCCTCCCTCACGCGCGTCTTCGGCTGACCTGTTTACTTTCGTAGTTGCGAAGCTTTCCTCGTCGCTGTCCGCGACAGAGGCGCACACCGCCGATATACGTCCGGGTATCGTTCACGCACACGCACCCTCCACCCTGCCCGTCGTCGCCGTACCCATCCCACCTCACGGCCCCCATCGGGTGCGCCGTCCTTCCATCTATCCCAGCGCTCTCGGGGATACACACCGCTCCCGCGCCTACTTGTGCTGGTGGGATACTTGAAGTTATGGGCGCGGACACTCGAATGTACGCAGCGTACGGTTCGCAGTGCATACATATACTTATGTTTAGTGCCAGCCTGCATTCCATTCCTCACGCGATCTCACCACATGCGCGGGGATCGGGATGCGCTGATTCGTGCTTCGCGAAGCTATTCACGATCGCGCACACGGCTTGCGCATGTCCTGCTGACTCCAAAATTCGGGCGCGTCGCGGGTGTCCGTACGTACGGGCAACGGGGCGGGCGCGAACTACAGGCAGGAGCCGCGCATGACGGCGCGTCCTCGACGGAGTGGCGCGTCCGTGGCGCGTCGGCGTGTCGAATATGGCTGCGTGCGCTTCCCTCACCACGTGCCCCTTTACTCCACCGTACTCAACTCCGCACGCACCCAAGTTCGCCGCCCCCGACACTAACAAGCAAGCCCTGTAGTTGCACCCCTCTTACGCCGCCGGCTATCGGTATGTCTTAAATCCCCGTACCCATTGTTTGCTCCTTCCCAGTCCCCGTATATCGCCACACCTCTGCTCCGGCGAGCTCCCGTCTCCTCTGCCCGCGATCGCCGCCATCCCGTTATTGAGTCGCGATCCCATGCCGATGCAATGCACACTGAAACTATGGTCGTGCAGATTTTCGTCCACTCTATCGGTATGTCGCAAACCCTCTACAACCATCGCTTGATTTCTTGCAGGCCGTTTGGCAACCCTCTGCGCCGTCTTCTCGATCTTAGCCCTACTCCTACTGTAGTCGCTGCTGGGCCATTACTCCGCCCGTCCGACTCCATCCTCCTAGTAGCCCGAAACTGGGCTCCTGCGAAATTCGCTTTAATGCCAGACGCCCTCTGGCATCTCGTGCCTTTCTCGGTGCCATTCAACCTCGTCGGTATGTTTGTAGCTCCCGTAACCTCGCTTGATCCTTTGCAGAACTTCATCGGTCGCGTTGAGGTCTTTTCCATTCCGTCCGCACTTGCCACCACACCGTTGCTATGGCTTAGCTCCCGATTCCGCGCCGATGGTCTCTGCGCGGAAACTATGCTCGTGCAAATTTCGTTCAAATTTCCGTCCGTCCTCCCGTGACTTGGCCGCCGACATCACTCACCTGGCGCCCGCACACGGTTATTACGGCCCAACATTTTCTGTAAACGATGGCAAGCGGTCACTCTGCCCGTCCGACCCAATGCCGTACACGCCGAAACCATGATGTTGCAAAATTTGGTTCGAGACCATCATTATCATCGCAATATCTTGATCTCACGGGATTCCGTCGCTTTTTGTCGCCAACCATGCAATCCCTTCAGCCGAGCTCCCTGGATGCCGTTAATATGAGCCCATGATTTCTGATTCAATTTTGGCTTGATCAAACGATGGCTCTATCTCTCATCACACTATTCGGGCAGTTCTTTTACATATCCTTCTATGCTTCGTGCCGTTGTCAAATGGTCTCAAGATTGGAACCTCTTCTCTGATTTAATCGCGTCAATTTCCTGGTTCACTTTGACCCCAGCGTCGTCGTTGGTTTTTATCTTCGAGACCTCCGGTGCGCTATAATTCCCAAACTGACTTTCGGCGTATGCGTTGCCTTCGGTAACCCTCGCTGACATGACTCTATATCCAGCCCGAGTCCTTCAGTGGACTGGAATCAACGCGATTCAACTTCGACTTTGCCTCGGTACCTCATCCGCACCTGTTTCTCTTGTGTTTACCGCCCACCCATATTCACTGTGCAAGTTGGGATTCTTTCACTCCTTAATTTCAAAATCCTTTCTGGGCCTCGGACTTCAACTAAGACGGAGGCTCCAAGGCCGCCAGTCCGGCGCTTCACCGCCGGTCGACAATACTACAAAACGCTCCCCAATTTGCACTGACTTAAACTCTATTCGCAAGCAGATGATTTCAATCCCAAGAACATCTTAACGCTTCTGCGAGGGTAATGCGCTCGTGCGCGCGTTGAATTCATCGCTCAGTGCTCACAGCATCCTTGGCATCTCGATCATCTTCCTTGATTTGCACTGGTACGTTGCTGGCCGCTGTAAATCATCTGCTCACAATCACCTAGACTCGCGCTGGAGCTCAGTAGTACCTTTGTCGGAAAAATCCTATTCGGCTTTAAACGGCCTTGAAGGCGTTCAAAGCCGTTCGATGCCCAAATGCCTCAAGGTGGCTTCCAGGACACATCTGGGAATCTTGGAAGTGCTTCCAAGCCACGTCGGGGCCTTCTGAGATAAGTTCCAGAAAGATAACAAAACTTGTACATTCCCGTTCTTCTCTATGAAGGCGAGATCTTTGCAGTCACAGTTAATGTAGTATTCGTTTTCAGTCAGTACGCAACCAAGCAAGTAAGTAATGATTGTTATCACGGAAGTCAGTAAAGCAGAGAGACTGCTCAATTTACTTTAAGTGAAATGCTTAACACACGCATGCATGGGTGTGAAAATATTCAGAGGTCGTCGACAGAGTTATGTACCTTGGTCGTCGTCCCGGGTGGAGCTAGGTGGGGCTCGGCTGAAGGCGTTTCACACGGGCCCCACAGCTGTCGGATGTCGAGAACGAGAGTGGTTGAAAAAATACAACCAACTCAATGCATCAAATCACTCCTCTACGGCACCGGGAATTGACCCATAATATCTTTCTGACCCTCAAAATATACGCGTCCGTCGGGACGACTTGCGACAGCTTGCAACTCAGATCAAACCTTTGAACAGCGTCAGACTGGTTCTAAGCCTCTCTGCCGGGCGTTTGAAACACTCCCATGCCGTTCCAAGGACACATGCTGTAACAAGCCGTTGCATGCTGACTGGCGTTTTTCCGACATTGGCTAAGCTGCTGCGTGGTGCTGATAGCACAGTTACACGATCGCATTGCAGGGAGGTCCTCCAGTTTGCCGTGCATCACAGTCGATCACAGTGATCATCGCCCATCCACGACACCCAGGTACATGCGCATACTAGCTCCCGCTAGGTCCAGGGTTGGCACTTGACTTTCTAGTTATTGGACTCGGAGTGCTATAGTGCTCACAGTAAACTGTGTATTCTCGGATTAGTGGCGATCGTCTGCGTTCTCGCTATTTCTCTGTCCGTCTAGACTCGAGGTCCTGTGGCAGCCTTTGGAATCTTGCTCTTCGGCAGCTAATGGGCATATTGACTCGCGCTCCTGAAATTTTCAGTTGTCTTCATCTGCGGTTGTTTGTTTCGCTCAATCCACACGGCACACGTCAGGACTTTCGAGCACTTCGCAGACCAGGACCCTTAATCTCTGCCTTCCTTCGCCAGATCAGCCTTCCCATCTCAAACGGCGAACACTGGAGGCTGATCTCAGTCGAGTCTGGACTCTGGAGACGAGGCACGGTCTGCCCATTTTGTGTGTTGCGGGTACCGTTCGACTCGCGAGCCAGTCCCTTCTACTCTTCGGACGTCAATTTCGGGCGCAGTGGCGTCCAAGCAACCTTCGATGCACCAAGAAATATGCAGGCTTTCGTGCCAAAATACGGTCGACACTTTTACATTTGTTCCCTCAACGGCGACGTTCACACACCAGGGAAACCCGGGAATGTATGTAACAGGTCCGTGGACCTTCAATTGTCCCCCCCAAGTAATCAGTTGGATGTTTCTCCATAATAAACCTGGGAATAACGCATTTGTACACCTTTATATCATACTTTCCTCATCATTAACGATTGGGTTCACAAAATATTATTCAGCCGTAGAATTAACTATCGCATCACTACGTGTCCGCTGCCTAGTCCGATACCGCGCCCGCCGCGGCTGACACATACACGATCGGGACAATTGCCTCCATCACGGGGCCGAGCGCCGTCATGAGCAATGCCGCAATGTTCTCCTGCGCGCCTAGGGGAAAGCCAAGAGCGCTGTATTGACGCTGTTGGAAAACTGCCCTCCCAGCACCTCCTTCGTCACGGACATAAAATGTGAGGGCAGATCTCAGCGCGCTGTCTCGTCGAATGCAAGACTGGACGCCACACCGGGTCGGTGGTGCCGTTACCGGCGGCGGTGGCCGCCACGATTGCCGCGTCCACTGTGAGGTTAGCGCCGCCCACGGAGGCGGACGAGGCGTGGGCCACGGCGGAGGCAGCAGGCGAGGCGGACAGCGCGAGTTTCTTGCCCTTGGTGTGGCGTGCCTGAGGGCTTGTCAACTGCAGAGCGCGCGGCGGGGTCAAGGAGAACATGCACTCAGCGACGCGCCCTGTGCGCCCATGGCGGTGCTCGCGGCGTCCAGTATCGGGGTGAGCGCCTCGAGTATTGGGGCGAGCGTCCCAGGCATCGCTGCACCCAGATCTGGCTGCGTGGACGCGGGGAAGTCCAAAAGCGCAGCCGTAACGTTTGCAGAGAACGCCTCAGGTTCCCCGGCGGCGGCCCCGAGCGTGCCGCTGAGCACCTCCGAAGTCATCGCCACAAACTGTAGCCCGATCCCAGCAATGTCAGGGCGTCTCTGGGTGAATGGGACTGTGTACTGTACCGCTGCTACTCCTGCCTCTATGTGATGGCGCGCCTACGGACAATGAACTGCGAAGTACAATGTGAGTGAGGAAACGAAGCATCACCGGCGCTGCAACAGTGGATCCGGCCAAAGTTGCAATGAACGGAAGGACAACGAAGTTAAAAAACATTGTGAGTGGTTTGCGGTGAGTTTGCAGAGAATAAAGGAAGGAAGGAAGGATGCAGATTGAGTGTTCAGCACGCAAATACGCAAAAATTGAGAAAAGAGGAAGGACGAAACTTGGGACAAAATGGTGTTCGGGGCGATGTGTTACATGTACCTGTGTCAACTCAATTATGGTATAGAACGACGATGTCCACGGATTGAACAATGGCCCGTCCCCAGACGGTCCCCGCCGTTACGTTCTCCCCGGGCGGCAAGGCCAATGCTCATGCTGCATCCACGGGCGAGGCAGTTTGAGTTCTGAACAATTGATCAGGGAGAAACGTATTCCTCACTTGTACATAGTTTCCAGGCGCTGGTTGGAGCTGGCCCTAGAAATTGAATGTCGGGTGTTAACAAGGACTCTAAATTCGAGCCCAATTTCCCCTTACCGGCGCCAAACGATGTTTCGCGGATCGGGATTGCCCCCAGCGTAGTATTAGACGGTCGGTCCCGCTTGGGAAGGAAATCACAGTCCTTTGAAAGCACCTCACCGTCCAAAATTAAAATTCAATACAAGCGGCCTGCGATGTTGACGGCTTCCAACAACCAAACCAATCAAAGCCCAAACTAATAATTCACTTGGTCTAATGGAACGGTTACAACATTTGGGCTTGTCAGTGCATTACTGTACCCCTTAGGTTATAAAGTAGGCGAGCTGAGCCGGGGAAATCCGGGATAAAGCTAAACTCTGATGTCACGAAATGTGGCCAAGGCGTTACTCTGCGTGAACAGGTGGTGGTACTACGCGGATCTGGTTATAAAAAACAAGCACTGTAAAGAATACGGTGTCGTCCCTCGTACCCGAGTTTTAGTGGTTTACGTGTGCACATTGCTAAGCAGGGGCTTCCCTGAGTAAGAGTGATGAATATTTAGCTCGGCACCTCCTCCGACTTCACGGAAGGCCGATTCAACTGCCCGATCTTGGGAATTTCACGAACAAACCGAGTCTACCATAGACAGATACATTAATAATTGGAACTCATACCTCGCTTTATTGAAGAACAGATTTTCAACTTACCGCCCGAGCGGGATTGCGTACAACGATAACCCCTTTCGGTCATTGGCCGCGGCGATCTCCGAAAGGAGGCATAGCCACTGATACACATTTTTCTCGCCTGCCAGTGCGCTCACGACTCCGAACAAGCGACACAACACCCAGGAGCGGGACGAGCACGTTCTTCCCGCGCCTGCCGCCCGCGCCCGCCCACTGTCACGCAAGCTCCGACGTCCTGCTCCCGGCCGCGCCCCATCTGAGTGCATCCGCGTAGGGTCGCATACGTCCTTTGGGTCCGCCCTAGTCTGTAGTTAACCACGCGCTGATGTATTGGAGGTCGATCTTATTACGTAAACTTCGGAGTTTCAATTTGGGCCAGGCTCGTTCAACACTTCCAGAGGCCTGAAACACAAATCGTAGGAAGCCAACAGGCTCTGAATTCAACTCCGAGAAGGTTTGTCGCTTCATAGTTGTTTGCCTCGCGCATTTTCGCATGGAACGAATTCTTCGTCGGCTCGCGTGGCCGGCCCATCAAAATTCGGCATCACGGTTCTGAGGTCTATGCGGGAAAAGGGACGGAGAAAGGACTTCTTTTGGCCTTCTGTAGTATTAATCACGACGAATCTGTAAAGAAATGCGCTCCAAACGCGGGAACGAATCCCGACATTTTTCAGATTACATAATAAGGTCGACCTCCAATGACAGCTGTCAGGTATTCGACAGACTACAACACGCGAGGTACCGAGCGAAAATTGTTGTAGCGTCTGTTTATAAGAGACTAGGTCCGCCCCACCCCCTGCATGGCTCAATCCTCGCGCTTACTCAGCCCTATGCAGTCCCAGTTGAAGTTAAGAACACGACGCCGTTCGCACCGTAGCGCACGCGATGGTGCCTCGTCCGTGCGAGCGAGAGTCGGCGTCCGCCTCCGCCCATGGCCCGCGTCTTCGGCTGACCTGTCTGTTTTCGTGGTCGCGAAGCCTTCCTCGTCGCTGTCTGCAACAGAGGCGCACACGGCTGATGTCTGTCTGGGTATGGTACACGTACCCGTGCCCCTTCCCCGCCGAGACGCCGTACCCATTCCACCCCATCCGAAGCGCCCCCATCAATGACGGCGGCGTCTCCCAATCTATCCCTGCGTTATCGGACACCGTTCCCGCGACTACTTGCGCTCGCCGGGATACTCAAATTATGGAGGGTCGCGGACACTCGTACTCGATGGCTGGACGCCGCGCATACGGTGCGTCCCCTTCCTCTCCTCCTCGCGCGCGTAATTATACTTAATACTTTGAACCCAGCCCGCATTCCATCCTTGCGCGATCTCGCCACCACGCACGCGGAGATTCGGGATGCGCTGCGCGCCGTTGATTCGCGCGCGGCTCGTGCACATTCAACGCCACATGTCCTGCCAATTCCGTAATTCAGGCGCGCGTCACGGGTATGGGGCGGGCGCGATGGGATATAAATCAGCGCTCGCCGTGCCCGCCTCTTTTGATGACTCCCCCGCCCGTCCGTGCCGAGCGGCGAGCGGCGAGCGCCGCGTCGGCGCGTCTGGAGGGGGCGGTGGGCACGGCGCTCCGTCCTGCTTCTTCGCGATGCGATGGAGAGGGGAAGGGAGGGGCGGGTCTGGGAGAGGCAATGGGCAGAAAGCTGTACGGCGCGAAGCGTATCATCTGCGTGCGTGTCGGATCGTCCCTCCCGCCCGCGCGTCGGCTCATCGGATGTAGACCAGGACTATACGCACTTCGACCATCCGAATCCGAGTCGTTACGGTACGGTGCGTATCGTGCCTCGTCCTCGGTCCCTCCCGCCCACCCCGCGCGTACGTCGGCCGATCGGGACGATACGCAGGGCCCACTCGCGTCCGAATCCAAGTCGGAGGCGGACTGTGATTCCGGAGACGGGCACGGAGGCCGAGGCCGAGGCGGACTGGCTCGGACGCGGACTGACGCGGACTCGGAGACGGAGGTGGAGGCGGGCGCGGACGAACGAATACGGTACGTGCTACTTGTCATTCGCTGCGTTTGCGTGCGAAGCTCGCCGTTCGGCGCGTTCGAACCCCATCGTTCGGCGCCCCTTCGCGCGACACCACGTACTTTTGGGCGTGGGCGTCGTGGGCACGGGGCTTGCGGTGCCTGGAGCAAGATGCGGGGTGTGGGCGTGGGCGGGCATGCGGGACGCATCGCTCGCGCGTATACAAGGCGGCTGGTACGGGGCACGGCGTGGGTGTGCGGTTCGTACGGAGGGCGGGGTACGCGGCGCTGGTGTGGACTTACGAAACGAGAGTTGGGGAGGCGCGTGGGCGTACGGCTGGTGTGGAGTATGGCGGAGCGCGGGGTCCGCGCTTGCAGCTGTTGGTGCGCGGCGGGGCGGGGTGCGAATGGGTACGCGACGGTGCGGGGCGCGTGCGGAGCGTGGACGAAGCGGGTGCGGGTGTGGAGCGGGTGTGGAGGGTGGGCGCGAAACGGGGCGGGGCGTGCGCGGGTATGTCCGCACAGACATCCCGCTTCTTCTGCATGCCCGCCATGATTGCAAGCGATGCAGCTCGGGATTTGCGCGCGGTGCGGCCTACCTCTGCGCTGCGGACTACATACTCGGAGGCGCGACGGCGGGGGAGGAAAGGTGGATGAAGGGTGGTATCGTCTCGGAGGCGCGCGCCGCGGAGGGGGGCGTGGGGGTGTCCGCGCCTGCGTGGTGTTCGCGTGTGGATGGTGAGGACGCGTGCGGGTGTATGGATGCACGGCATGTGGTGGGGGAGCATTGGTCGATGCGTGCGCCACGGCACAATTTAAACGACGCGCCTCGTTCTTCTGCCTTGCACGCGTTATTTGATAATTTTTGTTCGTTGTTCCTTCTTCGTTCTTCCCGCCCGTCCCGTTCGTCCCGTTCTTTCCTATTCCCTATTCCCTATTCCCTACTCCCTTATCGTTCTTCCCTATTCACTATTCCCATTCTTCCCTACTCGTTCCTCTCGAGTCTGCGCAGTGCACTCGGTGCGGGCTTCAATTCCATTTGGACAGTGTCCACATTAATACTGTGCAGTCCCGATTCAGCGGATTTATCCAATAAAGAGAGCAATGATCCAGTCCTTCAGTTACACATATCAATAGCGATATCGGTATCTGGGCGCAGCCTGGCAGAACACTGTATTTTTCGCTCTGCGGCGCGACTCCTGCGCTCTGCCGAGTCGTTCCACCTGTCCGACTTGAGCGCCGACGGACATCGCCTGCCCTCCTCCGTGTTGAACTCACACCGCCTGTTGAAGGTCGAACATCAACTAATTGCCACCGAACCATTACCTCCGGAAAACTCAAATCACGCGGGTCCAGTCCAAACGGCTTCGTTGATTTAAATTCCACCGATCTTATGTGTGTTGACTTCGAATAGTAATGAGTCATCATCGAGGAGCGCGCGACGGGGACGCAAGGCTGTGGTGTCTTCAGGCCAGTTTCTCTATTCCGAGTGTTAACCTAAATTGCCCGAACCCAGATAAGTTGCGCCGCCCACACGCAGCCCGGGTCCCCTCTCGTCCTCAATCCCCAAGATGACATGAAATCCTCCAACGTTGTTCATTTTCTGGAAGGCTAGAGCTAAAAACCAGAATGTGATTTAAGGAAACCTCCAAGGATACGGCGTTGACCTGCATCGGGATTGTTGGAACATTTTTAGAGATAAACGTGGAAAAGAAGGAAAGTTCGCTTGCAGTGGAACATGTGAGAGGAAGGAAATTAGGCGGGACGTAGTCTCTCTTGACAGATGGCCTATACGTCCGGGTTGAGTGGACTACATAAAAAAATCGCTAGTTGTCGCAAGAAATCATTACTGTCTAAGGGAGCTGCGAACCCTTCGAGTTCCCGCTGACTGAGTTTTATGATTATAAGTACTTACTCATGGATGGATTTTTGGCCGAACAGATCTCCAAGCGGTTTCACGATTTCATGATGTCTGTATGGCACATATATATGGCACATATACTGTATAATAAATAAAAATTTATCACATGACACAAAATATTGTGAGATAGTCAAGAAAGCGAGAAATATTCGAAACGACATCTCACCTGAACAAGATACTTGAGATGACATACACTGAATAAAAGTCTCAAATGGATGGGAAAATATTGTGATGACAGGGCGGCACCACAATGGTTCTGACTTAGATACTCAGCTGAACTTTGGCTGGGTTAATAACATTGGCTAATCTAGTAAGTGATGCGCAGCACTGCATCTGTCTTTATCTCGCCCGCTTCAACATAGCCGATGATGGGGACTCTGTGCGTCAATTCCTCATGGAATGCCGCAGAATCTCCCCAGAGGTGCAGTTTATTTGTGGACTCTCTGCTTAATGCTGAGACTCCAGCAGTCGAGAGGGTGATACACCAGTTAGACACAATCCAAGATATTCTTCTTGGCCCCAATGATCCCTATCAGACAGGTGGGTAGGTAGTACAACATGCGAGGTACGAGCAAAAAATGTTGTAGTGTCTGTTTATAAAAGACTACGTAGGTAGATAGGTAGGTAGAATTACACAGCATGGTCCTGCTTAGGAACACCGGTTTCCAGGAAGTATCCCAGTGTACAGGCACTAATAATAATACACCATCTCTCTCTGTTCCCTTAGCCGAGCTCACAGTCACAGCTTTCTGGTCGAAACGTCCGGCTCGCCACGGTAGAACTAATGGGAACGCCAAAAAAGCGGAGCTAAGCTAGTACATCAACTCGGGCAAACCTCTCAAGCGACCAAACGAAACACGGGAACAGAGTAGAAATATAGTCATGATAAGTTCGCGGTCCTTCATTAAATACACCCACGGCGATGGGCGGCACCAGATTGCTGGTCGTGCTGGCCGAACTGGCCTGAGTCTCCATATTTTTACAAGTCACCTCGCACATTTTTTTGCGTGTGTCGCAGAACCGACGAGATTGTCGATACCTATTTCGTCGCAGGCAGAGTTTGGGGAGGAGTAGTACCACATCGAAGGCTTTCTAGAGAAAGCAACCAAAGAACAGAGCTACAACTCAGTTGAGGGTAAATCGAGAAACCGTTCAGACCAGCACTGGCAGGCCTTCTAATGTTGACGAAACCAATCACAAACAGATGCGTTACGAGTACTTATGTAATCATTTTGAATCAAGAGGTTTTCAAGGTCTGGTTAAAAAGTGTCCCAATCTAAGTTTGGAAAGAAAATAGGGGCTGTGCTACAGTTTTTAGTGGCTGTGTTGAAGTGTTTTTAGTGGCTGTCCTTTAAAACTCATTCATTTCCAGTGAGTTTATAGTGGCTGTGTTCGGCTCTCGTAATCGGCCTCGATTCTCGTGCAGGTTCGATTCTCGTAATGCTCATTCTTTTATTTACAGGCTTATCAGGTTACTTTTTGTTGTTTTCTCTCTCGGAGCCCTTTGAAAAAGCAAAGCTTGCATGCACACCCTGCAGTGGCTTTCCCTGGTACGCCGCCGCACATACCATTGCAGCGCCGACCAATTTTGATTGGCCATCCAAAAATGACTGCAAATGAACATCCACCCCTCCACTTTTGCCAAGGGTGCACATATGCCTCCACAAAGATTTAGGGACACTCCTAGGTATGTCTAATGTTTATATTTTATGCAGGTCGCACCGCCGCTGCACATACCGTCGCAGCGCAGACCAGTTTTGATCGGCCATCCAAAAACAGCTGCAACTGAACATCCACCCCCTCCACTTTTGCCAAGGCTGAATCTCTGCCTCCACAAAAATTGGCGGACACTCCTAGGTATGTCTAATGCTTGTATTTTATATGTGTCGCACCGCCGCTACGCATACCGTCAGAGCGCAGCCCAATTTTGATGGGCCATCCAAAAACAAAAGTGTGTCATGATGAACGGAGTCCGCAGCACAGGCCAAATTTGATGGGCTATCCAAAAACCCAAGTGTGTCATGGATGAACAGAGTCCATTTTGAGCTCCTGGCAGGCCAAAAGCAGTAATTCTGAGCGTTCAAACACTGAATCACGATGTAAGCCAAACGGATGGGCCCGATACTCTGGTGGACATTTTTCCTCAATGGAGCTCAGGAAGAGGACCATTTCAGCATGCGGGATCAAGTGATTTGGGCCAGCCGTTGTTTGAGACCCTTAAAAGCAATGTCACCTATGACGGTCCGCCGGATTTTCGGCTCATTGCGATAATCTCCTGAATTGGCCGAGTGCCTCTTAATTAACTGGATTTTGCGGCGCAATACAAAGGTATTTATATTCTTGGTCCGGCCGATGTACGACAATGACTAATGTCAATTTTTTGGTAGGTCGGTTTTCATAATCGCACAGGCTCGAAGTACCGCGGACATTTCGATCTTTGGACACGAGACAAAATTGGGGAGCTAGCCACCAGCGCTAGTCGAAACCCTCCTTCCCTCTTCCCCGGGTCCTCTCCACCCGCATTGCAACTTCCGAATCGGTATAATAATCGGTATACTCCCGATTTCGAAATCTCTTGCCGCTAACCTTAACATCACCACACTTCCTCGTCCCCACATCACTGGTGTGCCCCACCACCCATCTCGGTCCTTGCCCATCAAGAAGTAAAGGCAAACATGAGGAGGATGGGAAAGGTATCCCTTTCTCACGGTCTCGAGGAGGTTCTCGGCCATCTCCTTAGCCTCGTCAGAGAAGAATGCTCCCCGGGTTTTCTTCGTCATGCAACGCATGTTGGCATAAGCAGCAAACAGTTTCTCCACACGCACTAGAAGAACCTTGCGGCTGGGAATGTAGCAATGGATACATCGAGTGAGAGCAGGAGCCATTGCCGTTTTGCATGCTCCCAACCAATCCCATGCTTCTCCAAAACCGCGCGGACTGCATCTGCATCGGATTTATCACGGATGAAGATGGCCTCACTGAATTAATGTGCAAAAGCCTTGGAATGCCGAGTGTTTCTTCAACAGCATTCCCTGAGAGCAGATGATTCTGAATCAGAGTCGGCTCAACTCTGTATCCGCTATTAAATAACTTACAATCTAACGGCTTCCCATGCACAGTGTTGGTCCTCAATACTGCAATCCCGCAATGTCTCCGCACTTTTGTTCCTCTTTATAACCACTAAGTTCCCAGCCCACTGCGAGAAAGGATGTTTAAGAACTCAAAACCTGATAGTACTGATTTAATGTTGGCCGGAGAGTTGTGTTTCACGGTCACTGAAATCAGGACCAAGTCGGTGTAGTCGGTAGGAAATAAGAATGGCTTTGAAAGCTGCACCGATCGGATGCAATCGAATTGCTCTGCTATGCATGCAACCAATAACAAGCCCCTCGAGACGGATGAAACCGCCCCTCCTGTCATGCCTCATACCATCCGCCCGTATCTCCTGAAGGCATTCCGTAACTTCATCCACAAGAACCCGCGTTCACTGTGTCACGGCCTCACATATTCCTGGAGGCCCGTTGCCGAAGGACTGCAGGCGAGAGCACAGCACACCAACAGAGCTGCAACCTATTGTGTTTTTGGAGTTGTTACCAACAATGTGCGAATTCTTATTATCGCATGCAACATCTGACTGAACTCGTTCAACAGACCCAACCTGGACTCACTTTGGGCCGTCCGGAGCTGGATAATGACGGGTCCGCAGGACGCGACATATGTGTCGCATATGAAAAACAATTGGACAACCTGGCCCAAACCCTAGAATCTCAGCACATGGATTCACATCTCCGTGAGTCCTCGATGATATATATTACGTACCAGAGCTGACTATGACTAGCTAATAATGAACTCGCCTTCAATACGGCCATAAACATTCCAATCGCGGTGGGATGTGCACTGTTTGCGACGGTTTCCCTTGTCATCTTAGACGGTTCTGATACCAATGTGGAAAACTTCTAAATACTGAACGCCGTGAGAAACGAACTTCTAAATTTAAATCCAATGTTTTTTTCGTGTGCAGCAAACGAACCATTCTCGGGACGCTAGAGAAGAAAGAAAAAACAGCACATAAGTGCGAGTATGCCGGGCCGTGCCGCGGCCCATCACCCCAAGTCGAATGATTTTCAGAAACGAATGTGATGGTTGTCGTTGAGGGAAGGAGGAGTGTTCACTCTTGACGCCGTCACGCGAAGGAAGTTCAGCTACAAACAATTCAGCAGACTCGGACTCTTTTCAAAGAAAATCCACCAGTACTAGGAAAGGAAATGCGAGTCAATACTTGCACCTATCCTAATTGTGCATTTGAGTGCTATAATCAGCACGAGCATGGCAAGAGGGAAGGGAAGGAACCTAGCAGGTGACAAGTTCAGTGAGGATGCAGTGGAAGTCGGTGAAATCTGCATGGCCGAGTTTCCACATCCATGGTGTCCAATTTGGCGGCCATCGCACCGGGACTCACACTCATCCGGTGATAAGCCGACCCTGGAACTAGTGGTAAAATCTTTCAATTTTACTGTTCTAAGCAGGTGCTTCCTATAGAATAATGACTGTATCACTCACTGTGAGCTGGGATGAGGTCTGAATTGCTAGCTAAGGATATACCCCTGTGTGAGTAGCTCTATTTGCTTACCTGGGGATGACAGTCACCACAATGGGTCTGATTTGTCAAGTAAAGTACTAGACTATTAGCTAAAGGTGTTCTTACCATCCCTCACCAAGGGATTGGGAACAGCCTACATGTATTCTACCAAGGACATGTCAATGCACTCCATCCAGACTGTGAGACATACCATACCAGGGGCACGTACAAGGATCAATAACAGGGCAGTGGGATGGTTTTAGCTAATAGAGCTGTGTGCAGCTCAATAGTCCGAACAACTCCGAAGATCTGATGATGTCGATCATGGAAATCACCGACCCGAGTGTGGAACAGAGATCTGATGTCGGAGATAGTACCAAGCCCTTGGCCTGTGATGCCAGGACTCGCTTGACCAGGGTTGAAGGGTTGACTTAGTGGGCAACTTAAGGGTTGATAGACCAGGGCTTGGTGGAGCTGGCACATGGAGTGTTCGCCCAGAGAAACATATGTGCTATGGAGCAATTCCCCTACAAATCCTCCAGAACAATTATTAAATATACCATTTATATGGACCTAATTACCAACAGGGACATCTCTTGAGCTAATAATGCTCATTGTAAGGGTAACCTCGAGGCCCGAGAATACTCAAGAGTCCTGGCAAGGGGAATCCGAAGTAAATATATAAAGAAGGTATAACAGAATACAGGAAGATGTAACATACCTGGCGAGGGAATCCGAAGAGAAGAAAGTCTAAGGATTTCCACGCCAGACCGTGGGTATAAGTGGCTACTGACTATGACCACGTGACCGGAGTGATTGGCAGAGATCCTGGGCCTGATCACAGACCACATGCCATCAGAAGTCACCAGAGGGAACGAAGGAGCAGGGATGATCGGAGGGTGGTCTGGATAGGGGACCGGAGGACGGAGGCTGGAGGTGATCGGAGGACCGGAGGTGATCGGAGGGCCGGAGGGGACACCGGAGGGGGGTTCCCCTGACACTCATCACCTCGATATATCTGTGTTCCGTTTATCTGTTTGTACTGAAAAGTCTCTTTTAGAATCATTTCCTTATGTAGAACACCAGTTTGTATAGATACCCATAGAACACCAGTATATTCTACCCTTCCTCTTCAGTGAGCATGGGCATGAGCTTGAGCACACAGGGAACATCTAGCATCTATTCGGAACACCTCCAGAAAGCTTATAAAGTTTCATTTTGTTGTTTCTGTTGCAACTGACAGTTTGCCCGTGCTACGCAACGGGAGCAGTACCGTCGTCTTGACAATAAGGAAATTCCTGTCTCTGAACCTCATAGTATTCAGATTATCTTTGAGCATGCTGGATATTTTCTAAGACCGTGCCTCCTGATCCCCTGTTCGGTTGCTTGTGTATTCAAAATTATGTGCCTTCATCCTGCCAATGTTACATTCAACATTGCCTTTGTCATAACACTCTGTCGTGTTCATCTTCCCCAGCTTTCGCCAAAACTATGCTCACCCGGCCTATATCCCGAGGAGGCGATGGTGCCATTCTGTGGGTGGGAGCGGGGCAGCAGCCACTGACGAAAGAAGTCGCGCTCGGGATCGGGGGCGCGTGGCTGCGTGTCTACGAAGGCGTTAGAATAGATACCGAGCTAAAATGGCTACATACATCGGTGCGCACAGGGAGGTCAGATTGCGACTGCACCGGCAACGCGTGGCAGGTTTTAGGAGTCGTCCGCGCTCGGGCCGTGGCGGCATCCCTTGCGCCCACCGCCATGTCAACTGGGCGCAGCTCCAGACTGAGCTAAGCCTGTAGTTGGGAGGATGGCTACGCACCTCGTCGATCAAACCGTTCATGTCCAGTCCACCCGTTAGGTACCTTACATCCTCCCCCACATTGTCCCTCAGGTCGAGCGCGTATTTGTTTTTGACGGCCTTGCGAACGGGTTCCGCACCTCCCCTGCCAGACCGCCTGCACAAGTGCGCGATCTCCGTATAACCAAGGCCGTGGCGTGTGGCGAGAATGCGACACAGCGCACGTGCATGGCGGTTGAGGTGCCGAGTGTCGGTCCGGGGCTTGCGGGTTGCTTTGCCGCTGCTCTTGAAAGTCAATACAACCAATGGAGCAGCCCTGGACGTGACCTCACCTCCCCTTGGGAGCTGCCGTCGGCCGTAGTTTTGCGGGCGGGGTAATTCGCAGTGAGGGGATGGTGGGACATGAGGTTGAAAGCGGAAACAAACAAGATGTGGTTGGTCTTTGAATGGCTTTCGGTCTATGTATGTTGACCTCGGGGTGGGAGAGGGTTGCAGATTCCAATCGAAGAAATAGCATCACGTGATGGATGCGTTACGATTTAAATGTGGTGTTCCCTTCAACTCCGTGTGACTGATTTACTGCCTGATCCCAGTCTGATCCCGTATAAATATGCCTTCGCAGACTGGGGACGATGGAAGGTTCACTCAGCAGGTACACCACCGCGTCCATAATTCTGAGAAGCAGCAGCTAACTAAAAGGAGATAAGTACGAGTTTGCCGGGCCGGTGCCGCGGCCATTACCCCCAAGTAATTAAATAATAATTTAACACAAGACTCATCCCTACTAGGCAATCTTCGGTTACAATGCCGACTGACTGCTGTCTAAAGTTACAGATGGAAATGCATAGACATTTTAGTACATCCAAGGGTCCCAAATGCCAACTCATACCAGCAGATATTGCAGGTGTTCCCCTCGATCATCACGGCCGTCGACTCTGACAAGCCAGGCCAACAACAAATAATGCTATAAACCCGGCTCCAAGAGAATAACTGTCCAGATTTTTGCAGGTATGGATGGTAGTACATCCCAGGGTCCCAAATGCCAACTCATGCCAGGAGTCAACGCGAACATTCCCCTTGAGCATCGAGATTGTCGACTTTGACAACCCGGGATATCAATAAATACTGCTATAATCTTGGTACTTTTTACATCGTGGCTCTGGGGAAAGCGTATTTGAGAGTTATATGGTGAAGAAAATGTCTCTGCCACCGTGGATGGAGAAATGCCGGTCGCCAACAAATTGGCATGCACGCCCAACAAACTGGCATGCATGCCGATTTGACGGGCGTGGAATTGATGGCTCACCAAGAACCCACGCCCACGCCAAAACATGTCGATTTGCGCGGGCGCATGCCAATTTGTCACGCCAAAATGTTAACTCTTATCGAGGCGCAGGTGGAGGCATGCGCCCACCGGACGTGATGAACTGGATGGCGGAGATGCCGAATTCCACGGCAGGGGTTTCAGGAAGCGGCGGGCGGAATAGGTGCATATACTCGAATCCATATTCAGAATCTTGTTTACTGAGCCTTGACTCCCAGGGCTACAATCCGTAATGCACAAATGGCACCCAACGAAGGAAACCTACGCCTGATTTACCTCTAAGTTTTAACACCGCGACGTGAAGCGCTTCAGCCGCTTTGGTGAGATCGGGTACAACCGACCCGGGAGATGTGTGCGTGAACAGATGTTCATAAAACGCATCGGCAACTTTGGGACCATCCAGATCGTTCATGGTCCTGTGCAACGTCAGCGTGGAAGCACAGAATACAGGATGAAAACCCACCACATCGTTCCAACGATGCCTCGAAATCCAGCAAATAGTAGCGAGGCAGCTAGATGCATTGCTTCATCCGGTATGGTTTCATCGCCTCTTGCCGTTTCGCATGCGCTCAGGAACGCGAGTGACATGCCCTTCCTCATCCGCTCATTGCCATCGCCACCCTGTCTTCGCATAATCTCGGAGATCTTGAGCCGCCCGTCGGCAAGCATGAGCCCACTATCGAGTGGATCGCGCGCATCTTGTACCCCGTGGCAGGCAAAGTGCATAATGGATGAATTGAGTAAATGTTCCATCACTTTGGACCTTTTCGGACTGCGTAGACGCATGAGCCACTGCACTGGAACATGCTTGGCGATGTGGTCCAGCTCGTACGCTGTTCCGAGTAGGCTACAGCTATCCGGAGCGTTTGGTTCGATCGCAACTGTAACTTTGAACGACGAGGTGGTGTGCATTACGGTCGGGGGATCGAGCAACGTCGTCAGAGTGGGCGTGTAAGATGAGATAGCGTAGTCGGAGAGACAGTCGGTTGATTTCTCCTTGTAGACTCCCGCGGCGTGAATGGGGAGGAATGTGAACAGTCCGGTCGGACACCACCACAAACGAGGCGGATGTTCGGATTTCTAGGTGGGGTGAGACGCCATTCGACCAGTACGATGTTTGTGATCTCACTTTCAGATCCAGTGCCTCAACCACCGGCTTCACGATGCTATACCAGATTTCTTCCAGGAGACGACAGAGAATCTCATCGGGATTTACCTTCACGCGACCTTCGCGTCCGCCGTAGAGTCGAGCTCCGAGTTCCATAACATCCGCAGAAGTCTGAGGAGACGATCGCACTTCGAAATGGGCTGAGACGCTGTTGTCGTTGCCACCCGACAGAACGCGAGGAAGCTCGGCACATAGCTCGAACTTCCGAGGTGTCCAACTCGGAAGCTCGATATGCTTGACATCTTCGGGTTGAATTATGAGAGCTGATGAGCTCGAGTTCGTGGTGAGTAGAAGTACGACGGGGCCAGACACTGCTGCCTGGCGCAACGCATCCAGCTTCTTCGGCTTCAGGAAGTTTTCGAATCCAGGAAGTTTTCGGACGGCGTCCAGCATCTTCGTCCTTTCCTCATCCAACTCACGGCAGCGCACCCCCTCGGCTTCAAATGATATGCGCTCGCGCTGACTTTCTCTACCGGAGTCAATCTCCCGACGATTGTCTCGAATAGCAGATTCCTCCAGTTGGCAAGATATATTCCTGAGCTTGGTAAGAAGCTCCGGATAGCCACCGACGAGGTGGTCGAGAGACGGACGGAGTTGTAGAGCTTGCGACCAGAACACCGAACGACTTGCCTCAAAAAACTCTACAGCGAGATCACGCTGATTGAGTGTGAGCGCCGCTGTCGCAGAGTTCACTGCAAGAGATGAAATTGCTCCCCTCGTCAGCCGCTGTTGGCGGGACTTTAAGTCAAGGTTCAACGCCGCAATTTGAGGAAGCAGGTCGACCGCAAGCTGATACGCTTCCAGACAAGTACGATGATTGTGCTCCTGGGCGAGTTGAGCCCACACTACGGCCGAAGAAAATTTTCGTAGAGGCGTGGAAGATTCGTAGGTGGCAGCCTGTCTACGTAGCACGAATGCTTCATCAACGCTCCCGGGAAGCCCCGCGTCGACACGAGCGAGGAGAGCACGGGAAAGTCCGTGGAGGGAGATGTCGCGCTTCGGATTCGGGGGAGTGCACAGCGCAAGAGATTGCTTGAATAGGTTAACAGCCTCATCAAAGTCACTCTGATTGCGTCGCTTCTCAAACCGATCCACGAGAGCGGTAGCAAGGTCGTTGAGTGAGTCGCTATACCGTGGATGTGGGGATGCGCGAAGTACGAGAGTTTCACGGTGAAGTGATATTACTTCGTCGATATCACCGGGTTGCCTTTCCTGGACGGAGTGAGTGGGTTCCTGACGCGCTGGGGAAGCTCACCACTACCTGCAAGCTCATTGCATTGGCGAGATTCGTAAGCGACACATCGCGTCCCGGCTGTCCAGCAGGCAGGAGCAAGAGAACCTCTCTATGCAGCCTCACAGTTTCGTCGATGTCGTCGGCATTCCCTTGGTCCTCGAAGCGGGTCCATAACGCGTTGGCGAGATTATTGAGCGACTGGCCTCGGTGGTGATCCCCATCAAGACGAAGTTCCAACGCCTCTCGATGGAACACAATCGCCTCGTCCAGGTCGCGTGGATCGCCCCTCTCCTCGGAGCGAGTGTGCAAAGCGCTGGCCAGGTTGTTGAGAAGCATGCTGCGATCTGGATGCGGAGCCGGACAGAGCGCCAGTCCTCTTCTGTACAACGCAATAGCCTCGTCCATATCGCCCGGATCGCCCTGTACCTCGATACGGGTCCACAGCGCGGTGGCGAGATCACTGAGAGACCCGCGGTGGTATGGATGTGAAGGGGAGAGAAGCTTCAAGGCCTCCCGGTGCACCGCGACGGATTCGTTGATATCATCTGGATCTCCCCGCACGCTGAACCGCGTGAGCAGAGCTCCTCCGAGGTTGCTGAGCGCAACGCTGCGCGACGGATAGCGCCCCGCATGAGTCGAGACTGCCTCTCGGTGCATCTCCATCGCCTCGTCGAGGTCGGTGGGATCTCCCAGCATCCGGAAGCGCATCTCCAGCGCAACAGCGAGGTTGGTGAGCGACACGCCCCGGCTCGGATGCGGCGCGGATCGAAACGAAAGCGCATCTCTGTGCAACGCAATAGCCTCGTTTATGTCCTCCAGATCGCCGCGGCGCTCGAAGCGTAGTCGTATGGCACGCGCGAGGTTGCTGAGGGTCGTGGCTCGGTCGGCATGCGGAGCGGGACGCAGCGCAAGAGCTTCTCGAAGTAAAGTTATCGCCTGCTTAATATCATCCGGATCCTCTGTCTCCTCTGCACGCTCCAGAATAACCAGCCCATGAGCACTCACGCACAGAGCACGACTCGGATGAGACACCGGACAGAGCGCGACCGCCTCAGTGTGCAACGCAATCGCCTCATCGATGTTGTCCTGCTCCCCGCGCGAGCGGAGTGCATCCCCGAGAAGGCGAAGAGACTCGATGCGCTCCGAATGCGGGGCATTCCGAAGGGCGAGAGCCTCCCTATGCACCGCAATCGCCTCGTCGATGTTGCGTGGGCCACCACACTTGATGAACCGGGTCCTCAAAGCAGCACCGAGCTTGCTGAGGGACACGCCGCGGTCGGGATGCGGCGCCGGACGGAGCGCGAGGGCCTCTCGGCGCAGAGCGATCACCTCCTCGATGTCATCCGGTTTGCCTTGTTGTTCGAAACGGGTTTCCAGAGCGTTTGCAAGATCATCGAGGGATTCGGCACGCTGTGGATGCGGGGCCACTCGCCAGGCGACAACTTCTCTAAGCGATTCAATCGCCTCGCCAATCTCGTCGTGATCTCCGCGTGCCAGGATATCGAGTGCACGATTGCGGAGGGAGGTGGCAAGGCCGTCGTCCGGGAGAGTGTCGAGCTGCTGAACAGGTTCTCGACTTGGCATATCCTGGACGGATGAGTGGGGATGAGTAATCCACCCTGAAGTAAATTATGTTAACTCACAACAGTTCGATTTACGACTTCAGTCCTCGGAGAGACCGCCTCTGCTTCCAAAACCCGATTTCGCTGTGAATCCCGTGAGCAAGCAAGACTACCACGAATGGCGCATGAAGACTCACTTGAGTGGCGGGAGTAACAGTAGACGGCAAGCGGCGGGCGGCGCGGGGAGCGACGGACAAGCGGGAGATGGTGGAGGAAGAAAGAGAAGGTCGTGGAACGTCGTAAACAAAGCCAAAGTTGGACTTTGTAAAATTTCGCGGCTCGTGTTCGCTGAAATGTATTGTCAGCTAGCTAGCGCACAGCTAGACTCGTGACCAGTCTGCCTTCGGAGTGCAACAAATGTGGCGAGCACTGTTGCCGTAGGCAGACTGGTACTATTCGGAGATGTCAATTGAGACGAGCCTGAGTTTCAATTCTTTGGGCAGTGCCGATCACGGCATCACGGTGGCTGAGCCTTGCCATCAATTTCGATGCAACTTTGAGTCTTGTGTACAGGCCGCTCAGATAACTACAGATAATTCTGAGGAGACGAATTTCAAGTAAAGAAAGATTTAAACCTTCCACCTCTTTGCATTTTGTGTAACAGAGTTAAATTGAGCCCAGGGCGGACGGCATCAAAATCCCGCCCGTGCCTTTTGTTTGGTCCGAATAGTACTTCGGGGACAGAAAAAAGTCCAGGTAGGTATTCATCCAGAACACCGGAAGTCCCAGCGGCGGTGGTCGAACCCGAGGACCTTACATGATGGCCCAAAAGTATAAAAGGCATACTTTACCTCTCAGCCAGGATTGTATGTAAGAGTGATAGCAGGAGCGGTCATATCATCTGGGGCTTAATATTACGATTAAATACACCCATCGTACTGTAATGTAATCATACCATAATGTAATTAAATCAGACATATTCCTAAGGCCTAATATTACGCCCAGCCTGTATTTAATCGTAATCCTGCTATTAGTTGTTCCCACGATTGAACAGGCCTCCGAACGAGCATTCGGTCATGGATGTGCTCAGACTCGGCCGAACATCCCCTCGTGAAGGAGGCGCGCAACACGAGAAGTGTGGAGCGGTGGGGCTAGTTGACAAGAGAAACCGCGGATAAGCAAGTGAATGATACGATCCAGGAGGTAGATCATCTGTGGAGCGGCTAGGTTCGTTGGATGTGATCAACAGTCTCCCGAATTAATTAAAGCAAGGAGGATCACGAAAAATGAAAAGAGAACAATGAAATATTCGCAACGTAGCATTTCTCCACGTCCGGAGAATTTCAGGAATCTTGTCCACGCTGAGGTTGGAAGCCGCAGTGTTGCGGCGGAGCAAAAGCGCGGCAACACATATCCACAAGAGGAACACCCTCTGTAAGGCCGTGAAGTAATTGACATTGACATTGATAGGCTCTGTATAATGATGCAGATTTATACTGTTCACGTGGCAGAAAAATAAAAAGCGGCATACCTTAGGGCCAGGAATCCATGTCATGAATGTGTTGGTGGTAGGTACATGGGAGAAGCCTCCATCAGACGCATTCCAACAGGGACGGTTAGTCCTGGATCCAAAGTCCTGGAAAGCCGCCGTGGCGCCATTTTGTCGGCGCAACAGGGATAAATTTCGAACACACGTTTACGTGTTGCAGGATAAAACCGAGGAATCAACGCTGATGTCAGGAGTACCAGCGATTCTCACACGCGAGAGCCACGGAATCCAGCCTTCGAGATGTTGGAAGAGACGATGAGGAATCTACTACTTGAGGATATTCTTCATTCTCGCGGAGCGTTGATCATTCCGCATAAAATCAGGCGCTCCGAGGAACGGCAGAGGATAGCCGATGTTCCGGCGGGGAAAGAGCGCGGCAACGAACATCCCGACTGTGCTTTCATACACGATGTCTGGACCATTAAAAAAGTGAAACACTTATCACAGCTGAATGCTCACTGCCTGCTGTCGACGTCATTCAAGGTACGCGCTGAACCTCCGAGGATCTTCTTAGCTCATCGTGTCGCAGGAAGGACGCGGGCATTCAAAACCCTGTTTGGCGCTCATGCACCGCCATTCGGGTGTTTTATTTACGAAACATCCAGTCCCAACATTCACACAACATCCTTTCTGACATCTCTATCAGGTCCATTCGACATCTCATAGAACTTCCACGTAAAATATTTTCCAAACATATTCTAAACCTCATAGTAATGTTTCTAAAACCTCCTGTGCACATTGTCATGTAACATCTTCGATTCGGACGTGAGAGTACTGAAGCATTTTAGACAAGGTAAGAGTTTGTGTGCTACATACTTGGATAGCGAGAGAGTACTTGGACGAAGGCAGTCTTCTTCCTCTGCCTTCCTCAGGGCTTTACACTGTGTGAGTGTACATTGAAGGACCGTGATGGGGCCGAGCCCCCGAGACGAGCAACTTGGGATGTGTTGCTCGTGGTTTGTGGTCTTCTGTGAAGGCCGGTAATGACGCACACAAGTGCGCTTTGAGGCGCATCGATTGGAGCTTCAAGTTTGAGACTGCCTTGACCACGTGCCAAAGGTCTGTGCGCATCAGCCAAACAAGCAACAATGTTGGCGCCCACAAACCAGCTTCCTCCTTCCCTCTTCCTTGACTCCGTTACTGTTCAACTTGTTTCCCCATGGCCGTTTCTCTTCGTTCTCTGTCGTCGCAGCTGTTCTCCGCCTGGTCAACCACTTCTCATGACGGTGCTCAGAACCAAGCTCCCGCAGGCTCCCGCTGTTTTACGTCGATCCAAAATGCAATGTCGCAACATGCAAATTCTTTCAAGTTCTTCCATACCACAATACCTCAACTCATTCAAGTTCTCCAATGTTGCAACACCTCAACTCATTCAATGTCGCAACACCTCAAACCATTCAAGGTTCCGTGCTTCAAGCTTCAAGCTCTCGAAACTCAAGCTTCACTCTCGGACACCGCTCTATGATGCGGCCCGCATGCTCATGCGAGCTGCACTTTCACTCCCCTCCATTTATCGGCCCTGTCTAAGGTCCCAATGATGTACTGCATGCACACCCGTTTACTGTTGATGTGTTGGGGGTACGCAGCCATCTCAGTGTGGCGGCTATTACGGCAATGAGTATACACTGCGAGTGGTTTTGTATTATTTAGCCTGTACAAATTTTATCTGGTTTTCTGTATCATTCGTTTTGAGGAAAAAAAAATAAGAATATTACAAGTGGTGGGTCTAATATTTGTACAAACATCGGAGAGATATTGCTGGTAATGTCTCTGAGATAAAAAGTTGAGAAAGGCTCCAGGTTTAACCGATTTGGTATTGTGGCGATGTTTCCGGGAACATCTGACGATGGCCCAACCAATATCTCCGGACATCACTGGTCAAACCTGCAGGGAACGTTTCTACCGAATGGCGGTGTACATACCCGTAGCTAGTTAAAGTGTGAAGGGGAGAAATATAGTGCGCAAACGGATCCGGGCCGCAGCAAATGAGGGTCGTCGACATCATTCATGTACCAACGTTGAATCCTCCGATATTTCGTTAGATCCTGAATTGCGGAATCGTTAAAACCCGTGGAGACGAAGAATCCCCACTAGAGAGGGAAGCATATTGGATCCGGTGGCAAACCAAAGCCAAAGCCAGGACAGGATTTGAACACCGCTAGCCCAGTAGAGATTAATTCGAGCAGGACAACAAGGGTCGTATTGCACGCTGCCTGTCAGTCAAGCCTTAGCGCGTAATACATGGATAGTGGCAGATGGGCAAGACGCGGGCGGCGGGACGGATGCAAGAGCCCGGCGCAGTACCCCAGAATCGAAGGCATCCGAAGGACGGGCACATTGGGAGCCAGGTAAGCGGAGCCATTGGGGAGCCAGCCTTTCTTCAAGGGCAAAGGCCATGCCACAAAGAACCAAAATTGAGGAGAGCGCGAAAGAAGAAAAACACCACGTGGCATCAACGTCACTCGAACGTCACGGTTGGCATCAACTGATTGTCACCGCGACGTCGCGTCTCACTACTGTACTTTTACATTCAATTCAACCGTCACCCACCCCCTGGTCGATGGCGAATCTCGGTATTTTGTCACGCATAACCCAGTCGTTGGTCGAAAGCCATTTTGTCACGCACCCTCCAAATTTGCATCCACAATGTGTAAAGTCGAAAATTTTTGTTGCGGTGGTCGAATTTTTTGCTTGTGTCATGCGAAACACCCGTGGTCGAATGGTCGAATCAATAATTTGAGTCACGCGTCACCCCCCTGGTCGGATTGAATGAAAAAATACAGTACGTGCCCTCGACAAGGTGATGGATAGGCGCTTTACCGTTGAGGGGACCAAAGGAGTTGGCGGAGGGGACATGATTTCCGCTGAATCTGTGGCAAAGTGCGCATCTCAGCTAGAGTTGCTGTCCCAGTAAGTAGGCTACTGTACTATTACGACCAAGTGTTCAGGTGACGGGTGACGGCCGCCTGTGAACTGAACACTTGGGGCGTAGGTGACGGTGACATAGAGAATTTATGGCCCAAATAGGCCTGAAAATGCTGAAAAAGATCGGCCGGCATTCGCCGGACTTCCATACTGTACGTACTTTTAAGGAGGCGACGGTCACGGTCACGGTGGACCCCGTCGCGTCGCCCCCGTCGGGGCGGGTCACGGTCACGATGTCCTCCGTCGCTAAAGCCCCGTCCGTGATTAGCCTCCGTCGCGAAACCAGAGAAAGAGGAAAGGAAGGGACGAGGGGAGTGTTTTGGGATCGAATGTTTATTTGGGTCCAGATAACTCTCGAGCTGATCACAGTGGATCAGACTCAAGCCAAGGGTGCGAAGTCGCGAAGGGCTGGAGGCTCGGAGCTGTCGGGATAGGTAGAGGATACGGGAGATGGGGTTTTCAATGTAAAGTTTGTACGAGTCGCTGTGCCAGCGGCCGAGAAGTTGGATTTCGTAGTCGCTGTACCCGGCAGCGGCAGCCTCGGAGGCGGCGCCTCGACGAAAGCTGTGGCCGGCAAAGCCGGCGGGGTTGAGTCCGGCGGCCTCAAGGGCGGCGCGGAGGCCCCCGACAAAGTCTTTGTAGTGTAGGGGCTTACCGTCGACACCTTCGAAAAGTGGGCTGTTGCCGGCGCGGGGAAGCTCGGTGTAAAGGCGCTTCGCGGCGGCGACGGGGCATGACACATGTCCAGGCGCAGCGGCCATGGTGATGGTAATGCCCTTGCGAAAGGGGTCGTTCTTCGAGCCCGGAAGGGTGAGATTGACGTGGGTGGCGTGGTCGAAATCGGGGAAGAATTGCACGCTGTCACGGGTGAGGTTGAGACTGGCATCCTTGCCCGAGCCGACTGTGATTTCTCCGGATCGTAGAAGGCCGGAGTAGGCGAAGCAGTACGCGACGTAGAGGGTGGTGTGCCCGGGGACGACACCGGGTCGCAATTGCGCCAGGAGAGCAAGGAGGATGGGACGAGTGATGGGTTGGACGGGTTTCCGGTCTTTCTCGCCGTGGAAGCGTTTAATGCCACGGATGAGGCGCTGCACAACCGGGGACTCACAAATGGAGAAAGGTAGATCAGCGTCGACGTGGAGGGAACGAACGGCAGAGAGGTATGCCTTAATTGTTTTGGGTTGCACCTTCCCCCCGAGACTGGCAACCCAAGACATGACTGCGGGCTGAGTGGCGGGGAGGATGGCACCGGCGGTGTTGTACAAGCTGTGGAGCTTGGTGAAATTGATGAAAGACCGCTGGCCGACGGAATAGGTGCGACGAGTGGACGACGCGAGCCCATGCCATAGGTAAAAAGAGACGGTCTTGGACCACATGGGGTACTGTTCGTACCACCAATTCGGAGGTGTTTGGAGGACGGCTGCCGGTTGAGGTAAGGGGCGAGATCGAACATGCGTGTAAAGGAAAAACGAGAAGCAGCGTCAGCGATCACATTCTCTTTAGAGGATAACCAGACAGAGGAAAATGTGAAGTCAAGCCGGCATGCAAGGGCAAGGAACTGGCGGAGGAGCTCCATCGTCGGCGTGGACCTGATGGAGAAGTTGGTGATGGTGTCATGCACGGCCTCGTTATCTACGTGAAAGACGACATGCATCCCGGAGAGGCGGTCACCCCAGCAGAGGATAGCGTGGACGACGGCCAGCATCTCTTTAACCTGGATGTGATGTGTGCGGTGGCGGCGAGGGCACCTGACGGAGAACCAATCAGACTCAAAGTGGCCCCCCAGCCCCTTCGTGCCGCTGGCATCCGTGTAGATGTGGACAGTAGGGCACTGCGGAGAGACGAAACGGATGCCGTTCCACTCCATCGCGAACGCGAACCACCACGCGATGTCCCGACGCGCGCCTTTCGAGACTCGCCGCCGCGAGAAGGGGGTGCCGAACTCTGATTGGAAGTCATAAAGGCCGCGAAGGAAAGCATGTGAGGTCGGGATGACCTGCAACGCGAACTGGAGGAAGCCGGTGAGCTCCTGGACGTCCCGGAGCTGGGCATGCGTGCGGTGCGTCCAGGAGGAGAGAAGCCCCTTGAGATAAGCAAGCTTCTCTGCAGGAAGGCGGGCCTCCATTTGGACGGTGTCGAGCTCGATGCCGAGGAACTCGAGCGTCGTCGCAGGGCCGAGGATTTTCAGTGGCTGGAAATGGAGCCCCAGCTGGTTACCCAGAGCTAAGGCCCATTCCAGGGCGTGCTGTACCTTGCCCAGAGGGATGTTAGGTGCGAAAATTTTGAGAAAATCATCGAGGTAGTGGCGCACGAAAGCGGGGAGATTGCGCTGCAGAATCCAGTGCAGGGCTTCCGCGAAGAGATTGAAGATGTACGGCGCCGATCGACATCCGAAGCCGAGTACGACGTCGTAGTAGAACTTCTACTCCCAAGTGAAGCCGAGGAGGTGCCAGTCAGCGGGCCGAACTGGGATGTGGCGGAAAGCTGATTCTAGGTCGAGCTTGACAAGATGAGCACCGTGCCCAGCGGCAACGATGTCGGTGATGGCGCGGTCGATCATGTCATACCGAATCGAGGCCTCTGAGTCGGGGATACCTTCGTTGACCGACCCACTGCGTGGCCACGAGAGGTGATGGATGCGGCGGACTTTCGTGGAACGCTTGCGGGTCACTGCGCCCAAAGGCGAGCAACGGAAATTCTCGAACGGTGGTTCGAGAAACGGACCGGCAGTCCGCCCGTTGGCGACTTGCGCGGCGATGTCTGCGGACAGAGCGGCGGTGGCGGCAGGCGAATCAAAGGCGGACTTCAAGTTCGTGCACATTTGTGAAGATGATTTGTCACCCGTGAACCCGAGATTTGCTCCGTGACGAATAATGTGAATTAAAGAATTAAAGAGGATACAAATTCTCTGTCAGGATAGTCGCGTAGGTAGAAAGTCCATGCATACTCATTGAGAACGGAGGTTACGGTCGGGATTAAAGGTGCGTCGGCAGGGGCGGTATTGATCCGCGTGTC
Organism: Mycena rosella; assembly: GCA_029378255.1. Classification (NCBI taxonomy): domain Eukaryota; kingdom Fungi; phylum Basidiomycota; class Agaricomycetes; order Agaricales; family Mycenaceae; genus Mycena; species Mycena rosella. The sequence continues at coordinate 286,364 of JARKIE010000030.1, read as the reverse complement.
GGTATTAGGGCGTGTTGGAGGGAGTGCGAGCGCGGGGAAAGAGTCGGCATAAGGTAGGGGAGGGGGAGCCGTTGCGAGGGTGCCAGGTGTGCCGGGTTCGTCTGCGGGCGGGCCAGGACGAGATGGTGGTGACGAGGAGCTACTCATCCGATCGGAGCCCTATTTGGGGTGCTGACCCACCGGGTGGTCCTTCCCGCACCCCGCCGCGGAGCAGGCGTGGATACGTCCCCACCTGCAGGGTGACGTGCAGGTGCCAAGGTTGAAATTCCGGCAGCCATCCGTCGCGCTGGAGGTCTGCGTACGCTTTGGGCCTTTAGGCGAAAGCGCGACATTGATAGCCTTGCGATGAGGGTAGACGTAAGAGCTGAGAAGCCCGATATCTGAGGCACCCCATCCCTCGTATGATCCCGTGAGCATATCACCTCGCCGCCGATTGAAAAACAGTGTGTGGTACTCAAGCACTGCTGGCCATTCATATTCGGTCGCGAGGGTGGTAATGTGCGTGAGGTAGCGATAGAACTAGACGCAGGGAGCGATGGCTTTGCTGGGGGCTAGGTGGGCTGTGAGGATGCCGAAGTAATTGTGGAGGGGGAATGTGATCGAGTTCAAATTCTTGTATGCCTTGTGCTTCGAGACATTCATCTCGAAGGTTCCTGCGGCGCTGAGGCTGTAGGAAGGCTCCGAGTCCTTGATCCGCTCGTCGAGTTTGTACAAGTCCGAGGCTTTGAGCTCGTGGGTGATGACCGCCGTGATGCATGCCGGCTCGATATCGGGGAAGAGGGATCGGACGGAAGGCAACGCACCTGCGGCGGAGTTGACAGGTGCGAGGGGCGGGGTAAACTGTGACTGTGGCGGGATTACGAGGGCCAGAGGCTGAGGCGCGTTGGCCGGCGCAAGTGGCTGCAGCGGGGCGGGTGGTTGCAGGGTCGAAGCCGACGACGACTGCTCGTTCTGCAGAGCGGTGTAGAGTTCAGTGGCTGCCTCTCGAGCCAGAACCCTTGCGTCCGGGGCCGCAGTGAGGGTCTGAAGGGAGGCCAGCATGAGCCTTACTTGCGATGCCAGGCTATCGATCCTCTGCGCATCGGTCTGGACGATAGGCACGATGAGCGGAACGATGATGGGGTCGGTCGAGACAACGGTGGGGTTGCTCGGGACGACGGCGGGGTTGGCCGGAGGTGTGAGGCTGTCCCCAGACATTTCGATGGGGTCTGGAAGGGTAGGGGTTTGGGCTGGTGCCGAAGTGGATGTGCGCGGTGCAGCGCGCTCGAGAGCGCGAAGGGCGGTGTTTGCGGGAGGTGCCTGAGCAGGCCTCCGTGTGAATTTGCCGTTGACGCGGTAGGGGTCAGAAGCCGTGAGAGATAGGGCAACGCTCGAGTCCGACGACGTCGAGCGAGAGATGTATTAGAGTCAAAAATTGTATGCGACGACGAAGATCTAAGGAAACTGCGAGCGCAGTGTGAGACGCGGATGTCTACTGCTGCAGCTCGCAGGCTATATATACTGTGTCGAGAACAAGGCGCGAGAACAAGCGGGATAAGGGACGTCGGGAGCATGAATGTACGGAAGTAGCATAGGAGCTAGGATGAATGCTAAGAGAACATACTTGAGACGTACAAGGCGCGACGCGTCGAGGAAAGGAGGTCGCCGGTCGTGGCTTGTTTGCTAACAACGGGCAATGCCCACATCTCCATACATTGCCCTTCCACCTTTTTGAGAATAAAATAAAACATAAGTTTCCTCCCCTGTCCTTCACCAAAGAGACAAAAAAAGAGCCAAATTGGGCTGCCCCACTCATAGATTGGTACATTTTCAGTAAAATCCTCGCTCAAAAGGTCATACAAAAAAGTTTCATCTTGGTCCCGTCACCTATTTTGGCGATGGTCACGGTCACGACTACCCTCGTCGCGTCGCTTTCGTCCAGGTTGCCATGTCACAGTCCCTCGGCCGTCGCCTCCCTACAAGTACGTACAGTATATGGGAGGAATTGATGGTATTTGTCAGAATGAACACTTGGTCCAGTGAACACTTGCGGTGACGGGTGACACCCTGTGAACACTTGGTCTAGTAATAGTACAGTATAAAGCAGGCGGACTGAGCCGGGGGCATCCGGGGATAAATCTGAACACGAAATGTGGCCAAGGCGTTACTCTGCGCGAACAAGTGGTGGTATTACGCGGATCTTATAAACAACAAAGCACTGTAAAGATAGTCTGTTAGTTACCGCGCCCTGATTGCCGTTAGGTCTCCTTATTATATAAGCTTCCGTTTTGGGAAACCACGTGCAGGCTTCACCAAACTGCTCAAGCTCATTAAAGGACGCGTAATCTTCGAAAGGACGCGTCTTTCATAATTTCGGACATGTATAATTGGCTCTTGCATTGTTAGGATGATCAAAAAACCCCGAATACACGGATTCCGCCAGTTCTCTAATGCTAGCCACCAGTGAAAGCAAGCTTTTCTTCTGAATTCTTGAATGGGAGGGCTTCTCTTTTCAATTATAATGCCCCCTGTGGGTTTTGGTCCCGACGCGGGAGAGATTCGGCCGGTGGGTGTCGCCAATCACATCAGAAGGCACGCGTATCATGGACAGTGAAGCCAAATCTGCTGAAGATTCGCTTTTCATCAACGTGAGATTTGCAGGCAAATTGCCACACGGCGAGGGGAAGCGCAAAGTATCCGCTCGCGTATCGGTTCCTTGACAGAACGAAGCTGCTGATCGCGCCGACTTGGATCTGTACATCTTGGTCAGCATACTAGAGCTACATGCAGAAGGTGAAATGGGTACAGTAGTGTGTGGTCGCCGTTGCCGGTGCACAATTACCCCGCCCTTGGTAGAAGCAGTCATCATCTCCGACAGATACCAGGGGACGGGGCCGCGTGTCTCGTATTTCTTTGCCACGTAAGGAATGCTCAGGTTTTTCTTAAGCTGTTCCCAGCTGGCAACATCGACGGGCGCACGGGAACTGCTAGGGACACGCCCATTTGTGGAAGCCCGGATTTGTGTAGGATCCGTAGGATCCGTGGCATCGTTTTTTGTCAGGTTTCCGATCTGTCTTCGAGCCTCTTTTCCAACAAGGATCAAAGCCCAGCTCGAGAGGCTGGGACGTGCATAGGAAATGTTGATGTGAGGGATTTTCGGTGAGAATGCGAGCACGCGTTCCGGGGTGTGTCGGCGGTTGGCTCTGGCGATGATTGTAAATGAGCTCGATAATGCGACCCATTTTCACAGTCTGGGCCCCAGTATTTTGTCCCCCGAGGAAGGCGGAGACCATTGATTTATGGCGCTTTGTTCGGACATCTTTTACGCCATGTGGCCGATTGTAAAACAGCAGCTCGAGGAATATTCCCAGACCGTCAAGATCCCTCGTAATGGTGCCCAGGATGTCGTGCATCTTCTGCGATTTTGTTCTACCCTTGGCACGAAGTCGCTGCTGGGAAGACTCGGTGGGTAAGGGAGAGCTCGGAACGGGTGTGGAAAAATGCGGCGGAGGCCCCGGGGCGCGAGTAGAAGGGCGTGGAGTGCCGTAGAGGTCGGCCGGACTGAGGTGGCTGAAAGGAAAGCTCATTGAGTGGTAGCAGGCTCGTTGCGTGGCCTCGCGGCGCGGTGGAACGCGTGAAACGCGTGGTGACCGCATCCGGGTAAATGAGTTGTTTGGTCGTATTAACGTGATCGTTACATAATAAGGAGACCTAACGGCAATCAAGGCGCGGTAACTAACAGACTTCAGAACGAGGAACGAGAGAGGGAGTCTGTCAAGAGAGACTACTGTAAAGAATACGGTGTCCTCCCTCGTACGCTTGCAGCAGTGCCAGAACCCCGAGTGTTAGTGGTTTACGCGTGCACACTGCTAAGCAGGGGCTTCCCAGGCCCTGGAGTAAGAGTGATGAATAATTGGCTCGGCACCTTCTCCGACTTCACGGAAGGTCGATTCAACTGCCGATCTGAAATTTCACGAATAAACCGAGTCTTTCGTAGACATACGCTTCAATAATTGGGACTCGTACCTCGCTTTATTGAAGAGCAGGTCCTTTAACTTACCCCCGGAGCGGGATTGCGTACAAAGATCTAAACCCTTTTCGGTCACTGGGCCTGCGGCGATATCCGAAAGGAGGCATAGCCACTGTGATGCGCATTTTTCTCGCCTGCCAGTGCGCTCACGACATCCGAACAAGCGACACGGCGCCCAGGAGCGGGACGAGCACGTTCTTCCCGCGCCTGCCGCCCGCGCCCGCCCACTGTCACGCAAGCTCCGACGTCCTGCTCCCGGCCGCGCCCCATCTGAGTGCATCCGCGTAGGGTCGCATACGTCCTTTGGGTCCGCCCCATCCCTGCGTGGCTCAATCCTCACGCTTGCTCAGCTCTATGCAGCACCAATCGACGTTACGAACACAACGCCATTCGCACCGTAGCGCACCTCGTCCGTGCGACATAGTATAGGTGCGTCTGCCTCCGTCCCTGGCCCGCGTCTTCGGCTGACCTGTTTGTTTTCGTGGTCGCGAAGCCTTCCTCGTCGCTGTCCGCAACAGAGGCGCACACGGCTGATATCTGTCTGGGTATGGTACACGTACCCCTGCCCCTTCCCCGCCGAGACGCCGTACCCATTCCACCCCATCCGAAGCGCCCCCATCAATGACGGCGGCGTCTCCCAATCTATCCCTGCGTTACCGGACACCGCTCCCGCGACTACTTGCGCTCGCCGGGATACTCAAATTATGGAGGGTCGCGGACACTGGTACTCGATGGCTGGACGCCGCGCATACGGTGCGTCCCCTTCCTCCCCTCCTCGCGCGCGTACTTGTACTTAATACTTTGAACCCAGCCCGCATTCCATCCTCGCGCGATCTCACCACTACGCACGCGTTGATTCGCGCGCGGCTCGTGCACATTCAGCGCCGCATGTCCTGCCAATTCCGTAATTCAGGCGCGCGTCACGGGTATGGGGCGGGCGCGATGGGATATAAATCAGCGCTCGCCGTGCCCGCCTCTTTTGATGACTCCCCCGCCCGTCCGTGCCGAGCGGCGAGCGGCGAGCGCCGCGTCGGCGCGTCTGGAGGGGGCGGTGGGCACGGCGCTCCGTCCTGCTTCTTCGCGATGCGATGGAGAGGGGAAGGGAGGGGCGGGTCTGGGAGAGGCAATGGGCAGAAAGCTGTACGGCGCGAAGCGTATCATCTACGTGCGTATCGGATCGTCTCTATCCCACCCCGCGCATCAGCTGATCGGGGTAGACCAGGACTATACGCACTTCGCACATCCGAATCCAAGTCGTTACGGTACGGTGTGTATCGTGCCTCGTCCTCGGTCCCTCCCGCCCACCCCGCGCGCGCGTCGGCCGATCGGGACGATACGCAGGGCCCGCTCACGTCCGAATCCAAGTCGGAGGCGGACTCTGATTCGGAGACGGGCACGCAGGCCGAGGCCGAGGCGGACTGGCTCGGACGCGGAATGACGCGGACTCGGAGACGGAGGTGGAGGCGGGCGCGGACGAACGGATACGGTACGTGCTACTTGTCGTTCGCTGCGTTTGCGTGCAAAGCTCGGTGTTCGGCGCGTTCGAACCCATCGCTCGGCGCCCCTTCCCGCGACAACACGTACTCTTGGGCGTGGGCGTCGTGGGCACGGGGCTTGCGGTGCGTGGAGCAAGATGCGGGGCGTGGGCGTGGGCGGGCATGCGGGACGCGTCGCTCGCGCGTGTGCAAGGCGGCTGGCACGGGGCACGGCGTGGGTGTGCGGCTGCTACGGAGGGCGGGGTACGCGGCGCTGGTGTGGATTTGCGAAACGAGAGTTGGGGAGGCGCGTGGGCGTACGGCTGGTGTGGAGTATGGACGGAGCGTGGGGTCCGCGCTTGCGGTTATGGGTGCGCGGCGGGGCGAGGTGTGAATTGGTACGCGACGGCGCGGGGCGCGCGCGGAGCGTGGACGAAGCGGGTGCGGGTGTGGAGGGTCGGCGCGAAACGGACAGGGCGTGCGCGGGTATGTCCGCACAGACGTGCCCGTCGCTTCTGCATGCCGGCCACAATTGCAACCGACGCAGCTCGGGATTTGCGGGCAGTGCGGCCTACGTTTGCAGCGCGAAATACGCACTCGGAGGCGCGTGCCACGAAGGGGGGCGACTTACTCCCTACTTGGATCGATATCTCTTTTCTCCTTCTCCATTCTCTGCGCACCCGCAGTCGGAACGCGCGCGCAGTTCTGCCTCGTGCAGGACCGTAACTCGGCACTGAGGATGAACGGGGTGCGTGCAGTGTAGACTCGTCGGTTGCATGAATGTGCCATGTATATTTTCTTTTTGCGAATTCGTACAAGGACTCGACGAGGAGGGGAGCACCTCGTTCGTCTACATTCCCAGCAGCTGCCGCCGCCATGTACGAAGTCAAATTCATTCTCCGTTCGTTATTTGTTCTTCGTCCTTCGTTCTTCGTTAACCCTTCTGCTCGTTATTCGTTCTGTCAGCGCGAGTCGTGCGTTTGGAACGAGAAGCGGCGGGGCTTCCGAGTCAGTGCCCATTTGGACAGACGAATCTGATACACTCTCCCGCGGGCAGTCCCAGTACGCCCTTCCGATACAGTTGATCCAGTCCAATTTAGTTGGGTATCGATATCGATATCGCCGCATCCCGAGCTGCGTATCTGCGCGTGGCAGTGGCAGGAAGGCCGAACCAGTGTCTCTATTTCGTTCCGCTGTGGGATTGAGATAGCAGTGCATCTGAGTTAGCGGTGTCGTGGACATGGATTCCTGTCCCGTCAACATCCAGCTGTCCGGCTTCGACACCGTCCGTACGCTTGAAATCACGCCACATATTGTCGATTGTCACGCTTGAAGCCGAATCATCACCTCTTACGCGCATATCCGGAACCCAAAACCGTGCGCGCATCCTCCGAATGGTTCGTCCGTCGATTTTAATTTTAATTCACCAATTGTATCTGTCTAGACTGTGGTATTTTATCACGATTCCTGTCCCGTCCTGGTTCCCGCACATCCCCCTGTCCGGCTCGCCGGCATCTGCTGCGCGTCCCGTCCGTATGCTTCAAACTACGCTGCGTATTGCTGATCGATGATTGAAACCGCATCAGCTCGCACCGCTAAATCCAAACCCACGCGCGCATCCCGCAAGTTACTCGTCCGCTCATTTAAATTGTATCTATATTGATGAGCAGTCGTGGAATGCGGGGCGCGGGACGTGCAAGTTCTTGGCCTTGTGAGGCTAGTTCTTGTTATTCTGAGTGTTAACCTGATTGCCAGATAAGTTGCTCTGCCCACATGCGGCCCGGGTGCCTTGACTCATCCTCAATAACCGAGATGATATTGATATGATATCCTGTAGCCTAGCACAGTTGGTTAGCGCACCAAAACTTCTAACATATCCCTCCAACGTTGACAGCTTGTGAAACAGAATGTGATGCACAAAACCTCCAAGCACTATATGGCATTGACCTGCATGTCGCCAGTAAAGGACACAGGAAGTGATAGAATAGTGTCGTTCACAGTTCCCTTCTTTCTTCCCACTTGTAGACAATCAATAGACATCCAATGGGGAACTGAAGCATGACTAATATGGGACTTGCAATAAGCTGATCCTCAACTTCTGTCATCTTCAGTGGAAAGAGGAAGCAAACACAGAAAGGGAAGGGAAGAGGGAGTGAAAGGGAAAGAAAAAGGGAACCATGAATGACCTTAATACGATACATACTTTGTCAACTTCCCGAGTATCGCCAGACTTGGAAGAGTCCTGTGAGGTGATTCTTCATTTTTCAGACCAAAAAAAACCTGTTCGCATCCGGCCTGCCAGTTAATCAAGCCTTATTGAGGAAATAGTTCCCAGGCGGATCGGCCCGGGTTACGTTGTTGTATATATAAACCCCAGCGCGATGTCTATCAGCCTGCCACGTCGCAATCCCAGCTTGGTCCCAACGTCCATCTGCTCAATACATTGATCCCTGCAATGCCCGATTCTACCTCAGGCAATCCCAGCCATGGCCGTGAGTACTCGCTAGTGTTGGTGGTCCACTGCTGACTTGCGGCTTTATGACAGGTGTGGAGCTCAAAAAGAAGCTTCTCGACGGTTCTAAAGGTGCGGTCCAGTCGGCAGTTCTCGCCCTGAAAGTCGCAGTGTCGGCGGCCGACAGTGTGCCGTACCTTGGTGCCATCTCCACAGTGCTCGAGGAAGTCCTGAAAATCATGGATGTATGTGGTCATGATTCATCAAATCTGACATGATAGTGACCCAATTGTAGGAGGTCGATATCTGCAAGGCAACATGGGAGGCAGTGATGGTTGAAATCCAGGAAATCCATATGCTTGTAGACATTTTTCGAACACAGTGGACTGGGACAGGAAGGAAAGAGGAAGAACTGCCAGAGCCGATTAGGGAGGCCTTCAGTAAATTTGAGGTGTACGTCCTTGATCCATCTTTAGTGTTCTGGAGCTGAGCGAATTATACAGCTGCCTTCTGAAGGTCATTGTAACCATGAACAAGTGCAAGACCAAGTCCAAAAGCTGGACTGACCGAATTCGTCTCTTTGCTAAGCGCTCAGAGATCACTGCAACTGCAAACCAATGTGCGCGGGATGTTGGCTCTGCTCTCAAGATGTTTCAGGTACAGTTGATATCAACTCAAGCTCTCTACCTTATTACTCAATGTCTACTCTGTTCAGGCCATCCTTCAAATTGATCAGTGGAACCGTCAAATTGATCAACAGAACCTTCAGAAGGATCAATCCAAATCCATGAATGACCTGACAAGAGCTATTATGCCCCATGTGTGTGCTCTGCCTCAGGCATCCATTTAATTGTAGTTAACCACTGCATAGGCCCCCCTCATTGCAAGCCTCAACTCCACCATGTGAGTGCCTTGACTGGAGTCTGAGTACAACTGATCACACATTATAGTCCATCCTCTATCCTTCCTTCAGCACCCTTCATCTTCTATGGACGTTCCGGGGAGGTCCAAGATGTTGTTGACCTGATTGTAAATCATGAACCAGCTCGTGTGGCCATCATAGGCTCCGGAGGAATAGGAAAGACATCTATTGCTTTGACAGCAATCCATCATGTCAATGTGGAGAAGGCCTTCCTCCATTGGCGCTTCTTCCTCTCATGCGAGGCCATATTCACAGCCGATACCCTTGTCCTCGAACTTCTCAAGCTCCTTGGTCTATCTGTTGAATCTAGCAGCTCGAGATCTCCATTGGACACTCTGAGGCTATATGTGCAGTCTATGACATCAAAATGTCTGCTCTGCCTTGATAATTTTGAAACTCCATGGGATTCAGACAAGGATGCAGTGGAATCAGTTCTCACTGGCATAGCTGTGCACAATCATCTCACAGTGATAATCACCAGCCGTGATTCGGACCGCCCCCGAGGTATTAAATGGGCTGCCCTCAAGCCCATACAACCCCTGACACTGGAGGCTGCTGTTCAGACTTGGGATGCCATCAGCCACAGCCACAATGAATTCTCTCTCCTCCTTATCAAGGCTGTGGAGTGCATTCCACTTGCCGTCACACTACTTGCCCAGCTGGCTGAGGTTGAATCCTCGGAGACACTGTGGAACCGCTGGAATTCCGAGTGGACAAGGCTTGTCAAATCAGATGGGTCTGCACATCGTCTTAATAACCTCGAGCTGTCCATTGAGCTCTCATTGAACAGCAGACGACTTCATGCATGTCCTGGGGCCACCGACTTCTTTGTTGTCCTTTGCATGCTACCCCAAGGCTTGCCAGAGTCACGGATACCTGATTTACAAACAGCATTTAGGAAAGAATTCATGAAAGTACAATCAGCCATCACAGTGTTGAAGCAATGTTCACTGGCCTACGCACTTGATGGCTTTCTGCGTGTATTGTCCCCTATACGGCAGTACATGCAAGCTCATCCAAATCTCTCAACAGCCTTATCTAAAGCTCTCTTCCCTCAAATGGCCAGCCACTATTTGGACTTGATTCCAGTTGATGATTCACATATTGATTCTAGTGTGGTGCGTGAGGCCGTAGGGCTCGAAATTGGCAACATATCAGCAGTGCTGGACCTGTGCCTGACTGAAAATATGGATCTTCAGCGGGTTCTACACTGTATCATCCGGTTCTCCCAGGTATGCTACTACCTGGCTATCTATGACACAAGACTTCTCTCGAAAGCAGCATCCATTGCACATAGTTTCAGCCGAGGCCTGGAAGGTGACTGCTACTTGGAACAAGGCATGATCTATGATCGCATTGACAACCTGTCTGGTGCCGAAAATATGTTGAAAGCTGCTCTTGATATTCACAGAGAAGTTGATGATGGGGGTGGTCAGGCCAATGATCTGCAGGCACTTGGAGAGCTCTACAAGAGGCTGAACCGACTCGAGGATGCTGAGCAAGCTCTGCAGTCTGCTCTGAATCTTCACAGAGAGGTTGATGACAGACTCGGTCAGGCCAATGATCTGCGGGTCCTTGGAGAGCTCCACCAGAGGCTTGACCAACCCAAGGATGCTGAGCAAGCTCTGCAGTCTGGTCTGAATCTTTACAGGGAGGTCAATAACAGGCTTGGTCAGGCCAATGCTCTGCGGGCACTTGGAGAGCTCTACCCGAGGCTCGACCGACTCGAGGAGGCTGAGCAAGCTCTGCAGTCTGCTCTGAATCTTTACAGAGAGGTCAATGACAAGCTTGGTCAGGCCAATGCTCTGCGGGCACTTGGAGAGCTCTACCAGAGGCTTGACCAACTCAAGGATGCTCAGCAAGCTCTGCAGTCTGGTCTGAATCTTTACAGGGAGGTCAATAACAGGCTTGGTCAGGCCAATGCTCTGCAGGCACTTGGAGAGCTCTACAAGAGGCTCGACCGACTCGAGGATGCCGAGCAAGCTCTGCAGTCTGCTCTGAATCTTCACAGAGAGGTTGATGACAGGCTCGGTCAGGCCAATGATCTGCAGGTACTTGGAGAGCTCTACCAGAGGCTTAACCGACTCGAGGATGCTGAGCAAGCTCTGCAGTCTGGTCTGAATCTTTACAGGGAGGTCAATAACAGGCTTGGTCAGGCCAATGATCTGCGGGCACTTGGAGAGCTCTACCAGAGGCTCCACCGACTCGAGGATGCCGAGAAAGGTCTACAGTCCTCTCTGAATATTTACACAGAGCTTGATTCAAGCCTTGGGCAGGGAAATGCCCTGCAGGGTTTGGGAGAGTTGTGTACCACTCAATCCAGATTTTCAGAGGCAGAAGATTTCCTTAGCAGGGCCATGGATGCGCACGGAAGGGCAAATCACCCTTGGGGGCAAAGATATACTCAAAAGCTTCTTGAATCCTTACACAAGAAGCAGGAAGAACAGGATGTGGTGGACAAATATGTTAGCGAGCAAGAGAACTGACACAGATGTTTTGAGGTGAGTCTGCCCACCTATGTTATGATGCATTCACTCAATAGTGGTTCCCGCAGGACAAAGAGGGTTTGGCTGATTCACTAATATGTACCACATTTTTCGTATCTTCAAGCAATTGACAGCTTTGGTATCACAATGCTCCTGTGCTAGTGTGAAAACTATTCGGGTTTGTGATTCCCTACTGGGCCCCCTAAGTACCAATTCTGGACAATCGGAGTTGTATCCTCCATGATATTCAACCTCTATTAATCACCTGGAAGTGTGAAGTTTTTCTTTTTGATGGGGTAAACCCGTTGTTGCCTGGAACTGGAGAGCCACCGAATTTGGGTGGGGCAAGCCTTTATATTTACTCTAGGCCTCTGAGTAATTTCAGGTGGTTCAGTCGGCCAATGCGCGAGCGAGCGTGAGGGCTGTCAGCGGAGACCATTTGTTATCAGTGCAAGATTCTCATGTCAAAAGATTTCAGGCAGGTGAGTGGAACGAAGGAATTGGACTCATGGAAGGCAGGCTCAGAAGGTCTAAGGCTCCACCTCACAACTTTCCTCGTCCCTGGAATTGTTGGGCCTGAATGTTGCATACTGGCTAGAGATGATGAACAACCTTCTGTGTTGCTTGTATTTGGCTGGAGTCCTATGGCTTTGATTTTATACGGGCCGCTGTGGGCCTCAAATATATATCTGTCACTGTAAAATGGCACGGGGTGAGGTTTAAATAATGCTTGCATTTCCTTCAGAATGAACGGGGAATAACTGAACAAGTTACAGCGAACTGTTGCGCTTCCCCATCATCTTGCCAATATATAAACAACCAAGAGCAGCTACCATGCGTCCGATGGGCTCATCCAGTTGTCCCTGCTGAAGTACTGGATGGCTTAATGAACGAAACCCTTCAGCAGTGTACCACCCAAAACGTAGCTTGCGGCCCGGAAGATCTATTCGGGCACGAGGAGTCGAACCCCGGGCTACAAGCACTCAATTACTCTGTTGGAGTGCCCGCAGTGCGCCGTGCACCACGCCCGATTATCCGGTGTGTGCAGTAGTTCCTTGACTAGACTAGAGGACGAGACTTTGAGCCGGCACCGGGAAAAGGTTCAGCAAATCTCTTAGGGGACGGGGCTGCGAAGTGCAGCCAAATCGAGATCTCATTAAGAAATGCTCGCGCTGTTCCGCACATCATCCGCGTAGTTCGCCTTGATGAAATGAGGGATGAAGTACGTAAATTCCCTCTCGAGGTGCCCACATTTTCCTCCCGGAGTGACAAGTCCAATGCCTGCACCTGTAAATTTCAGCCGCGGAAAAAATAAAAGACGCACGTACGTTTGGAGGCGCGGGCAGCAACAGGCATAGTGCATGTTGGGCATATAGGAAACCTGCGTGCACCACAAGAATTAGCTGGGTCGAATTTCGGATGTGATGTCTCCTCTGAGCTTTGTATTTCGTAGAGACACAAAACCTCGTGGTGTTCCGTATCACGTCCGTAGCTCTGCGATCCCGTCCCTGGTGAAATGCGGAATGGATCCACATTACATCGACCCAAAAACCCTCATTTACACCTACGTACCCGGGCGCGGGGTGCTAGGTGCACACGGAGCATTTCGGGATGTACCCGAATTGAGCTCGTTGCTGGGTGGGCTAAGCGGTGTGCCTCGGTTAAGGCCCGCGATCTGCGTTGGATTGGATTGCGAACGACAGCGGGAGGTGCCAACGCGAATGTAGGACGGGTGGGTGCAGGTAGCTGCACCGAGTAGAGTACTTGGAGCGCTGCCGCCGACGCGGAGGCGGCTCGTACATAAGCATCTCTGCGTCTGAGTGACGGAGTCGCCGACGGGGAACGGAAATGCCGTCGGTCGCGAGTGTCACTGGATCGTATTCTGTAGGGAAAGACACGGAAGAAAGCAGGTCTGGAAGCGGGGGGCTCGGTCGTACCAAACCAGAGGAGGGGGAGTTGAGGAGGAGCAAGCCGAGCAAGACGGAAAGATAAGCGATTGATACGCGACTCCGAAAGCTGTGCAGAGCGCATAGCCACTGATGCGCCTTTCTCTTGCCTGCGACGACCAAGCGACGACTCTAAGTTTACTGGAGCTCGATTGAGCCACCAACCTGCTCTCGTGCGAAGCCTAGGGCAGCGCTAAAATTGGGCACGGCCTCCCCGTACCCGTCTCCCTGGTGCGTGCCCTCCCTTCCCTCTCCTGCCGTGCTCCCACCGATTAGAGCATCAAGTTCTGATGCCACTGTGCCGCAATCCGCGTGGGTCGTCGTCCCGCGCCGCGTTCGCCGCAATTGGTCGTAGTTTGCGTGCGGAGCGTGCGTGCTCCTCGCCCCCTGTGCGTCCTGCGCACCTACACATTCCCGACTTCCGGTACGAATCGAATTTCAGACACACGCCGCCATTTCCACCGTGCCTCGTCGCCGTGTGCCCGTGTGGAAGATAAGATGGAGATACGTAGGTGCGTCCCGCCTCTCCCCCGCATCTTCCGCTGATCTCCTAATCGCGAAGCTTTCCTCGTCGCCGTTGGCAACAGAGGCGCACACGGACGATATTCTACAGGTACCCGTACCTTCCACCCCGCCCTCGACGTCGTACCCATCCCATCGCATCCCCATCCCTATTGCCAAACTCATCGCTCCATCGGTCGCAGCGGCGTCTCCATCCCGATCCTGGCTGTCGTATCCCTGCGTTAAGGGCATACACCACCCGCTCTACGCTCTCGTGAGTACCTGCGCTGGCTGGGATACTTATGGAGGCTCGTAATCGATGACTGAACGCCGCGCGTGCAGTGCGTCCCCCTGCTCCTCTCGCTCGCATACTTACTCATACTTCCTAGTGTCCATTCCTCCCGCGATCTCACCACGCACGCACGCGGGGACGCACTGATTCGTGCTTGGTTTCGTGCTGGGTACTGCGTGCTCCCTGATTCGCGAAGGCATCCACGATCGCATGTGCGGCTCGCGCATGTCCTGCCCATTCCGATACGTCACGCGGCTAGTCATTGGGAACGACGTGGGATAGGCAGGCGCGATGCCCTTCCGTCTCCCCTCCCGCGCGTGTGGCAAGTGGCGCGTCGGGTATCAGACCCTGCGTGCCTCTTCGCGATGGTGGGAGGGGAAACGCAGAGATGTGGAAGTGGGCAGGGCAGCTTCCCCCGGAATGTTGATGGGTCCTGGATTTAATTGAGTCTGTCGCGTCCCAAGCAGGTGCGTAGTCGAGTTCGCCGTGTTTCCCCGCCTCATATATTTTCCCCTAGACTCAATTTTGCATGGCGTTGTATGGTTTAGCGTCCGCGCATACCACCGACTCAGACTGTTATTCCAACTCGTAACACATCTCCTACCGCCCGACGGTGCAATGTACGCATCCGAAGCTGGTTCGTGTTCATTCAGATCGAGAACTGCGCGCCACGACCCCAATTCAGCGCCAGCCTCTGGAACGCGTGTCTCATTCGGCTTGGTAAGCTCTCAAATTATCGTACGACTTTCAGCGGCGCGACGCCACGCCGCCTGGCGGAGCAATATATTGCGAATTTCATTTCGCGATCGATTCTCCGCGCCAGGTACGCCCGTTGTGATCAGAAGGCAACCTTCGGACTGACATGGCAACGCAATTCCGGTTCGTTGAGCAGTATATAGTACGCCCCTCCTCACCGCCTTTCGTTCATTAGTTCCCCCATGTTCCCCGTTTTCCCCACCTCCGCCCCCGCTTCCCTCACCGACACGCTCATTTACTCAACCGTACCCAACTGCGCACACACCTACGTTCGCCGCCGCCGACACTGACCAGCCCGCTCTTACGCCGCCGGCAATCGGTATGTCTTAACCCCCGTCCCCATTGTTTATTCTTTTCCAGCACCCTTTGCGTCGTTGATCGCATATCGCCACATCTCTGCTCGAGAGAGCCCCCGCTTCCTCTGCCTGCGATCGCCGCCATGCAATTGGTGCGCGCCGATCCTGCTCCAGGTTCGCACTGCGGATGTTATTGTACCCGAATTACGTGCATTGCTAAATCACAACGTTCCCCGTTACTGACCCGCGATCCCACGCACGCCGAAACTATGATCGTGCAATTTTTCGTCAACTCCATCGGTATGTCGCAAACCCTAGGCTCTGCAAACAGCGTTTGATTTCTTGCAGGCCGTTTGAAAAACCCCCTGCGCCGTCTTCTCGATCCTCGTCCTCCTCCTCCCGCAATCGCCGCCAGCCCGACTCCATCCTTAGCTCAACCCCCCGAAACTATGTTGCTGCGGAATCTGCTTAAATTCCGGAAGCTTCTGGTATCTCGCGCCTTTCTCTGTATCATTCAACCTCGTCGGTATGTTTGTAGCTCCCGCAACCTCGTTTGATCTTTTGCTTTTTCGGTCGCGTTGACGTCTTTACCCACACGCACCGGCCTTCTCCGTGTTTCCGTCTGCACTTGCCCCACACCGTTACTATGGCTCGTCCAGCTCGCGCTTCCGCACCAATCTTCTCTACGCCGAAACTCTGCTCATGCAAATTTCGTTCAAATTTGCGGCTTAGCCGCCGAGATCACTCAACTCGCAACCGCATACTGTGATTACGGCCCCAGATTTTCAGCAAACGACGCCAAGCCGTCACTCTGCGCGTCCGACTCCATTCTATGCCAACCCCGTAAACGCCGAAACCATGATGTTGCAAAATGTCGTTCAATATCTCTATTCCGCTGAGATTCTTCCGCTCTGCTTTGCCCTTGCATCCATCCAATTCCTTCAGCCGAGCTCTCTGGACGCCGTAAATATGAGCCCATGATTTCTGAGTCAATTTTTGCTTGATCTCGAATCGTTCAAACCATGGCTGATGTCTGTCTCATCATCTCTGTCTCATCATATCACTCGTGCTATCCCTCTTCATATCCTTCTATGCTTCGCGCCGTTATCGAATAAGCTCAAGATTATTAAGTCTTCTTTGCTTTAACCGCGTCAATTTCATGGTTCACTTTGACCTCGGCCTTGTCGTTGAATGTCTCCTTGCGCGAACTCACATTCGCGCTATATTCCCACACTGATCTTCGGCGCGATGAAGCCGTTTACGTTTGAGGGTGGTGACTCATTCGCATGCGTTGACTTCGGTATCCCTCGCTTACATGACTAGATTCCGCCCGAGTTGTTCTGTGAAGTGGAATCAACGCGATTCAAATTCGACTTCGCCTCGGTACGTCACTCGTACCTGTTTCTGTTCTGCTTACTGCCACCCATCCAGATTGACCGTGCAAGTCAGTATCCATTCACTCGCTAGTTTCGACGTCCTTTCTGGGCTTCCGAGTTCAACAACAAAGACTGACGCTCGAGGCCGCCAATCCGACACTTCACCAGCCACGAACTTAAATTCAATCCTGGTCAGCCATGCCAACGTCCCCCGATTTGCACTGACACGATGATTTCAACCAAGAAGGTCTTGACGCTTATTGGAGGTGGCGTGCTCTTACTCGTGATGCTCTTCCTCATACATGTGCGGACTTGAGACCAATCTGACGCCTTCATGACTTTTCCGTGGCTGATAGGTTCATTGCGTACAGAATCCTTCGCGTCTCGATCATCTTCTTTGATGTGCACGCGTGAGTTGCTGGCCGCTGTGAATCATTTGCTCACAATCACCTAGACTCGCGCTGGAGCTTAGTAGTACCTTCGCCGCGCTGCTGATATTAGTACACACGCACCGCCAGGACTTAGAGAGTGAATGATCTCGGTCCGACTCTGCCAGCGTTCAGCATGTGAATCAGTCTGTTCCTCTGTCCGGACCGCATCGCAGAACAACGCAAACAGTTGGCGGGTTCAAAGAACATATTTCGAAAACCGGGTGCAGGAGAGTTGAATTTTGGAAACTCGTACATGGACAGGTTGCAGTGTCGATTTCGTCGCGGTTGTTATAGAAAGTAAAGAGAAGATAAATTGTAAAAGCGCCTAAGTTTGGCCCGACCGAATTCAAACTTTGCAGCATCCTTGCTCACGAGTCCAAGACTTTGAGACACACAAAAATTGTTCATAAGAGGAGACAGTGCACCATCAACTACAACTACGGGCGCCATTCATTCACGTCTTATCGAACCGTTCAGAGGGTGATGGGGAGGCAGTTGATAGCGATGAGGCCGCCCCACTCCTTCTCGGGCGCATCGCAGGTGACTGTAGTTCCGCCGCTAGCAGTGCCCGTCAGCTTCGCAAATAATAGTGGATATAAATTAGCACCGACCAGTTGTTGCCGATGACGGTGATCGGGCTGCAGCCCAAGTCAATGGGGACACCAAGGCCGGAGAGCTCGAGGCCGAGGAGGGCTGCTACCGCAGAGACTGCGCTGCTGCTGGAGGACTGAACGCTGCTGCAGCACTGGTTCGAGGTCGGGGGCGTCACCGGGGGCGTGGTGGTGGGAATGGCGGCCGCAAGGGTCTACGGACGGATGTTAGCAGCGTGAATGAGCTCGGGGCCGCTACGTACGATGAGCACCGAAGTGACAATGATGGAGAACTTAGAGAACATGTTTGGTGGATTTTTGATACAGAGGGGTGTATTCGAGTGAGGAAGGACGAGAAGGACAACACGCCTTTTATGCAGTTCCGCTCACGGCTAGCGCTGAATCTGGAAGTTATTGCACAATGGTTCGAGACGGCGCTCGAGCGAGTCTGGTTTCAGAAGAGTGGAGTGGTGGAGCCGCGTAGTAGGGTTCCTGGTGAGCGCGAGGACCAAATGACCGGCGAGGACGAGGGCAGACTCAATTACGATTCCTATCGAACTCTCATGTCGAGCAGCCACGACACTGGAGTCTGTTATACGAGTGGAGCGGTGGAGCCTTCGTCGATGAGAGCCCGAGGAACATCCGAAACGGGAGGGCTAGCTGGCTACGTTGGCCTCAATAATAGCCATTCATATGTCGTCCCACGTCAAGTCGTTGTGCCCGGAGGGAATGCAGCGCAGGAAATGCGGTGATTGACAGCGTCATGGGGACTAGGGGATCTTGCGGAGATCTGTTGAGGTGATGCAGGGACGCTCCAGGCGAGACGATATTGTGAACGCCCAAGACAATTTTGGTGTAGCAGAATTTATGATCGTTAGGGATAGGCAGAATTGCTCGGTCCAGGAATCGACTTATGACCAGACCGATGAGTCTCGGCAAAGTGACCTCCATGATTGCATTGACGATTTGACCGATCAGACAGATCCCCCCTGGAACGGATGGAGAAATTCTGAACTTCTGACAATCAAATTAATTCCTCTGCCATTAGACGTCACCTGACTAGACCCGCCTCGGCGCAATATCCGGTTCTCAGGCATGAGGCTTGATTCCAAGCGGCCAAAATAGTTATCAGAATCTTCTCGGAGCCATTCACCGGAACATTAGTGTAGGCGAGGAGAGGCGGCCATCATCCAGAGAGTTGATGTTCAGCCCTGAATTTGATGTCGATTGACAGAATCGGACAAAACGTAGAGGCAAATGACGTAGACACATGCACAGGAGGATCTTTTGATATAGTCCCTGGTGTGAACCCACGCGCCACCAACAGGTCCGCTCCAGGAGGCTCGGACGGAGGTCGGATTTATCGCCCGAGCAGTAAGTTCCAGGCCATGTGCAGCGGGGTTTCAACATTCTTGCCATGTCCATTCAAAGCCCTCGGAGTTGTTTGTTCATCAGTAGTTCTCCAACGGATCCAGATTAGTTCACTGTCGAAACAAGCTTTAGAGCGAACTGGGCGCCATGTCATTTTAATAAATTTTCAAATTTGCTGGGCATTCGAATAATTTAGGGCTCGGAGCCGTCCGCCAGACGGGGACGGCCGTCACAAAAACGGCCGTCAAAAACAATTTTGAAGGCTCTGACGGCCGGGTCCCGGCCGTCACACCCGTTGACGGCCGTCGACGGGTTCAAAGCCGGGACATGGTATATTGAGCTTGTAAACAGACAACTAGGGTGGTTCCTGTGCATCAGTTTGCGTCTGTAACCATTATTATGTACATTCTGGTCCTTCCACTTACCCAAAGACCCCCATTCGTGCTTTTGATACAAATGTTGAAGATCAATGCCATTCGGGAAATTCCGGAAGAATTGATGGGCGTCCGTGGTGGAAGGAAATTCAAGCAAGGAAAGGGGTATGACGGTCGGATTACACGGGGAGATAGATCAGGTGTGTAAATGAGGCCAAAGCTTGCTATTCTGGGCACATTTGAATCAATACTAGCCGATCTTTACTGGCGACCCGTCAACCCGTCGACGGGTTACTCGTCGCCGTCCGTCAGCGCGTCGCTTTCAGACCTCTGACGGACGGGTCCCGTCCCGTGCGGCCGGCCCGTCAACCCGTCACCTTTGACGGGCGGCTCCGAGCCCTATGAATCGAATTTCGTCGGCGCTGACGACGTAGCGTCGGGCACTGACTTGGAAAAAGTTCGTAGATGCACGCCTATCCTGGCGACTGTGGCAGCAATTGGCCCAGCATCGAAGCCGAGCCAAGTCGAGGCCTTGCAGTTGGTGAGAGTTGCGGGCTAAGGCTTGGCAGAGATTAACATCCATGATCCGGTATGTTCCGACGGTAGCTGGTACGATCCGT
Source organism: Mycena rosella (assembly GCA_029378255.1). Taxonomy (NCBI): domain Eukaryota; kingdom Fungi; phylum Basidiomycota; class Agaricomycetes; order Agaricales; family Mycenaceae; genus Mycena; species Mycena rosella. The sequence goes on along the minus strand of JARKIE010000030.1, from coordinate 266,467 downwards.
GGCTCCTTTCTAGCGTGGCCGGGACCCGCCAGCTTCATTTCGCCCGGCAATCACTGTCGGAGTATGAAATCCCGGGGCCACATCCGGCGCCATCAAATTGCGCCGGCCCATTGTGCCCCTATTTTGGATAATGTAATGTTCATCCCGCTCGTTCCCTGTCTCCCTTCACTCTGTACTGCCAGTGCATTCAAGATCTACAATACCTCGTACCTACCATGCCTGCTGACCGTGAAAAAGGCCCTGTAAATAATCCTTCTGGAGGAAACCAGCACCGCTCGCAACCGCTCCGTGAGTCGTGCTGTGCCACTCACCACTTAGATTGAGACTCATCCTTTTGTTCACAGTGAAGCAGCATCCAGAACTCCCCCAGTGGATTCAAAAATATATTGATGATGGTGTTAAGCAAGCCGACATGCCACAGGCTTTTCTGGAGGAGTATGCAATTACTATTGGGTACGCATTCGCCTTGATCTGGTTACAATTACATTAAACTTTACTGTAGATTGCGGAGCATTGAGAGGATTGTCAAGAAGCACGACCTTCGCACCTCCCGCCATTCTGGACTCACAGATGTCGAGAAGGGTGCTGCTATTCTTGCGATCACTCAAGAGGATCCCCTCGCACGATGGGGGGGTCGCAAGATCAAAGAGAAGTTATCCCTTCAATCTGTCCACATTCCTCGGTGTGTAATCCGTTGAATTCATTGCTTGGTTTTATCTAACTATGGGACAGGGAATTCATAGATGATCTGCGTGCTGTCCTCGACCGTGATGCCAGCAATATGCGAAAGCCTGGCGCGAAGAAAGTCCATACCCGTGGCCTTTGGTCTGCAGGCCCAAATGAAGAATGGTGTGTCGATGGCCACGAGAAGATTCTTCCGTCGATGGGTATTGCGGTCTGGGGAATTGTCGACAAATATGCTCGCCATGAGTTGAACCTTTGGGCGCTTCCAGACTTGCGCCAGGCGGACATCCCCCCAGCATTATACTTGCGAGAGATACGAGCAAGGGGAGGTCTGTTTTCCTGTTTCAATTCTGACGAGTCGCTCCTGATCAACATATAGGCATGCCGCTCCAAACTACGAGTGACAAGGGTAGTGAGACCGGTTTACTTGCTGCGACGCAGACAGCGTTGAGGTAAGTGATGATTACTGAGCTTATATCTTGAACTCACTCGGTGACGCTAGGCAAATATACCTTCCTGATCCCGAGCTGGAGACGGTTCCAGATCGTACTATAACCATTATATACTTTCTTGGCCTTGAGGAGTGAGGAAGGTAAATATTGAGTGGGGAAGAGAATTTTGGGGCCTGCAGACGCGCCCCGACACGTCCGTCGCGTCGGGCAATTATCACGATGCTTGCTGCTGTCCTAGTGTCAAACTTGGATAGTCGCATGTAAATCTAGACTGGCGTATGAATCGATTTATTATGAAACCCGTCATATCTGAATGATTAACCAAACCTCCGGATCCTCAGTGAAATTGATCACAACCAACTCGAAACGAACTCTCCACGTCTGGAGAGTTTGGCTTCAGCATGCCGAGCAAGCGCGAAGTGTCACACTGTGACCGTACGCGATTCCCAACGCCATCAACTGCGCCGGTTAGGTGCGACAGTTCTGGGCTCTCAAGACACCCCTGTGTGCAATTGATCGTGCACCAGATCGAGAGAAACCATGGAATACATGGTGGCCTCTCCCAGCAATCAAAGCACCTCAAAGTGGCCGAAAAAACCTTACCATTTTGGGTGGTCAATGAAGTGGCCAAGAACTGGCGCCTGGATATTTAAGCAGGCCGTTTATCGACTGACTTCCCCCCATCCCCTACGATTATTTTGTGCTTTTCGTTAGGTAACCGTGACTTACCTATGAATCCAGCTCATCCTCGCTCGAGCCACCAGCGTCTCAACGCGCGAAATGGATCGAGCCGGATCGAGCCCAGCGAATATTTATTATTTCTGTATTATACCAGTAATCCTACTATATACACAGCTCGAGCTAAGTGAGCTGCTCGAGCTCAGTCAGCCGCTCGAGCCAAGTGAGCCGCTCGAGCCCGAATCAGGCGCTCGAGCCCGAATCAGGCGCTCGAGCCCGAATCAGGCGCTCGAGCCCGAATCAGGCGCTCGAGCCCGAATCAGGCGCTCGAGCCCGAATCAGGCGCTCGAGCCCGAATCAGGCGCTCGAGCCCGAATCAGGCGCTCGAGCCCGAGTCAAGCGCTCGAGCCAAGTGAATCGCTCGAGCCCGAGTCAAACGCTCGAGCCAAGTGAATCGCTCGAGCCCGAATCAGGTGCTCGAGCCCGAGTCGAGCGCTCGAGCCAAGTGAATCGCTCGAGCCCGAATCAGGTGCTCGAGCCCGAGTCGAGCGCTCGAGCCAAGTGAATCGCTCGACCCCGAGTCTGGTGCTCGAGCCCGAGTCTGGTGCTCGAACCCCAGTCAGGCGCTCGAGCCAGGTTAGTCGCTCGAGCAAAGTTACTGGCCTGTCGAGCCCACACGTACTCGAGCGATTTGCGGCGCTCCGAACGTGCTTTCTCAACCAGCAATAAAGCATCAGAAAAGTCCGTGTATCATGTCAAAAGTGTCGTATCTACGTATCCCTAACAGTAAGTTCTGCAACAGTAAGTTCTGCAAGCAGCAAGATAAGTTAGATAATTGTCCCGCCGAAGATCAACTTGACCGCTCACCATTTCTTTCACAAATCAGACAGGTCGCTCAGGTCGCTCATATCTAGCAACAGGATTAGTTAATAAAGTGCAGTCCCACATCGCCAAAACACACTACCTTCGTCCTTGTCGCTGTTCTTATCACTTCCACTTGCAGCTTCTATATGCCAACTCGGCTTCACTGGCTTGCCGTCTGGACCCTTGGCCGGAATCTTGACTGGCTTTTTGGCCGTCACCGTTCTATCGCGCCCAGACCGTCTCATCCCTTCGGATTGGCCTTCAGCGTGCGCTTTCTTTGCTGGCGGTGCATCCTCAGGCTGCCCCTGGCTTAAGTGTAAGTAAATCCCGGTAAGGCCATATCGCGCTGTCGTACCTCTGCACGCTTTTGTTTCCGTTTTTCCTCCTCGTTCGGCACCTTCGGCTTGGGCGCCGCCTTCTTCAATCCATTGACCTTAGACTTCCCCAGTCCCTTGCCCTTCCCTTTGGCCGGAGGAGGAGGCGGCGGCGGAGGCGAGGGAGAACGCGGCGGCGGAGGCGAGGGAGAACGCAGCGGCGGAGGCGGGGGAGAACGCAGCGGCGGAGGCAGGGGAGAACACGGCGGTGGAGGCGGGAGAGAACGCGGCGGGGGTGGCGGAGAAGAACGCGGCGGCGGAGGCGGGGGAGAATGGGACGGGGGTGGCGGAGGCGGAGCCTGGACTGTGTCAACGTTATACGTTCCGATTTAAATGCAGATGCCTACCTCATTGATTGTCTCGTCCAATGGAAGAAACACAAAGGGATCTTGCTGATTCATGAAATATTGGGCGAGCCGCATTATATCGATGACGTTCATCGAATCGGGGTTCTCCAGCGCGACGGGCAAGGTGAACACCTTCGCATCATAACACTGGAGGTTATCCCATGCCACCGAGTCCTCCGTCGCGCGACAGTGACCTATAATTCCCCGGTTAACTCTGGCATGGAAATTCGGCAACTATAACGCACCCCACACTGTCTTTCAAATACAGCTTCAGCATCCGAAGCGTCGTCCCCGGTGTCGTCGTTGCCAGATCGATCCGAGGAAAGGTAGGGATTCCGTCCGCGTTCCGGGGAATCGTGAAATCGGATTCACCCTGAGCTGGCACTGCGACTAATGTGAGCGCACCGACGAACTCGGGAAGAAGAACTACGCACTTGGGATCACTCCCCCGGCGAAATGAGCAAAGTCCGTCAAAGTATCCGACCGCTTCTCGGGTATCGCCATCTGGATCGTTTTTGCGTTTAAGACGCTATGCGCGTGCACGCTGCATCAAGGAAAACAGAATATTAGCGCAAGCACATCCCAAATTTATCTGACGTACTCGGCGCATATGAGTCTTCCTGTGGCGTCGCGAAAAGTGTACACAAGCACCATCTCCACCGGCCCCAGTAATCCGCCCTTGCAGATCGCATTCAGCTCCTCAAAGACGGCTTGTTGGAACGCCGCCTGATTTTCCCGCACATTTCTGGCGTTACTAAGCGCGCGCTGGTCGTAATCTTTACGCGCCTCTGGTTTCAATTCGTCCCACATCGCCTTCTTGCATGGCCGATATGCAGCCAACACAGAGCCCCCCTTGGCTGTGATCCGCGCCGCCAAGTCCTCGCTGCGCTCGGCCACCATCAGATCACGACCAGTCGCCGCTTTGCGACGAAAGAAGGTGTTGGCGTTTTCCGAGGAAACAGCAGCCAAAGGGAAACAAAGGCGGAGGCAGAGGCGGAGGTGGAAGTGGCAGGGACAGTGACACTGTTCATTGCCGTGTATTTCGCTATGGCGGCCTTGCAAATGGCGGTCTTCTTGTGGTTGTCGAATTTCTTCCTGATGCGTCCCAGCCAGACACCAGGTGCCTCCAGCGGCCGTCCTTCCGAGTCCGCACGCCCCACACGGAGGACGTACTCTGCGTGAGCGAGAGCCTGCAGACCCAACTCCTGGTGTTGAATTGCTTGATATTGGGATGGCAGGAATAGTCGTGCGTCCTCGGGTGTGTCGCCGTTGATATCATCCATGAGCGACTCTAGCGCCGGAGTACGCTGCACTTGTCGCGCACGAAGGTCCTGTAACTTCTGTGCCAAGCGTGCGCGCAAACGGCCAGACGCGCTGTCCAGCGGATTGTTCACAAGCATTTCACGCAGTTGCGCTCTGGATAGGAGGAATAAGTAGTGCCACTTGGGAAAAACGATAACAGGTACGCACTGTTCTTTTTCAATTGCCAACGCCGTGTACACGAGTTCGAAATCCTCCCACAAAGTTGGGATAGCTGGGCGTGGATCAGTATCCAGGATGCGAGGTACCAGGGCGGGGGGAGAAACACTCACCATTAAGGTTGATATTTGCCATTTCAGGGAGGGAACGGTGGGGTAGGCATACGTTAAACAGTCCACCATTTTAAACTCGTCACCACCGGTCAAAGCGCAAAGCGCGCTCTGATTTTCGTTGTTTCGTCGATTGCTGGTGGATGATGGGAGGTCCAGCCGTACTGTGTTCTTTGTTCACTTGTCGACCACGTTGATCGCAGGACCGACTCAGCGCCGAGGCCAAAGCGCAAAGCGCGCTCCGGCTTTTGTTGTTTCTATTGTAGGCCATTGATTGCCACTGGATGATGGGAGGTCCAACCATTCCTCTTCCCCACTACGTTGATCGCAGGACCGACTGAGCATCGACACTCACTCTTCAGGCTGAAAATTGGAACGGCATTTCGCACTGCATTAAGACCGTAGACAAAATCCGCTTCGAGTTGTCGGCCTTGGACTGTGGCGTCACGGGAAAATCTCGTCTTGAATTGTGCAGGCGCTGCTTCCCGGGAAGGCGAATGCTGATGGCGATGCCGCTGGAGGATGGCAAGCGGGGTTTCGCTGCGGCCAACCTGGCGGAGCGATTTCCCTATCTGCTGAACCTGGCTTCGTTAATGTGGGACTGGCCTGCTCACTTGCCGAGCATGCTCAAGAAAGGGCTCGAGCGAGCAGCAACGCAGCATTTCCGGGACTGGGAGATCCGTGCGAAGGAGGAATTCGAGCACATAGTGGCCGCGCATTACTGCCAGACCTTCTACGACTACTTCGGACGCGCGGCCGTCATCCCCATGCGACTCGCGCATGAACTCGGGACATAGGCTGGTGGAGTGTTGTCGGCCCGCGGGGGCACGATAATGCCGGGCGAGTTTTGATTTTTTCTACCATCGAATACGGCAGGGATGTTCTCCCTCATGTACATTTACCATACTACAATGCAACAAATTGTCGATGCGAAAAGAAATTCGGCGCAATTGCCTTTTTGAGAAAAACGACTTGCCTTTTTAGGAACGATGACAAAGCAGCAAAATCAAGAGACTGGCGTTCTGAAGTTTTTAGTTTGACGCCGAAGTAGAACACGGCCTAAGTGACACGTAGATCGAAGGGAAACCAGAGACGTCGAAGGTGAGGGCCCATCCGCCAGCGCTTTGGCGATGCTAATTGTTTTTTCAGACCCTTTGTTCAAGCATTCACTTTGACCAGTGCGGAATATAAAAGGTGGGCTTGGAGCGACTGGCCGACAAACCCGCAATGCAGAACAATTGTATACTTCCGTGGCTGCAGCAGATGGATGCATTCAACCTAGCCGGGGCGCGTTGGATAACCGCCAATGCTCCTCAGCCGGAGCGCCGACAACACCAGCCTTTCCCCGCCCTCAGCCCTCTACGCGACCACTCCCCCGCTCTTCGCGGCCACTCCCCTTCTGCCTGGTCCGAAAGCCTCACCGGTGTTGGTCAGCCTGAACCCAGGGAACGACAACCGTTTCCCGACCTTAGCCCCCTCCGGGGTGATTCGCCCGAGCCACTCCACGGACGCCCGCACTCCAGGTTACCTACCAAGCGCCGACGCGGGCCTTCCCCGAGCCCCAGCACCACACCATCAGTGGGCCCTTCTACGGCGCCGCCGCTCAAGCGCCTGCGTGCTGGTAATGAAATGTTGCCCGCCAGCAGCCTGCTTCACCGCCCAGTGCGACAGCGCCCGACTCCTAGCCTGCCTCGTCGCCCGGTCCGACGGAGCCCGACTCCCAGCCCACCTTGTCGCCCGGAGCCCGACTCCCAGCCCGCCTTGTCGCCCGGTCCGACAGAGCCCGACTCCCAGCCCACCTCACCGCCCGCTCCGACGGAGCCCGACCCCCAGCTCGCCCCCCGCTCCACGTTTAGGGAGGGCAAACGAATCAGTGGTGCTGATCAGGGCTTGGACGCAAGATGGCATAGCACCAATCAAAGTCTTTCTTCCTCTGGAACACGGCTTCCTACAGCTTGATGACCACAAGCTGTTGCTCGGGAAGCATCAGCTGGAATGTGGGACCACCTTGGAACGATTCGTGGGGGGGTCCGAGGGTGGATTCTGGGAAGACCTGGCATGGTCGGTGAGTGTATACATTGGAGAAGGGACACAGATGGGTGTGCGCCGCAAGAATGTGATCGAGATGAAGAACTGGAACTTCACGAAGGCGAGTTAGATGTTTAATGAATATTTCAGATATTATATGAGATTCTTTTCCTATAAATTTCGCCTGACCACCAGTATCTGAAGTCTGCTCTGCCGGTTTCCTTTTCGTATTCGCAACCCAGACCGTCGTCATCATTATGATTAGCCGTAAGTGTAAGTACTCACCGATCATCCTTGTGCGTATTTGCATGGGCGGAGGAATCGAATCGCGGCAGAGTCAAGGGAGAACAGGTGATTTTCAGTGGTCCCTATCGGCAGAGCTTCCTCACGAGCCGACCCGAAACTCCGACGGTCTGCGGCGAGGGTTGAGGAAGAGAAATTAGCCATATTGCAAGGGTGCCTTTGCGAGAATACTTATAGAGCCGACAGGGGTATCCGCGCACACATCCAACGGAGCACCGATGGCGAAGCCGACGTTTCACGGCCTCCTTGATCATTTACAGTGCAGCAATAAGTTATATCTCTAACTTCAATGGAGACGCATGTTCGTTAACTGGGCACCTGGAACAAATGTGCCCCATATAAAAATGAATAGTTTAAGGCCAATCCAAAATATCTTCACGGCGCCCCCCGTTTGTCACAAGAATTTCTTGTCTATTGTTATTGACGCGTCGACGCGTCTCGATCACGTGGCGTGACAGAGAGTGTAATTAGTACCCTTTGACCCGTACCACTACCACCACGACCGACCACCCGTGCTCAACAGCGCTGCTGCACTTGACGTCCACGTTGGTGATACTGAGACACTTGACGATTACGTCGGTGCCCCGACGCAACAGACCTTGACGTTCACGTCGGTGTTTGTTGGCCTGTATTCCCGGGAGTGGCACTTTTTTGGGGAGCCACTCGACCATCTTTCCTTTCTGTGGGTACCATCTCCCTTGAAATAACCCTTGTCGATTGAAGACTGATTTTCGCCTAGTTCTTGCGACATGCTGAAGCCCAAGGTTACACGGCGAGTAACGCCAGCGAACGATTTTAGACAGAACAGTTTGGTGCATGCCGGCGCGGATCTGAACCAGGTCAGGCATGAGACGGTCACCCAGTCTGGAACGACAACCACCCACAAGTACATCTGCCCTGAGGCAGCGCCGGGTTCGGCTTCACTCAAACCGCCGGCCCCTATTGCGAAAGTTGCTGCACCGGCAGCCGTCAAATGTCGGAAAAATCGAAAACGGCTGATGCTGCCGTAATAGGCCCTGCAAGGCCTGATAAGCCCGTCAGGGAAAAGAAGCCCTATCAGGTTTAAATATGTACCAAAAGCCGCATATCAGGCCTGAAACGGCCTGACGGTCCTTATATGGCCTGAAGGGGGTTGTAAGGTCCTGTCAGGCTTTGAGAGAAGGTTGAATGAAAAGGGCCGACCCAGTTCATTACAACTGGGTCATCTCTTCTAATGATTGAAGTTATAAGTAGTGTGGATCATTAGTAGAACTTAAGGAATGAAGGAATGAGGAGTACGGGATTCGAACCCACGCGCGCTAAAAGGACTGCTGACCAAAAGACGCACACTAAACCACTTCGTCAAGGAAGACTTACGAAAAATTGATCAACCATACTTTTTATACCTACGTGCCGGCCTGATACGGCCTGACACAACCTTGCCACCGCTTTTCATTTCTCATTACCGCCTATAAGACCATGTACCGTTGCAATGAAATTCGCAATAAGGTATAATTTATCTGCATCTGTGAGCCATCACTGCTACATACCCTTAAGTTCCTTAAATACTTGGATCACACCACATCCCCATACCGGTCTCCGGAGTAACTACTCGGAATCCCAGTCTCGCACTTCACAGACTCTAAATCCCTGTCAAGTGAACAAGGGTGGGGACCTATCCAGAGATTATAGTCCCCTAGTTTCAGTTGGGCTGTTGATTTTTCCAGCGAGAAACAAGGAAGACTAGTACTACCGCCATTCGGGTGCCATCAACGTCGATGGCTGCATCAAGCGAAGCTAGGTGAAGGTCAACGAGGTTGAGATTGTAACAGACTAGTTGAGATTCACTCTAAATCCGGAGCCCTTTTCCTGAAGCAACTGTAGTTACAATGTCGCGCCGAGCAATGTTGAACTAGCGATGATGATGCGATCAAAGGGCGCCCGAGACTGCTCGCCGTGCCGAATTTAAGGGCCGCGCTGCGAACGACCTTATCTGGACTGAATGGTCCTTACAATGGCCTTTCAATGCCTTATAAGGCCGACATTCAAGCCTGACAAGCCCTTATAAGACCGTCAGGCTCTGGGATGCCTTATCAGGCTTTTTCGATTTTTCCGACAAAGCGCCACCGATTCGGACACAAGTGAGTGTATATTCATGTGCGACGACAGTACAGACGCTAAATGCACACCAGACGTCCCTCTTGCTCGGGCAAATGAAGACGGCGACACCCTTTCTTCAAAGACACATCCTGTCGCACGAAGCGAATCTGTTGTTCGGAACTCCATGCGCATGCGCTGGGGCGGACGAAATCTCCGAAGTGATTTGCCATAACTGCACGCAGTATCGACCGTCTTGCAAGCGATGCTTTGTGAACTCCCATCGGAACAATCCGTTTCATTGAGCGGAAGTATGGGACAAGGAAAAGGGGTTCCTTGTCCGCCACGACATCGCGGCGCTGGGTGTGGGATACACCCTCGCATTGGGGCACTACGGGGTTCCGTGTAGTCTAGCTGGTGGTGTGGGCCAGGGCCAGAAGACCGCCGCACCGCGCGATTCATTGGGCGAGGAGGCGCAGGAAACGAGGGGCAAGGAGGCGAAGAAGAAGCCCGCCACTGCCACTGCGTTCACCATAACAGATGTTACAGGAATCCATGCGACCAGTGTGGATTTCTGCCGGCACCCGAGCGCAATCGACAAAGTGGCGCAGTTGCTGGAGGCTCGCATTTTTCCTTGTACTTTCACCGATCCGAAGACCGGTGTTACTTTCGAATGCCTGAAGAATTTTCAGATGCACAGCCTGGAATCAAAGGCCGCCGCGTACGATTACGTGGGGTCCTTAGCGCGATTGACGGACAATTCGTTCACCGAGAGCATTCCAGTAAGTACTGCAGATTGTGCATGGCGCCGAATTGCTAACATAGGGTTTTTTAGGACATGTACCAAAATATTCTGCGTACGGCGCGTATGTGGGGCTACCTCACAACCAGGAAGCGCCTGGGCCAGGAGCACGGGGTAGACCAGGTGCTCACACATCGCCCCGAGGGAAATCTCGTGCTGTACTGTCCGAGCTGCCCAGAACCCGGATTCAACACCGACAAGAATATGCCGCCTCTGCCCGAGAACCTTCGGTGAGAACGTTTCTCGGTTGCGAGGAGTAACTGCTGATGGACACGCAGACATCTGAATCAACAAAGACAGACCTTAGACGGGAATTTCCATTGCAATAAATCCACCAAGAATACCGACCCCAGCGACCTTTCCCTCTACGACGGGAAGGCGTACTTCCCGACCAACGAGTTCTTGAACGAACAGTTGGCCAAAGCTCCGAAAACAGAGCCGGTGAGTCCAAATATTCCCTTTCTTGTTTCCGTCTGACACGAGCGGCTTCACCAGAAATCAACATGCAATTATCTCAAGGCAGTGAACAATCAGGACCGGAAGAAATTCAAGAACATGGAGATTACAGGGATTGTCAACACACAATGCAGCCACGTATTCGTCAAGGCGTCTGTGGATATGCAGTACGGAGAGCGGTAAGGATTTGCAGACGACACTTGGCGTAAACTCTAACATTGTGGGCAGATATGTCAACGTGGACCTTTCGCTGGTGCGCGCGATCGAGCAGAAGCTCGCCACATGCCACCGAGGCAAAGTGACGTTCGAGCTGGAGGTGGAATTGGGCAAGGAGCTGGCAGAGATTGACGAGGTGCTGTCCTACGACGTGATGTGCCAGTATTCGGTCAATATCGGGGAACGCTTCGAGAAAAACGACGACCTGAAACACCTAGCGCATATCGTGAGACGCATGCGCTTTTCGATTCCAGCGCTTCACGTTCAGGGGCATCAGGAGGGCTGCATCTATGCATATTCAACGGCGTATATGCTTGTGACGACACACTTTCATGGGGAAACCGCGGAGCATTACTGGCCGGAACTGAACCAGATCGGTCCCCAGACGCGACAGATGAATCCGGGTCACAGGCAGGACACTGTCATCAGCCACCACGGCGATTGGAACTATAAGAAGTTGGCGAAAGCAGGTATGCCTCCTTAACTCTTCTTTTCTTTCTTCTGCGCCCGAAACTGACAACCATATTAGTTTCATTGTTGCTTCGGGACTTGCTAATTGCGGAAGAACTTTTCGCCCTGCACTCGAACCAATTCCTGGCGTTGTGTGCTTCACACGCTGAGGCAATCACGACAAATAATTGGCTGGGCGCGGATCGTATGCCTGACAAGCGTAACATGAAGGACGTCAAGAGTGTGTACAGATACAGTAAAACGAGAGGTACGCACACACCTTTAACCGGGTTTAACGAAATATGAACCATTGTTTTAGTGCCGACGCAGAACGCGATATACCAGAAGATGCTGGCGGACGAGGCTGAGATGCCAAACAGCAAGGTCCGACACAGCAAAGCAGCGGCCTTCATCAACGCGGCGCTCAAGATCCAACAGGAACAGTACATGATCCACGCGAAAATGGCTGTTCCAAAGGACTAACTTCTACTGACAGAGTGAAAGTGCGGCTTATGGTCGCTGCCAACAAGGAACATCCTCTGGTATCAACACAGAGAGACATCGCGAGCAGGCGCTCGAAACTGCGCACGCGATTGGCTGCATTCCGGAAGGATCAGGCTGGTGTAACGCCAGTAGTGGCCGAATATCTCACCACCCAAGCAGCCTGCGAAGTGGAGGTGGAGCTGCTGGGGCTGCCCTCTGAGTTCCGGGAAGCGGTTAAACGTGTGCAACTGGATATAGTTTCATTAGCTGAAGTGGAAGGCCGGCTGCGGGAAGGCGCGGCGTTTGACGCGATACAGAAGATCCAACTGGTAGCCAAGGCGTTGGGGTCGATGCGTGATCAGAAGAGGAGGAACGATTCGGGCGTTCAGAAAAATACAATCTCCCAAAAGCAAATCAATGATACCCAAGATCGGCGGGACATACACATCAAGAGGTATATGGTGTCGCGCCACGCCCTCATGGTACTTGGCTTGTCAGCGGGAACGTCCGATGATTTCCCAGAATTGACGGAGAGCGACACATTCATGAAGCCACGGCTGCGCTCCCGCGGATTGGGCGACTCGAGAAAGGTCGATGGACCCGTTTGGACCATGGCTGGGATCGGGCGCAGGCACGAATTCCAGTTGCGGCTGTCGCTTCAACATCGGGGACTGCGGTCGTGGAGACGCGGGTGGAGGCTACGGCGATGATAAGACGGAAAACAGGTGCATAATATATACGGCGCACCCTTTTTGCTCTAACCATTTTCTTTCCTTTTCCAAAAGGACCCCGATCTCCCCGGAAACCGGACGCGACAGGCCGCAAACCGGGCGTAGTGAAGAAACGAAGGAAAGATGGCTGGATTTGGACGTTCGGCAAAATGGGGAAAATGGACGCGAAGGAGCTGGAGGAGTGGACTCAGGAAGGTACGCCAGGGACTTACTTGCACACGAATTAGGTATGCTGACAGGCGTCTAGGGGACCGGGTCCAGTGGTTTCGGGCGGAGGCCGAGATGCAGAGGTGGCAGGAACAGCTGGAGGCGAAGTTGGCGGAATTACGGACCACGATACGCAGCTTCGCCGCTTACAAGATCGCGTGGGCCAAAATGGCGGACCTCCAAGCGTCGTCTGACATTGGCCATATCGCCTACGCGAAGCAGAAGTCGTGGATGTTCGGGGAGCGCGAAACGCTGGGGCGGGAAGCGCTGAGGCAGATGCCAAAGGATGCGGCGCTCGCAGAGGATGACACTGATCTGGTGGCATTCGTCGAAGCCGAGCGGGCCATCCACCAGGCAACCCTACAGGCAATTTTGGAAGCTGGCGGCAAAGATCGGCTGATTGCGGGAGATCAATTGGAGGAATCAGACGACGACTGTGAGGATGCTTTGGAAGGGGACTGGGAGGAAGACGCCGGCGGCGAATAGGTGAGTTGAAGCTTGCATGTGGGGATAAACAATATTCTAATTCGAAGTTGTCACAGATTACTACAGATATAGTATAGCGACGTAGATAGTGTTTTGGATGAGATTATTGTGAAGCAAATAGCTTCACTGGCTGAAATGTTAGCACGGGGCTAGAAATGGCTCGAGCGCCTAACTCGGGCTCGAGCGATTCACTTAGCTCGAGCGATTCACTTGGCTCGAGCGATTCACTTGAGCGCTTGACTCGGGCTCGAGCACCTGATTCGGGCTCGAGCGCCTAATTCGGGCTCGAGCGATTCACTTGGCTCGAGCGCTTGACTCGGGCTCGAGCGCTTGACTCGGGCTCGAGCGCTTGACTCGGGCTCGAGCGCTTGACTCGGGCTCGAGCGCCTGACTCGGGCTCGAGCGCCTGACTCGGGCTCGAACGCCTGACTCGGGCTCGAGCGCCTGACTCGGGCTCGAGCGCCTCACTGAGCTCGAGCGGCTCACTGAGCTCGAGCGGCTCACTTAGCTCGAGCGGTGTATATAGTAGGATTACTGGTATAATACAGAAATACTAAATATTTGCTGGGCTCGATCCGGCTCGATCCATTTCGTGCGTTGAGACGCTGGTGGCTCGAGCGAGGCTGAGCAGGTGACAGCTTACCTTGCTTGATTCTGCTCAGCATATTCGATCTGACTGTCCCACGGGTGTGGCAAAAAATATCGCTGACTTGCTTCTAATGAGCGCTGTGGTCGCGTGGCCTATCGTAACTCGGGCTGGACTGCTTGCTCTGGCTGCGGAAATACTTTCCAGTTCTTGGACGACGGTGAATGTGATGGATGCAAAGAGAGAGGTGAGCCGAAGTTGCCTTTCTCGATTGCATGATTTTCATGCTACCGGAGACATCGCAGTTGATCACGTTGCTGATTGCGTTCAAAATCCACCTAACCCGGACCATACATTCCCCCTGCACATCCCGAGCTCACAACCAATCTCGAGGTACGTTTTCAAAGCCTCGAGAAATCTTGCACTAGATGCTGATTGATTCTAGCTTCTGTGTCTGCCACTTCTCAATGTCCGATAGAGAAACAACCCGAGCCATCCACTTTTCGGGTCCGAATTGGGGCTGGTGTCGTCGACTCGGATGCACGGCCCTCCATTCCTCGTACCCCTCGTGGATCAGTCCGCTATACGGGGGCCACATTCAATCATACCTTGGTGATTGATAGCACTACTTTCCCGGTGTTCGGCCCTTTTGTCGTCTGCGAGGTCAGCATTGGTTTAAAATTAGCCTGACACCCGCAATAACTGTTCTGCACAGGGTACATTAACCCAGGTGCGAACCGAAGCTAAGCAGCACATTGAGCTGTACAAGTTTGCGGACGCGAAAGCGAGGCAGCCTAGCGGTGATCCCGATCTGGCGATTCAAGAAATCACCCGCTATGCAGACACTCGAGAACTTATGGAGGAGTTTGAAGCCTTATTGGAGGAGGAAGGTTTCTCTCTCAGTGCGGTGGCTTCGAACGACGACCATTGCCTATATTGTACGTCTTTTATCCGTCTTTTATCCTATTGTGGCCGTTGAACCGTCTTTAATTGGTTTCAGTATTGGCTCTAGCCGAATTCCAAGTGCTTCAAGCCACAGATCGCAAGCAGACATGGCTTTATCACACCAGTGACATACGCAGTCCGTTGATCGACACCGAAAACGCCACCGAAGACACCGAACGACGTAAATTCGACTCTCTTATGAATACTTTTCACACTTTGTGTACGAGAAATCCAAAGGTGCGTACGTCTACGATCATTTCAATTGTGAGTGTCATAATTTTCGTGCTGAACAATCGTTGACCGACGAATCTAGATATTTGGCTCGAGGACGACAACAAGGGTGAAAGCTCCTTCATCATCTACTTTCAGTCTTCTACGTCCGTCCTTTTTTTTCTAGCTAGCTTCTTGCTAATTGTATTTTGCTCCGTAGGGCTGCAGGTGCGACTTGCCACAACAACGGTGGGCAGCTTGGGATTGCTGAATTCATGCTGTCGCACAATTGTGGCACGCTGTGCGAACAATTGAATTTACTGCCTGTTTAGCCTACCTACGACTCGTTGAATGATACATATATTGCCTGAAATGTTGAATTGAGTGTCGATCATACAATCCAGAGTCCGAGAATCCACTTTCTGAGATTGTCTGACCAGCATGAATCGGAATTCGGCAATTATGTACATTGAGATCTAGTGATCAACCCAAGCACCTTGCTGCCACCACTGGAGCTTTTGCTCAACATAAGTACGTGGGTTCTATACAGTCAGGTTGAAATCCACAATTTATATTCTTATGGCTCTACATGGCCACGATCCCCGGTTCAACACTGATTTTTGTCGGGCAAGTGAACACGCGTAAATTAAGCTTGAGCCAGCCCCTCGCCACCGCCAGCGGAGCTTTCGTTTCGCATAAACTCAAGGGATCTATACAGCCTCTTTGGATCTTACAATTCATATTTTTACTGCCTTATCTGTGCACAATCCCATGTTTAACACTGATTTTGGCCGGGCAAGCAAACACATGTGATGTGTACTTTAAGCCAGCCCCTCGTTGCCACCACTGGAGCTGTTGCTTCACAAACATTTAAGGGATCTCAATGGCCTCGTTGAACTATAGAATATTTGTTTCCACTGCTTTCCGTCAGGAGGATAGCCTGTTCAGCTCCGATTTTGCTGGGAACTCATCCGTGATTTACAGGTTATGCCAATCAAATTGTGATGCGCTCGTCAAAGATGGGAGCTGCCTCTGGCATCGAAATGGTAGGATCACATTGAGATACAAAATGTTTCTAGGCTATAGCGTCGTGTCGTGTTACAATGTGCACGACATCACGCAAACGCGAGATGTCACATATATGATATAACGCGATGGAGGTGACTCGGGGAGGGTCGACGAGATCAGTGGGAGTGGGACTCGGGTAATCCTCGGCTAAGCTCGGCTAACGCTCGTTAGTGGGACTCGACACCGACAGTGGGACTCGCGTATATTCGGCCATCAATAGATCAATCATAGCTGAACCCCTGCCGAGTTGTCTGCACCACGCAGTGGGCCCCGTGGCGAGCGGAGGCACCACGCAGTGGGCCAAGCGGCGAGCGAAAAGCTCCACGCGGTGGGCCCCCGCGGCGAGCGGTAAGGGGGTCCGCGGGGGTCTCCCCCGCGTAAGATATCCATTCAAAACTCTTAATCAGCCGCAAAAACACGATAAAAACATAATAAAAGGCCAGCATCAGTAAGAAGGCCTCGCGCCAGCGAAAGGGCCCCGTGCCAGCGGAAAAGGCAGCGCTCGCGAACGGGTGGGGTCTTGGGGACAGCAGAAGTGCCGATGATGGCGCATAATTGATGGATTGATGGATGCCCTCGGCCCGTCCCTCATTGGTGGGACTCGCTTAATTGTGCGAGTCCCACTCCCACTATTCTCGTATATACTCTGACTCGGGTCTGGGACATTTCACCGACAAGGACCTGTAAGGGACAGCAAAAGACCTGGAGAATTGGGTTGGCGCATGCTTCATCAAGTCCAAATGGGAAGGGGATGAGGACAATGGGCCGGCGTTCGTTTGATGGCGGTCTGATGGTGCCGGGTGGCCTCGGGATTTCAAACTCCGCCCAGTGATGGCTTCCCAAAATGGACCTGGCGGATAACGGCCACCGTACTTTCCTTTTAAAATTCCTTCATGGTTTCGTTGCATCGGGGCTCTCAAGATTATATTTCAAGATATTATTCCCTCAATTTCCTCGGTTCTTACCTAACGAGGTGGCAGGGATTTAGTGAGGATCAAACAAGGATGCCGATCGGATCCTTGCTCTCCCATCCAGTACACCACCGCAAGTCGAGAGCTGAGTCTATTGTCTGTCGTCTTAATCTGTATACACACTGATATCTCCCACTTCTTTTTTACCCACCCCCCACCCACCAGTACTGTGGTACTCTGTTGAGGTTCTACTATTTGGGACCATTTACTTGGCCACCCTACTTAGTTGGCCACTTGGCAGCTAGGATGGCAGGTCTTGAGAGTTATAGCCAGTCATAGTGTAGGAACAAAGTAAGACCTCTAACGAAGGTTCAGACCAAATTTCAGCTGAAAGTGATGAGTTGATCGAAAGTTATGGCATCGGGGATCAGCGTGGAAACATCAATTTCTTGCCGTCACACCGCTCACCCCCGTTTTTCCATCAATTCTTCCTCGATCCACGACCTTTTGGGCTCTTTCTTATCCCAGCTTTCCTGGCCTCCGTCCCTGAAATTACTGGGCCGTGCTGCTTCGAACTACTCTCCTCTATGCACTTGGGAAAAGACCGCGTGTTTTTGAGTCAGCCGTACTGGCCACCGTCGCGGTACACGACACCATCATGCTATCAGGCTGAAATCTCACACAACACTTCATAATATCCAATCCATTATTCTTGGAGGTACTTCCTAATTTTATCCATTCAACTCTCCTGGCTCTGGCAGCCATTACCCCAAACCACGTAATTTCGGTCTCGCAAATAGTCGTATTTTTTGGAAGAGCTGCCAGCATCTTGGAATGGATTTGGGTGCATAGGTACGTCCCAATACTTCCCCTTAAGCATCCTGGATCTTAATTTGGCTTATCTAGGTGTTTTCTCTACTTGTAGGACACTCATTCATTTCACACCCCCGATTTGGGGGTTCCGCATCGGACGGAACCAGATTTTCTGACCCTTTGTATGCCTCACATATACACCAAAACTATGTGAAATAGTGAATATGATCTACCTCTATCATTCAGAGTACAGGTAGTCATCATTTGCGGAAAAACCCACAGAAAAAGTTGAACTCTTTCCCT
Source organism: Mycena rosella (assembly GCA_029378255.1). Taxonomy (NCBI): domain Eukaryota; kingdom Fungi; phylum Basidiomycota; class Agaricomycetes; order Agaricales; family Mycenaceae; genus Mycena; species Mycena rosella. Next base: position 248,405 of record JARKIE010000030.1, on the reverse strand, counting down.
TGACTTGCCTGCAGTAAAACTCCGCCTTTTTCAGGGAGAAAGCCGAGAATTAATTTTACTTTACTTTTTCTTGGGGTAAAAGTTTCCCACGGTTATTGGATACCCAAGTTCTAGGCCCATTTTCCCCCGGTAAAATTATCTGATCACCTCCGTGCCGGCATAGATTTGGTGCGCCGTCCGTTGCCACCTTGATCTTTTCAAGGAGGATTTCCGCCTGGTGTAGCCTGTAATGGTCGTTGTAAGCTCGGGTAACGCTGCGCTTTCTAGACCGCTCGAGGGTACCTGCAAACACGAGATACGAACCTGCAGTGCGTCAGGAGGAGAAGAAAGAGAGAACTGATGTGACTGACTCACGTGAGTCACATCACACACCTTTCTTTCTCCGACCGCCACCACCGAAATCTGTTCCGTCGAAACTCAATGGAATTCAAGTGCGCTGGTCTTCGTTGTGTCGAATCTTTATCGAGTCTCTTCGTTTCCTCGTTCATCGCTTCCCTCGGGCCGCGTTGCCTTTCTTATGATCTATTGCATTTCTCTTCAGACCTCGGTCATCGACCGGCTTCAATGCGAGGGATTTACTCATCTCTCTCTCCGATCCAACAGGAGTCAGCTGCTGGTTCTGTTCGCTTAGTCGACCGGAGAACAGTGACTCATTCAAGGAACAAGTAGTCAGAGGTCAGCGTGCAGCAGGCTCGATAGTGCTTAGACCGCACCTGCCATGCATAACTACCAAAACTGGTTCCGGCAGACCCGCCCGTTCGACTCGGGGTCAAACCCTGGTTATTTTGTGCCGCTCTTTGTACCTTTGCTTTCTCCTTGTCTTCGCTTTCTGCTTTTTTCTTGCCGACGGTTCTTCTTGTTATTCCGACGTTCCTCCAGCCCTTTTTTCAGTGTCCTTCCTCGCGTGTAACCCCTCTCAAACTTGCATTATTGGTGGTATTCGGGTCTCAAGGGCACAGTTCGGCGCGGATTTGACGCGGATTGTCTGCGGCCAATCTTTGTCAGTACCTTTACGAATAACACTCCTCTCATCGATTCGTTGGTATCTGCCATTTCTTCCTCCGGATCTGGATCCCCTACCAATATCCCCTTCACTCCTCTGCGTGTAGGATAAACCACTATTCCTACGAACAAGAAAGATACCCAATATCAAGTATTGTGCTTGCGACCCACAACATTGTTGACGCTCACCAGATGGCTCCTTCCTTCCCTTGCGCATAAATATTTTCATGCCGGATGCGCCGACACATATCACAGTACGAAACCAACGGAACTCAAGCCCACCTTGTTGTAGGAGACTCGTCGCTTGGCATCAGCGCGGCGGCATGCGCGCTGATGCGCACATATGATTATCGCTCGGTTATCTTTTCCCTTTATATACCTATGCTCCCCGCCCCATCACCTCAGTCCTTTCCACACTTGCGTGTCCGACTGAGGTGAGCTTACTTACTTTACTTTACTTCTGCGATGATCATTACAGTACCTTTTAGTTCTCACTATCTGTTCTTACATTAGGTTATGGGCCCCGTAGCCTTCTGAACTCAGTCTAAAGAACAGCACACATCAGATTATATCAACTCAAATTTATCACTTTACCGCTATATCGTCAGATTGCCCCGATAGTGTTCCAAACGATCACCCTACCCAATTTGCTTGCGACCGAAAAGCTCCAACCCAACAAATCCAACTTCCCTACATTCAGAATCCTTATCGAGGAACACGCTTCGGGCAAAGGCCTTCTGGGATATGTCAAAGGGACGATCACCGAGCCATCCCCGCTGTCCGGAACAACAACCCCTGTCGCCACTGCCGTCTATTCCACTGTACCATCCCTCGAAGAGTGGACTTACCATGATGGCGTTGCGAAGTCCCTCATCGTGACGAACATTCTCGACCCCATCGGGCTCGGAGTAAAGCGTGATGGAACAGCCAAAGAATGCTGGGACTCCGTGGTTAACGCGTGCGCTGCCAAGAGCGAGGCTGCGCTCTCGCTCGCGGAAAGCGAGCTCCAGGCCATCAAGTTCACCGGGGTCTGCCGCGACGACCTGGACGAACTCTTGAGCACTATCTGCAAGAAGGCGGACGTCGTCAGGATGATGGGGAAAGCCGTCACCGACAAGGAGATTAAAAATATCCTTATCCGCTCGTTGCCCTTCGATCCTCGCTGGCTCGGTCTCCAAGGCGCTCTGTTTGGGGCTACGGACACCGACGATGCGTTTTCGCTCATCAAGACCGTGGCGATCAATAGCGGAATGCCGGAGCATGCCGCCGAGGCCACGACTTCCAATTCCACCGCATTCAGCACGTTCGTGCCGAAGCGCCGTTGCACAAACCCTCAGTGCAAAGCCATCAATAAAACCAGCCACGTTATCGAGAATTGCTACTGGCCTGGTGGCGGTAAAGAAGGGCAATTCCCGCCCAACTTCGGCAATCGCAGGCCCCAGGCAAATCAGGCTGTGGCGGGTACGGGAGATGCGGGGGAGACTATCCATCGAGTCTTGATGGCGCGAACGGAGTTTTCGGGGATGGGCAAGGGCAGCACAGGGTTTGCGGGCATGGAAGAGGTTGATGATGAGGATCTGGAAAGGTCTGTGGTCATTGACACACCTATCGCGCCGCAGGCGTATGTTAGCCGCACCTTCGAGAACCGATCCCCATCTGTCACCATCACCTTCCTCGATTCCGGCGCCAGCGACCATTTCTTCCATGACCGTGCGGATTTTACCACATATGAGGCACTCCCAGTCCGCACAGGCAAGTCGGCCCTTGCTGCCGAAGGCGACTTTGCAATTGTCGGGAAAGGCACTGTGAAGAAAATATTCCGTCTCGGAGGAAAGACAGTCCACATCACCTTTTTGAACGCCCTCCACGCCCCTTCCCTATCCGCCAATCTTGTCTCTGTCAGCCAATTTGACAAAGCTGGATACTGGTCCGTTTTCGGCGGTGGAGAGGTTAACGTGCGCGAGGGTAAAGATAGTGCTGTCATCCTTTGTGGTCGAGGATCAGATGGGATGTACGTGCTCGACACAGAGAATACTCACGCCAAAATCTCGACCGCTGCACCCGATAATCTGAAGAAGTGGCATGCGCGCTTTGTACACGGGAGCCCGGAAACCATCCATGAGATGCAGGCAAAGCGGCTTGTCGACAACCTCGAGATCACGGACACAAATCTCGACGGAAAGTGTATCAGCTGCAGGGCGGGACGTTAGCATGCTCGCCCGTATGATGGTCGGTCTGATCCGAACGTACCGCCTCTGGATCTCGTCGCATTTGACTTGTGGGGACCAGCGCGGGTACCATCGGTTGGCGGGAACATGTACATGATGCCGATCGTGATCAGTGGAACGTCGCACAAACATGTCGAGTTCCTGAAGGACAAGAGTGACGAGTCTACGATTGCGGCCTTCAATGCGTACCGCCCTATGGCGGAGCGCCAGACAGGACGGCCGCTTAAGCGAGTCCGAACTGATATAGCGTTCAGCTCGGGGAAGTGGCTGGCATATTTTAAAACTCATGGCATCATTCACGAACCGACGGTGCCGTACGCGTCGTCCCAGAACGGGCTGGCCGAGTGCGCCATCCAGACCATCACCGAGGACATACGCACACTCCTTCATGACTCGGGACTGCCAGAGAAGTATTGGGCTGCGGCAGGAGCGTTCTCGGGCACTACGCGTAATCATATGCCATCGCGTCGTCACCCTGGCAAGATTCCTGAGGAGGGCTTCACGGGGAGGCGTCAAAGTGTTGCGCACCTTCGTGTCTTTGGGAGCAAATGCAGCGCGAAGGTCAACGTGACCCACAGCGGGCACAGAGTGGATGGTGGAAGTAAGCTGGAGAGCCGCACAATCCCTGCGGACGTTCATCAGGTATGCATCGGGCGCGGGGAATTATATTGTTGTGGACGAGCACGGCAAGCAGTTTGAGAGCCGCAACGTGGTGTTTGACGAAGGCGTACCCCATCGCACCGTGGATGCAGGGGAGAGGTTGTGGATGGACGACGAAGTGCCTGGGGACCCGGTTCCATCCAACAGTGTTCGGAGTGGCGACGGCACGAGCTCTCCAGGTGTGGAGAATTCGGACGCAAGTTTGGACCTGTCCGAGAACGGAAATTCACGCGCTCCTTCTCCACTTCCAGCCGCTGCTCTTCCTCCTGCGCCTCCTGCTCCACCTCCCCGCTCCACGCGATCTGCTACCACCACAAATCGCGCTGCCGATGCCCAAGAGTACGCTGAGCGTGAAGATGCTGCTCGGTCCACGGGGGAGGCATGGGCAAATGACTCCGCGAGACCTCGAGCAAACGCCGCGTACAACACATTCCAGCACCTCAATGACGACCTTGATAACCACATCGCGCACACGCTCATGTCCTACAACCCCGACCGCCTTTACGCTCCAAAGACGTATACTGAGGCCGTTGGGCTTGATCCTGACCGCTGGACTGCCGCCATGGACGTCGAGATTGCCCTTCACGAGAAGAAGGGCACTTGGGACTTGGTCATACCCCCTCCCGGTGCGAATATAATGGCGTCGAAGTGGGTCTACGATGTCAAGACCAATGGTGTGGGCGATTGGAAGCGAGACAAGGCGCGTTTCGTTGCTAAGGGTTTTACGCAGATCCAAGGCATTGACTACCAGGAGACGTGGGCTGCCGTTGCGCGCCTCGAGCCGATTCGTATGACCGCCGCCATCGCCGCCAAGACCAACCTCCATCTCTGGCAAATCGACTTCGAGACCGCCTACCTGAACAGCGAGACGAAAGAGGAGATATATATGGAGCAGCCGCGCGGGTACGAGGTGTCGGGGAAAGAGGACTGGGTGTGCAAGCTGAAGAAAACCATCTACGGCACGATGCAGGGCGGGCATGACTGGGCCGTGAGTCTCTGGAAGACGTACGATGACTTGGGATACGCGTCGTTCAACGCGGACCCTTGTGTACATGTCAAAACTTCGGACGATGGAGCTTACACTTTAACCGACACGTACACCGACGACGTCTGGGGTGCGTCCTCGTCCGCAGAGGAGGCGGCGCTACGCAAGGCGGAGCTGGCCAAAGTTTGGGACATCAAGGACGTCGGCGACAACCACCACCTCCTCGGGATGTATGTTAACCAAGACTTGGATGTCGGTACCGTCACCCTTTCCCAGCGCGCCTACTTCGAGAAAGTCCTCGCGGAGCATAACTTGCAGAATGTACAGCTTCGTCACACTCCACTCCCTGTCGGCACCGTCCTCGACTCCTCTATGTCGCCAACAACGCCCGAGGACCGAGCCCAGATGGTGGGCAAGCCGTACCGCACGCTGTTGGGATCGGTCATGTGGGGCCACATCAGTAAAACTACACTCCTGTCTTTGGCGTCTTTGGCGTCTTTGCCAAGACGTCAAAGACGCGTAAGACGCAACTTACGGCAAGACACGCGTCTTTGGCTAAGAAGGTCCCAAAGTCTTGGAAAGACCTTTCTGTCTTGGGAAAGACTAATAAGACGTGGAAGTCTTGGATAAGATGGGCCAATCTGTCGCTCAAGATGTGGTTAAAGACGCGTTGAAACCTCGAAAGAGAGCTTAATGGGGCAGGTGATTATGCGAAAGCGGCCAATTTTTATTTTATTGATACAGTAGGCTACTGCTATCTAATCAGACACCTCATCGTCCTCCACAATCGAGTCGTCACCAGACGAGGAGGCTTGGCTGGAGGCCGTGTGCTTGTCGGACCACATACAAATACCGACGCAGCTCGATCTGTGATAAAATCATCAGAGCAGCCCAAAGCAGAAGAATGAGAACGTACGGCCTGGACCGAGAGCATCAATCCTCCGACCGCTGGTATTCCCCGTGTGAGCGAGAAAGAGGAAGACATACCCTGATCATCACACCACCACCGAAAATCCGAATGAAACCCGACCTCCGGAATCGGATTGAGCGCGCACCTCTGGAAGATACATAGGTGTCAGGGAAAGAGGAACATAGGCTAGGAGGGGATGCATACCTTCGTGTTCGATATCTAACGGTGATGAGCGGAACTTTATCTGATTTCCTACGGAGGAGCATGTGAGGTAAGAGGAGAATAGGCGATATAATGCGTACCCTGGAACGTGTGCAATGGGTGGATACATCGAAAAAAGCGGGTAGCGACTAGCGAGGGAAGGTCCGACGTGTTCCACCCCTAGTTAATGGTGCATCAGCGGGGGATATCAAATACAGAAGTCGCCCACCATCATCTATCATAGACGCCGCAAACCCGGTGCGTCAGTTGATGATGCCAGCGGGGGCAAGAGCAGAACACAAGGAGACCCTGCGGGGTCATGATCAGATGTATGAGGCGAGGGGCAAAGGCCTATATACGTATTTGTCATGAGGAACATGCAGAGGACCTGAGAAACCGGTCAGAGGCCTGAGTGATGCATGTGAACCATGAAGCGGTGGGTCCAGTGACGGATACGGCCAGAGTCGAGGAGCGAGAAGGAGGGGGAAAGGAAGAAAGGTGTTGTGTACTGTTGTGACAGAATCAAAACCAACTAGCATGCGTGCACACGTGCAGATTGCCGAAGCTTCCGACGGCGACATCTTTGACATCATGGTTTAGGGGCGGGCATTGCGGACTGAGAACATTTGAGAGGACTTTGACCTCACTTTGCTTGAACTGATACTTGGAGAGCCCTTCTCCCCTTTTTTGAGTAGATACTATTGCTATGGATCACACTGCCTTTCCCGACACTTCAAATATTACGACACAGATCTATTTAAATTTTGAAGTGTTTTTAATTTTATGTTAACAAGTACGCTGACCATCATTCCCATGAAATAGCATTCCAGTACATATGTATCCCTTGTCACATGTGTAGATCTAACAATAACACTTGAACATCTTTGGGAAAAAAAATATGTCTTAGACATCTTCGAAAGTGTGCCCAGGACACTGACCTGAAAGACAGTGGGTCAAAGATCTAAGACTTGGTCCGAAAGACAAAGACTGCCTAAGATGTGGTCTCCAAGACCAAAGACATTGTGACCAAGACTAAGACATTGAAAGACAGATTTGAAAGACCTAAGACGCCAAAGACACATGTGTAGTTTTACTGATGCAGCTCGCTACGCGCCCCGACCTCTCCTATGCTGTGAGCGTCCTCTCGCGTTTCCAGACCAACCCCGGCATCGAGCACTGGCGCACCCTCATGCACGTCATGGGCTATATCCGTCAAACCCTCGACTACGGCCTGACCTACTCCCGCGACGCCGACTCCGGCCTTACTCCCATTGGTTACGCCGACGCTGACTACGGCGGCTGCCACGACACGCGTCGTTCGACCTCGGGCCAAGTGTTCGTCATGGCCGGCAGCCCCGTGGCCTGGGGATCGAAGCGACAGGCTACCGTCGCACTGTCGAGCGTGGAAGCCGAGTACATCTCGCTTACGCGTGCCGCCCAACAACTCAGGTGGATGTATTCCTGGATGGCTGAGGCTGAGTTGGAGCAGCCGCGTCCCGGGCTTCTGTATTGCGACAATTGTGGTGCTGTCGAGCTGACGAAGACCACCAAGTCCCATTCCAAGGTCAAGCACATCGACATTCGCCACCACTTCATCCGGGAGCTTGTTCGCGCGGGAGAGATCAAAGTCGACAACATCCGTGGGGACTCGAATCCCGCCGACTTATTCACCAAGCCTCTTCCTCGCGACAAACACAACTTGTACCTCGCGGAGCTCAACATCGCGCCCATCGCCGTAGCCGCCGGGTCTGGGGGAGTGTTGTAGGAGACCCGTCGCTTGGCATCAGCGCGGTGGCATGCGCGCTGATGCGCACATATGATTATCGCTCGGTTATCTTTTCCCTTTATATACCTATGCTCCCCGCCCCATCACCTCAGTCGTTTCCACACTTGCGTGTCCGACTGAGGTGAGCTTACTTACTTTACTTTACTTCTGCGATGATCATTACAGTACCTTTTAGTTCTCACTATCTGTTCTTACATTAGGTACTGTCTACGACCCAATATAGTCGTTTCCACACTTGCGTGTCCGACTGAGTTCTCACTATCTGTTCTTACATTACACCTGGATAGGCAACACTTTAGATTCGGATGGGCTCGATGGCCGTGTTTGCTTCCTCTCGGGGTCGAGCCATAGGGTCTTCCGGTCTCGCCTTTCTCTCTCTTCCGTTTTATCTCATGAGATGAGACATTTCTTCCGACTCGTCTAGTTTCCATTAGCAACACGCTCCGTATCTGGCGCACACTTTTTTTTGGCAGATCGAAGATTGAACTTGTTGAGGGTGCGCTGTGGCATCTAACAGCGCCGTCCAAGCTCACTAACCTGTACCAGGATCAGACAAGAGTATTGTCGGCCCCATAGCGGTTGGACCGTGCCTGCGCAGAGTTCGAACCAGGATTAACTGCATTATGCACGCGGGACCACCCGTTCGACTCGGGTTCGAGCCCTAATTCTGAATCGGGCTCATTTTTTGCATTCTTTTGTTTTGTGCCTTCTGCTGTACTGTTTTTGCGACGTTTCTGTTTCTTGCTCTGATGTCTTTCCGGCCTATTCCTGGTGCACTTCCTGCCTTGACTCGTGTCACTCCTCTCGATATCGGTTTAATGCTCTTGCGCCGCCCACGCTGCTTTGTGTTCGCAGGTTCTAGGTCTCCGCCGGCCACAATAGTCACATTTCAAAGCTGGATTGTCCAGGTTTGAGTTGCGGTACCCGTCTGGACCATAATTTAATCCCTCGCTCTTTCCTATTAACCTGATTTTCGCCAATGGTTCGATTACACAACTGACTAACTCCCTTGCAGAAAACCCTGCTCAAATCAAGCATTACTGAGACGACAATCGACTCAGTCGCCGCCCTGCATCCATGGTGCCGGGGCTCGGTTTAATTATCACCCATCCGTTCGTTTTTTCCTGCGTCAACCCATTCACCTCCGATACTGCAGGCCCAGTCCTGCACAGTCCGATCTTATCTTAACCCGCGGCTCCGACCCTCACCGTTGTCAACGATCACCACAGGGCTCACGGCTCCTTCCCTTCGAAAAATATTTCTCCTCTGCATTCGCCGAAAAATTAAAAACAAAAACCGGAGTTCTTTCGAATTGAATCAAGCCCCCCTGCCTGGACAAGCAGGGCCTTAGGTTCAAATCGGCTCGTTAGCGGTGGTACCGCGCTTGTATCAACTACCTCTTGTTTATCAACAAGCACGTCACCCGTTCGAGTGCAGGTCGAGCCATAGGGTCTTACTGTGCTCTTTTTTTGTTCTCTTTCCGTTTTATGTCATGAGAATGAGTGAGTCGTCTCTTTCATCAGGCTGCTGGTCCTTCTACACACGTACTTGTTCTGTTACCCACCTGCTCAGAGAGCTGTTTTCTGCATGTAAAAAATTCAGTTGATTCAGGCTCACCCGCAAAGGGAAGGTGCCGCAAGTCACTGTTACATCCAGCATCAATGCCGATGGATTAATTGTCAAAGGGTGAATAAATATCGTGATTTATATTGGCGGCAAACAAACATACAGGAATTAGCCGAAGTTTTGATCAAGGTGATATTGAATTTGAAAGCCCTAATCACTGCGTTCCCTGGGCCTGTCGGCACAGCCTGTGCCGAGCAGTGTCGGCAGAGGTCGGCGGACCCGGAGGTAGGCAGACTATGCCGACGTCCGGGCATAGTCTGCCTACATATTCTGCCATCTCCTCGTCCGCGAGTGTGTAGGTCACCCGTTGCCGTTTTGACCATCAGTGTGCTTCGGTTTCCCATCATTTTGCCGTCGGCCGATCAAAGCCAAGCTCGCCCCACTTGAGTGCACTTGCCCACCACTGAGCATCGTATAACTTATAAGTGGACTTAATCAAGGTCGAAAGAGAGAGCATCGAAGCACTCTCATGGTGCAGTACGATGGACCTTCACCATGTGGAATATTGTTCTATTATTGGGTATACGACCGCCCGACCGGGGCCGCGGCCAACAGAAGTCTTCGAAATCAGGTTTAAAGTTTCGCAAATCATTTCATAGTACATCACAACGAGGCTATCCACCACCACGGATGACTGAGGAGCGGGCGGTATACGATGGCCAGGGTCTGGCAAGTGGTTTTGAGGGTAAGGGCAGAGGTCGGCAGGGGATGTCGATCCGACCTCCGCAGAGGTCAGCAGTGTGTCAGCCCAGCTCGGCACAGCTGTGCCGATCTGATCTCGGCAGGCCCTGTCGACCCTGATCGGCAGAAGTCAGCGTACGTCAGCCCAGGTCGGCAGGCTGTGCCGACCGGCCCAGGGAACGCAGTGTAATCCCGATGTGAAATCCGGGGTAGAGGAACGAAAACAACAATCATACTGTATTTTCTACTCCAATAGCTTGAGCGCTTCGAGTCGGGCATCAATATCTGCAATCTCCTGGGTCTGCATTGAGCGTTCAAACAATGTCATCTCCGTGTAAAATGAATGCATCTCCCAGGAAACAGAATGACTTGTACAATGCTAACTTCTGTTGCGAATTCTGTACAAATTCCAGGTAAACAATGCTGGAGGTAGAGGTCCAATGAAACTTGGCAAGGCCTCATTGCGCAACATATTGCTCGAGTTGTGAGGTACTTGTGAGGTACCGAGCAATTGTCCAGTTTACCACCTACCCCTCCCATATATGGTAACCGAGTAGATGCAGTGATGGCGTCGTTTGTTCGCATCCGGTCGGTTCGAAACGAGCCGTGGGGCTTACTCTCCGGTAGTACTCTGCACTATATGTTGGGTTTTGTCTTAGCCCCCACCAGAGCTCCCGGCGAGCCCTGCCGAGCGCTAGTGTCCCGATTGGGAAGGCCCATCAACTGGGCCTCGACCCATCGACCCGCCTCCCGCGGAACTTCCCGTGCCGCCGGTCCCGTCGCGCCATCGCGTGATTGCTGTTGTCAACGCCCGCCGCCGCTTGCTTCTTCGCTCCCGACCCACCACGCCTCTTGTTCCACTGCCGCAACTCTGCCTTAGCGTATACCCTCTCCCTTCGACATCTGACTGGCTCCCGCCCCGCCTCCCATGTCTCACAATCAGACATCACTCGGCTATATATGATTACAACCAGGCTGCGAGCCCTTCATACAATGGACATGTACACTATCTAAAGGCATTCAAATACATTCCCCCATCCCTTCTCTGTCCCCCGTGCCCGACGCAGCGACTCGACATCACCCGATGCGCCGCGCCGGTGTTAGCGAGCTCCATCAAAATGATACCCGAGCCCAAGGGGCTCTTACCGCTTGCGCTCTCCCTTCGACTCGCTCATACTTCCTGGCATGGTGTCTGCCCTCCTCAGGAAGCAGAAAAAGGGGTCATCAGGCCTCTCTGGACATCACAAGGTATCCTATGGCGCCACAATCCGGAAGACCAAAAGTGTCCCCCTGAACAAAACTGGGGCGCAAATCAGGGCAAGAAATGCACTGCTCAATGGCAACATCGCAGGTGCGCCCTCCGTGCAGCCCCCTATCATTTCACTGGAGCATTCACTCCGTTACAGCCCTAAACTTTGTGCAACGCGAAGAACTCTTTGGCACGGGAGACTATGACATCGAGATGCCCAAAGCGCCGGACTACTCGGGGCCAGATGGGTGGCACGACGCAGATAGTGACGAGGAAGAAGCCCTCCGGACACTCCCGCCCGGCGAGGAAGGGCTGTACCACAGCAACGAAGGGAGGGAGGCCACCTTCGAGCGGATTTTCGAAAACTGTAGGCCAGGGTGCGTGACAACTAATCTCCATACAACTGTGCTTACCCCCGGCAAACAGTCGAGTGGACCTCCGGCGGCGCGCGCAACGCGTGCAACAGATGATTAATGCCTGGAATGTCCAAATGCCTTTCCTCGTTGATGCATACCTGCAGCTCAAACATGAAGGAGCTGTCAATTCAGACGATGCTCCCGGAGCATGGCCTGTCGAAGTCATTGGTTTCGAAGGTGCATTCTCTGCACACAACTGACATGGCTGTGGCTGTAACTCACGGTCTGGATCGCAGCCGAGACACACCATCTTTTTGTTCATACGGGCGATGCAATGCGCACAAACCAGACACTTATACGACACGGGTACCTCGGGGCGAGTCCTGAAAAGGTCTCGCTGGTGTTTCCCATCCGGCTCTTCGAAATCTATCGGCAAATTCACCGTGTCTGTCCGCGGTACAGCATCGGGGCCCTCTGCACAACGCTCACGAACCTTCATCAAGTACGAGGTTGCCTGCCAATTGGGTCTACTCACCTGGACTCTTGATTTTACAGGGCCCGCGACGCCCGGCACTTGCGGAGCGGCTGTCCACGGCTTACGACGCGTATCTGGAGATCATGCGCCGCGTTGACGCCCGTGCTGATGCCGCCATGGGACGTGACAACGCGTGGTACATCCAGAACGTCTGCGCGCCCTGCCTGTACAAGGTTAACAATGAAGCCCCACTCCGATTCTCCTGGCTTGGTTGCATGGATGGAAACAGCTCGCTCAAGCTCGTGGATGCAACCTTCCGGTCTGGGTCCGTTCGCCCTGACAACCGCTCATCCACGTCCTTCCGCTGGTTAAGCCCGGAACAAGTCGATGTTTTCAAAGACGAAGTCGCAGACTCTCAAAAGGTATGCATCATGCACTCAGATAACGAAATATATTAAACCTATTTGCAGAAGGCCCGTTCGCAGAAAAAGGCAGCCAAGACCGCAAATGCCTCAACATCCACGCCGCCTGTCGTGTCGACGTCCATCCAGCCGACACCATCCACTTCGACATCTGCGCAGCCGACCGCTTCGACCTCGACACAGCCTCCAGATACCGGCCCGACGCTCCCTGCGCACGACGACGATGGAGACACCGCCTGGCTCAACGTAAATGAGCTTAACAGCGCAGAAACGGACGAACTGGCCACGTCTGTCAACACATGTGTCGAGCGCTGGAAGGCCGCTGGTCCAGAGGCGCGGAAGAAGATGTTCGCCCTCTTTGCAATTGCGGGCGTCTTCTTGACCGTCTGCCGTCATGGGCATGTAATTGTTATGTGTGACATGATTCGGAGCGGCGAATTGTGAGCGCTTACCTTATCCTGATTTCTACCGCGCCGCTCACCGCCTCCTCATACAGAATGAAATATCCTCTTGCAATGGTGAAATGGATACTTGACCATTATGGTGGCGATATAGGGCTCGGCTATGATATCATGTGCGCCTTTTGGAAGACGCTCAAGCGCAGCTCTCTTGGCGCGAACGTGACGGCAATGCGCTGGCAAGGAGTCGTGCCGGCATTCCACGGACACGCACACAACCGGCCTTGCCAAATCGAGTGGCACCCGTTGTACGTTGATGGTGTCGGCCTGGAGGATTTTGAAGAATGTGAGCGTACCTTCTCCTTATCCAACCATCTAGCGGCCTCTACGAGACTTGCAACGGTCTTTCATCGCCAGCAACAAATCGACGAACATTTCCAGTTCCATGATCAGGACAAGCACGCGGCGTCTGGTACGTTACCATTTACCCAACGTAATTGATATTGCATGATACGCGGCAGGGAACTTCATTTATCAAAATTACCGCCAAGCGCTCGAGAAGATCAGCCTCAACCGCTCCCAGCTCTCTGTGCTAGAGCTCACCCTGGGAACCAGCGCCGACGACTACGAGCAAGACCACATCACGGAGGTCCAGTACTTCGAGAGCCTCCGTTCCGAGCCGCAAGACGTCCAGCACAGCTCGGACTATGTGGAGTGGCTTCAGAAGCACGCCCGCGCCGTGTATGTCATTTTACGTGCCTGTCTAACCTCGCTTGCTAACCCGACACACAGGGAGGTATCCGACCAAGCGAAACTCGACTTCCAGCAGCTCGATTTCAATATCATCCACAACGGGTATACCACGAAGCAAATTGCGGCTGTACGAACCCGATACCGCACGACGTATGCCCAGTTAATCACCATCGAGGAAGGTGTGTATCGGTTTGAAGAAGAACACTGCATCGAAGTGCGGTGGGCCACCGATTCCGCGCAATACCGAGAAGCCCTAGCGACGACAACGGAACGCAAGTATAAGTCAGCCCTGGACCTAGTCGAGCGCCTCGTTGTGCAACGGCTATTTGAGATGACGAAGCTTGGTATGAGCGGCCTTGGTACGTCAACTTTATGTGATTTCTTTCTTCCATTGACGTTCGGCAGCATTCAAACTGCGAGACCAGATCTCCAAGGCGCTCAAGACACGTTCGGAAGCCATTCGCCGGGCCATCCTCGTCCTCAATGAAGCGGGCGCAGGGCTCACTCCCCCGCGCGAAGCGCTGTCATATGCAGAGGTCATGAACATTGTATCTCTCGCGGAGTTCGACCTCTTGCGGGAGACGCGACTGGACATCCGGGAACAGGCATGGACCCAACCCACACGTCGCCAAGCTGGTACGCTCTATTTCGGAATCAAGCGGGCGAAGGAGGAGGTGCGACGTCTCAACGTCGAGATCTCCCGACTACTCACCTTCCTCGTTGATGAGCACATCAACTATTACAAGGCTATTGCAGCCACCCTCCTCGTCAACCCCCCGCTCGCGACGGAGCTCCAGCACCGCTGGCTTCACGCCACCCGCATCGGCGTGTCAATCGCGAAGCGCCTCGCCTCCACGGGAAAACTCACGGGCTTCTCTGGGAGCTTCTTCCCAGGTGTCCGAGAGGGATGCGATCCAGAGCGGGGAGACAATGTTCCGCCACCTCATTGGCTTGCAGCTATCCTGGGAATAGAACAGCTTCAGGCGGAGTACGAGGAGAACGGTGGGCCGACCTTGGACATGGAGCCGGAGTATAACGAGGAGCAAATGGATGGTTTGGTGATCCGGGAGCTGGATGTTGGTGAGGAGAACCTGGTGGAACTTATGGAGCATCTTTCAGCGTTTGTAGAGGCTTAATGTATTCCATTGTGCGCATTTTCTTGGATTTCGTACACATGTGAATCGAACTTCCGAAGATGTCCGAAGGTGTCCGATTGGCTCGGTCTGACGGACCGGCGGCGGTGTTCAATTTAAAACACCGGATTATGGGACAAAATGGAATGGTGAACCGTTCTGCTGAGCAATGAAGGTAATCTGAGTCATACAGTTTCTTCTGATAATATCCATGATTCCTCCAGAAAAGATGCATGAAATCTGTAATAACACAGGCAGACCTTCTACGTATTCAAGTACTTTTGCCTGCCAAAGTAGTGTCCGATAACACATCCAGAGCTATAGCAGTCTGCGTGAACCTCAGAAAAAATTGGAAACATGATAGAAACACTCTAAAAGACCTCCCTTTCAATTTTGTATCGAATTGGAGCAATAGGACCAGTGGTTGAAAAAATCTGGTGAGCGGTCGAAAGTTGAGAATAAGTTCACTCAACTTTACACTGTTCAACTTTGCTGGGTTTCTGCGATATTTGGTCACCTGGAGTAGCTACTCCACCCAAAACCCCTGTTATTTCGCTCAATAGTAGTACATACATCTTGGTTCTTCCCTCCGAACACATGTTTAAAGCTCTCCCTGCATGCATAGCCCGCAAATACCTCGAATATCGTTTTTTTGGTCAAATTTTAACCCCTCTCAATTCCGTCCAAACTCTCTCAGATTGTAGATAAATCTTCAAAACGCCTATTTGCAAAATGCTGCATTTATAGAATACACCTGTCGTGTGCTAGATAGACGTCAAGGCTTTCAAAGGGGCCACTTAAACACAATTCTCTGGCCACCGATGCATCTCTAGTATTTTTTTTGTAGTGCCCAGATACTACCTACACAATTGGAGAGTGAAAATACCACGCTAAGACACTGCCCTGTATCACAGTACATTCTTCTTTCCCCAATCAAACTTTCCCAGCAACGTCTATGTGTAAAATAGATATGCCTTTAATTCATGCTCAGGTAAATTAAGACTGTACTAATAGTTAGTTTCATCCCCATTTTCATTCTAAAACCCGAGCAGGACAGATACCAGGAGCTTTTGTTCGTGATTTCGAGCCCTGTTTCCCAATTGAGCCATGAAATCTACAGCATCAGTGGCTGTGAACAGTCATTGTCACAGTCATTTCGCGCTTTCATTCTTGTTTTCATTCTCGCTGCCATGCTCGCTGCCCTTGGTTCGTCTCTTCTCTTGACCATCACCAATGTCGACCACCCCCTTCGTGTACAACTGGGGCCTCCCTGGAATCAACATACCTGCTCCTCTCACTCGTGATGGCTATGGGCCCAGCGCCGTCCCCATTCAATGGAGCCGCCTCAAGTTTAGTCCAATCGGCTTGTACGACCTGCGGCGCCGTCAGGGAGTTCTGAGACGGGAACCAGGTGTCTTTCAGCAGTTCCGGCAGCGGTTCATTACCTCGGACATCGCTTGGTTTGCAGCGGGAGCTAGTACCGATGGCCGCCACATCCCTGGACACAATTCATTCTTCCCCGAGTTTGATGCGCTGAGGCACTCGCTGCCTACCGGACGCATTGGGAGTGCGGCGAGGAAGGACCTCAACGACCAGCTGGAGACTGCTGTATTCGATCTGGTGCGTTGCCGTCCCTTCTTCATCTCCATTGCACTCACTGTTTTACTCACAGGCTACGTGCTGGGATCGCACGTTCGGGGGCTCCACCATCATCATGCACATCAGCGGTACCACGGTCCCCAACACACCATCTCAACCTCAATTCCTTCGCTGCTCTGCCTACATCCCGCCCTCGTTTCTCGCCGATAACCCTGCCAGTCACGGCCCAATTGCCAAGATTGTCCAGACTTTCATCGAGTCTGTTGGCATCCCGACCGTCCAACAGTGGCGAAATAATGCGAACCATCGCGGATGGTCTCTCACGCAGAGTGGGCCCGGTGTACACCCGAATGCCGCCTCGTCCGTTCTCATTCCTGCGCCCTCCCCTCCGGATTCTGCCCACTACAAATTCAATGGGCGCCCGTTCGGCGTACTCGATGATCTCCTCGCTACAATGGCACCGGCCCTCGGCCCCGTCATCATCCCCGACGACGACGACGACGACGACGAGTACGATGATACCACGATGGATTTGATCGCGGCTGTGGAGCGGCTGGGGTATGCGGAGGCGCGCGTCCGTGAACTGGAGGAGCAGGAGGAAATTTTGGTATCGCAGGTTGCTGCACTCGAGGTGGCGCTCGAAAAGTCGTGCCAGTCTCTGCGAGTCGCACTCGGCAATTCGGTTAGCTGTGAGTTTCAAATCATCTTTGCATCTCATCGCTAACAATATCTCTTACAGCAACACCCACAACCCCCCTTCGTTCCCAGCCACTCATGCAGCCGTCTGCGTCGCGTCGCCCTCCTCCTTATTCGCCCTCGACTAACCGCACCTCTCGGATCGCCCCAGTCGCCTCATCATCCCACCTCGTGTCCCCAGTCGCTTCATCATCACGCCGCATGGCTGAGCCCCGCTCTCCCACCGAGCCATCAGGCCTCGAGTCGTTCATTCGAGCTCACGACCTGCAGGAATCTGCCATTGCCATCCGGTGGATGATGCACTCCTTTCATCCAGCTAAATGGCAAGCGGAGTTGCTCGAGCTAGATATCTCAGGGTCCCTGGCATCTGAATTGCTTGATGTGCTGAGCGAGAATTAGTCTACTGTACTTTCCTTCATTTACGACGTACTTACGAACTTGAATGACAGATTGCTTGCTTTGGAATCTCCTGAATGTCTCGCTTTCACTCTTTCTCGTCTCAAGTTATCATTCCTGAAGTCGAATCTTGCCTTGACGTCTCCTGACTGTCTCGCTTTCACTCTTTCTCGTCTCATGTTATCATTTCTCGTCTCAAGTTATCATCCCTGAAGTTGAATCTTGCCTTGGCGTCTCCTGACTGTCTCGCTTTTACTCTTTTAATGGTGCGTCTCTTCAAATTTATTGCTCAATTCATCCCTGCTCTCACTCCTCTGTAAAGGAACTGTCGAACATGCCTCCCGTCTATTCTACCCTCGGTGCCGCCAGCAGCATGCGCATGCGAAACGGGCTGGTCAAAAAATCCGGATCTGCGCCTCTCTCTGCTGAGGAGATCAAGCAGAAAGTTATTGGCCGTGCTGAGAAGCAGGAGAAAATCGACGCTGCCGTTGAAGAGTGGCGCGAGTACACCAGCCGCACCGCTCACGAGCTGGCTGAACGATTTGACATGAAACCGCGTTACTTCTTCGACATCTTCTTCCAAGGCGGCGCACACATGGTCAACCATCAGGAAAAGATCAACCCGTACAACGCGTTCAAGAGCGAGAAGGCATCGGAGGCCAGAGAGCGTATGTCTCAATATTTCATTTATTACTTACATCTGCTGACGATTCGTACCAGAGGGCATTGCCAAGAAAGTCCCGCAGCTTCACGCGGACCATTTTGACGAGTACAGTGCGCTCACGGATGCTGAGAAGGACGCCATGGTCGAGCGTTTCCGCGACAACCGCACCCACAACTTCGCTTTGCGTCGTGACACTCCGCGCGCCAAATGCCACGATGTCGCGAACGTTGTTCGCAACATGAAGATGCTGGTATGTGCTCGCATCTCTCTACATCGAGTTAAGGCTGACCGTTTAGATGCACGGCCTCGGGACCCGCGTCGGTATCGAGGGCTTCTTCCTCATTGTGCGCAACACATCAGATTTCAGAATGGCCCCCGAGTGGTATTTCACAAGCGAGGCGCTCGAGAACTACATGCCGATCGCGGCGCGCAAGAAGTGGGATACGGGGGTGGTCGGGGCGAAGATAGAGGCCTTTGCTGTCGCGGGATGCGACGCTGTCAGTGCGTATAAAGAGTTCTCTGACATCGACGG
Organism: Mycena rosella; assembly: GCA_029378255.1. Classification (NCBI taxonomy): domain Eukaryota; kingdom Fungi; phylum Basidiomycota; class Agaricomycetes; order Agaricales; family Mycenaceae; genus Mycena; species Mycena rosella. The sequence continues at coordinate 229,653 of JARKIE010000030.1, read as the reverse complement.
CTTACTGACCTGTATTTTTAGACTTGTTGCGCACGTCCAAGCAAAAGGCTGAGTGGCTCAAGGCCGAGATACGTGAAGCGATTTCCAAGAGCCTCAGTGCGTGTCCCTGCCATCGCGGCGCCCTTTATTACTGACACGAGCGATAGTCGAAATGTCAGGGAACCCGAACGCCAAGATGGCCTACACCTGGTACGAGGAGGATGTTGTGCAGGAGCACCGCGTTCTCCTCGAAGGCTGGGTTGGCCCTCCGTTTGGGAACCCTAGCGCCATGAGCACCTCGCTCATCACCCTACGCAAGCTCGCCGACGCGCTCAAGAGTGGTGAGTGCGCGTTCCGGAAGCTTTCGCCGGAGGAGGCGAAAGCCCGCCAAGCGGAGTGGGCGGCAGATGTCGCGGCAGGGCTCGTGGTCGCCAAGAGCCGTGCCCAGCGCAGCGACGCCGGTGTCCGTCGCAAGCGCGCCCAGAACGAAGCCGACGACGAGGTCGAGGACGGCGCGCCGCCCCCCCGCAAGCGTGCCCGCAAGACTAAGAAGAAGACTGCACATGCGGTGCTCGAGGATGTGGACAGCGCTGTGCGCAAGAAGGCCGCCCCGGGCACGGCGTGCGGGCGCGTGAGCGCCGCCAAGCGTACAATCACCACCAGCAAGGCGATCATCACAAGCGAGGACGAGGAGGACGACGACCCCGACGCGAATGATGGTGGCCCGCAGGCTCCCGACGGCCTCGCTGATGCACATGCAGCAGCGTCCAGCGTGTAATGGTGCCTGTTCCCCACCCTACCTCACTCCCCCGCGCCCTCTCTGCTCTACGTACACGTCCCTCTACGTATCTTGTACCCGTCGTGCTGTGTGTAGCCTACTCGTTTCTCCAATACTATTCGTTATGTGCTGTCGTACATGTTTCGTAAGAGATGAGGATGCCATTCTATGTACCATACATGTAGGCAAAGTATGTACGGAGGTGCTGGAGGTGCGGCGGCGGCGGTGACAGCAGTGATCAAACCGGGGACGAGGAGGCGGGAGCACGGGGCGATGGGGGAAGAGTACACAGGATGACAGCATGGAGTGCCGAGAGACTTGTGAGGTGTCAGTGCGTGGAGTAGTGGGAGGGGCGGGCGTGTGATGACAGCGATCAGCGCGACGGCGCGGCAACATGCGGGACCGGTGGCACGGGAATTTCCGCGGGAGGCGGGCCGATGGGTCGAGGCCCAGTTGATGGGCCTTCCCAATCGGGACGCTAGCGCTCGGCAGGGCTCGCCGGGAGCTCTGGTGGGGGCTAAGACAAAACCCAACATATGGTGCAGAGTACTACCGGAGAGTAAGCCCCACGGCTCGTTTCGAACCGACCGGATGCGAACAAACAATGCCATCACTGCATCTACTCGGTTACTATATATGGGAGGGGTAGGTGAGTTTACTGGCGAATCAAAGGAAAATCCTACTCTAAATTCCACCAATGAAAATACAGTCACCTCTGCAGGAGATTCCGAATTGCCTCGACTGTACACATCATCCAAGCGCATACTGCTCATGGAGAGTCAACCACAGTCACGTAAAAAACGTTATCGCTGCACAGCCACCCCTCTCTTGCCTTTCTCTTCCACCCACAATGCCGCCGCCCACTGACGCCGCGCTCGCTGACACGACTTTCGCTGAGACCTCTCGCCTCCGCCGCCGCCCCGCCGTCATCCTGCGCGCGCCCACTGCAGAATCCGCCGTTCTCTACTGCGGCGCCGCCGATCCGCTCGCCGCCGATCCTCTCGACGACTACGACCAGTGTGCCCCGCTTCCTCCCTTCTCCTCCCCCCGATTCGCCGCACAAAGTCACCTCCGAAACCTCACATACCACGGGAAACGGATGTGGCGCGCGCGTGCACGGCGGTGCAGTCCCCGCACGGCGCAACCCCTGCTGATTCGGCTGGGCGGACGGGCTGGCGCCGACGGTCAGCCCGCTCGAGCAATCGATCCATGTTCAGGTTAGGTCAGAGCGTATTGACTGGAATACAGACGGCCAGAAAGGGAACACGAATGTCGCGGGTGCCAACGCCTACATCTCGTTCATCTTTCTCTTCGGTCTTGTCTATGCCATCACGTACACGCCGCTGCAAGCACTGTACTGCGCCGAGTGCGTTCTCTTATTCACTCTACCCTTGAACCGCATGGTGACTCGATCCATAGGGTAATGAGCCAAGATATGCGCGCTAAGGGCATGGCCGGTGCATTCTCGTCTCACTCTCCCCATTTTCGACCTCACTATCGTCTTCCAGTGCATATCCTGATCTCCAATATCGCTGGGTACGCCCGCAGCCCTCGCTTCTCATAATTTCGGTCGCTTAGACTATGGCATAGATTCATCAACATGTTCGCGAATAGTGTTGGGCTGGCGAATCTCAACTGGAGATACTACTTTGTGTATGCCTGGCTCACAGACGCCTGGGATGTGGTTGCGTCGGCTCTGTGGTATTTCCTCGATGTGGAGACAGTCCGTCCTGCTTTCCTCCTCGGGTCATTCTTTCCTCATTTATCGTGTTTTCCACTAGCACGGTTGAACACTGGAGGAGCTCGATGTTATCTTCGACGCGCCTTGGCCTGCACGCGCAAGCACGCAAAAGGTTGTCGTCAAATTGAAGGCAGATGGGAGCGTGGATGTGCTGGAGAAGCCGAGCACCTGAGTCATGTTCATCTTTGGTGTCTCTTCTTCATTCGCTGAATGTTGTCCATGAATGTTTCAACGACCCAACCAACCAATCCAAACTTACGAACCTGGTGCCGTGACCGGCCGCTGATCCGCACTCTGATCGCCCGAGATATCCATTGAATCGGCACCAGGGCAACCGGTTGTCCGGTGTTCCGATATTCCACGGTACATTTCAAGGGAGTGGTTGCTTGGAATTCTCGACTAAACGGGGCCTTTCACGATTTGTGGCCCCCAAGCTTTCCGAGGTCTACTTGTGTCGAGCCTAAAAGGCATCGTGTGAGCAGAAATCATGCAGTATCAAGTTGATCAGACCTTCCTGGGTTAGGCAAGGGTCAGGCCGGCGGAATCAGGGCCGCGTTTTGACACCGTAGGATCTTTCGCCTCAGCGGCAGTTCTCCCCCGAATCCAAATCACCCCTTCTATCTTGAATCCGCGCGGAAAGTCTCTTTGTGCGCCTGGATCTGATACCGTGCAGAGCTGGAGGGTCTTGGCAGGGTCTTGGCAGCTAAAGTCTCCCAGGAGTCGGAAGGACTGAATGTTACCTAATTGACTTGACAGTCAATGAATTCGCTGTGCATTCGTTCGACATTCATTGGTTGGATACTGAGCTCGGCGAATTCTGCTTCCGCCTCAGTCAGCAGCATTACCAAGCTACTGAAGGGGTTCAAGTTGGTCGGCTCTATTCATTTGACATTGTTCATTAAATCGACTGTGACGTGAGCAGGTTGAAAACGAAACAGCGGGGGCCCAAACCAAACCACTCGAGTCCACATGCATGGGGCGAAGGGGCCAGCGGATGACCTAGGAACGAAGCCATGGAACAGAGCCATCAACCGCCGATGCCGGTACCTTGGTGCTGGAAACTCCTCTTAAGGAACCCTAATTGATGAACCGTGAGTGTTCCACCGTGTTGGAACTGCGACCTCCTTGGCGTTGGGCGTGCCAATGGCAACTTGGACTTTTCCAAGTTTATTCACTTCTTGGCAGGTCGGAGATGCACATGGCACCTGGTGCGTGGCTCTGGCGCCAACCCGGCTTTCCTGGTACCTCGCCGCGCCGGCGGTGTGTTTCGGCCATTCGACAGCTGTCTAATATTTGTCTAATATCCATTCCCCCCCCCGCCCGTCACTGAAATTGAACGAAAAGACTGTAAAATGTGCAAGGCCGAGGCGAGCTAAGATTTGTAAGGCCGAAGCGAGCGACAGTCCCGTGCGCGTCTCTTCCCGCTGTTGCACCAGGTTGAAACCGTGCTGCCACCTGTCTCCAAGGTCGAATATTCTCATTCAAGCAAACTGATGAAGTTGCCCTACTTTCATGATTTTTCTCCACTAACCTTCATTTTTTTCAACGTGGGAAGCTGTTCTCCGCTGTCTCATAAATGATCCTTCCGAGACATGTTTGCGGAACAGAGCCGGCGCCGTTACAACACTGGATCTCTCATAAGTGCGGCCAACTCAAGAGAAATTCAATATACCGCGCGCCCAGATACTTGGAACATGTTCTCGGATGCGACAACAGTTCTGTACGATAGTTCCATCCTCATCCACTCACTGCGGATGTTAGCGGTCGATCTGACGGCCCATACTAGTTGCGGTAACTAACACGGCCGACTACAGGTCTCCGAGATTGCAGCAGGTGGTCAAAAGTTGGTTCCTTAAGACGGTGAGATTTATTTGACAACAACAAGGATGAGAGTCAGCGCCAAGGACTCGCTAAGGACTGTTAGTGCGAGCAAGATAGGCCTTCGCTTCGCTCCGGAAGTATGGCAGAGCATGGATCTCATTAAGATTCAAGCTGTGCATTAGAACTTAGTTGAATCGTTGGTGCCAGTGTACATGCTGGGCAATACCCGAAATCAACCACGGAAGCCGGCTCCCCGGCGCAGTCACCGCCGCAGTGTGCGAGGGACTCGGATACGGATACTAATAAAGCATCCGCAGGAAAATGTTCCCAACTTGACAGGCCACGGATGTCGTACGAGAACACGTTGGGTCCAAAATTGCAAGGATTAGTGCGCAGTGACTCAGGTCAGCCAGAACGAATCTTCTCGAGAGATAGGGGTTGTAAGGCCACAGCAAATCCCAAAGGGAGACGGGCCAGTGCACCGAGCAAGGGACGACCAGGCGATATCCAAAGTAATCCTTGAGCATTCAATGAGGCAATGAGTAGGAAGAGGCACTAACGTCGTTCGGGCTAGACAGGTGACATGAGGCGCAGCCGCAGGCAATGAGGCTGCTCCGTAGGTCGCAGTCGAATGGCAGTTGACATTCTGCGCATGTGCACGGCAAGGCCCCAACTAAAGCGCTTGAACGTGATCTTGTGATGAACTTTAAGTTTTAAACCATAATATTCGCTCGCGCTCGAGATTGCGAAAAGAAATTCGTGGTTGAACCGGCGGGGTCCTTTCCGAGGCAAATGGGATAGAAAAAGACAAAGTTGAGTGAGAGAGAGAGGAGGGACGAGAATCGAGCTATGAGGACATATTATTTCGAAGACCAGTTTCATAATCCCGATTCACAATGAAGGGCTACACAATTGTACGGAGGACTCGTAAGAAGAGCTGAATTCCCGCAGAAGCAAAGAGATGAGAAGCTTCAACAAACGATTCCTGTGTACTCACTTGAAAAATGACGTAACGGCAGAAGACCGTAAAGGTGATGAGCCGATGGGATGTCGTAGATGGACAGAAGCTGAGCGAGAGAGCATAGAGAGTGGGAATGTAAAGCAAACCATCATCGACAATATAGCAGGGAATTGAGAAGCGGTAGCATTGGACAGACAAAGTGTTGCATTATACCCGCCCGAGCAGAGTGGTTTGAAGCTTGAGAGTTGACAGCGGAAATGATGGGAGTCAGAACCACTCTGAACGACCGGTAGGCGCCCGCAGAAGTGACTTGATGGCGCCGTGGGGGTCTAGCATGGATCTGCGGCCGATGGAAAGCGAATTCGCAGCTGTTGAGCGGTGGGAGCCAAAAGAAAGAAAGCGGGTTGAATGATGTTGCTTGTTGAAAGCGAGGTTTGAGGCCATAGCAGATATTGTGGAGCGAGCGGGCAAGTGGACCCTAGGTGTTGCAATTTGTAATCGATTGAGCATAGTGGCAAATAATAGAGCCCAGGTGGAGAGAAACAGGACGACCGAGAATCGGGAAAAGAGCGATAATTATGGACGAGCGGCATGGTGTTTTATACATTGTATGAGCGCTTGTTTTGCTGCGCCGCGGTGGGGAAAAGTTGCCCTGGAAGAAAGGTCATCGTTCCGCGGACTCGCCTAGGGACCGTGAGTATCCGAATCAAGACTGATGCACAGTGCGCAGTGGCGAAGCAGTGCAGGAATTGATGGAACTTGCGGGGATCCTGGGAATAAGTGCCGGGTAAATATTCAGGTTTGCTGTGCTCCGCGGTCCGTAGGTGCTGGCGCGCTGTTTAGAATGGGAAACCAGTGATAATATGGGGTTATTGGAGCTAAGGTTGAGGAAAGCGCCAGAAGTAAATGGGGAAAGTACACAGCCGAACGAGCATCTGCTTAAAGAACGGTTAATCAATTCCGTTATATTCCAGCTGTCTTCTGCGAAGTGGCATGTCGGAAGAGGTCGTACCGGGATCTCAACTGATCGCAACCGCGGTGCCGTACCCTCGGTGCCATACTTACTTTACCGCCACCGTCCTCTTTTGGACTCTCTCACAGGCATCAAGTCGATTTCAAGACATTGCAGATTCTAGGGGGCTTCACTCATCGTGAAAAGTCTTGACTGCTCCTTGACGACAGGGATCTATCCTGGAGGTAAATACCATTCACAGGGCACAGGTCTGAATCGCGACGTTTCCTTGATGTGTCTCTATTTGGCCATCCAGGTGCAGGGATCAATTCCCTGTGGATTTTCTTCCGCGGCGGCTTCAGATGTCTACCCGTCGTGAAAAGCTGACAAAAAGATGCCAACTTGTATCCTGATTTGGGCCAAATACTCTCGCCTGTGTCCGCCTGTGCTTCTCCGGCACCCGCTCCCGTTTCGTTGTCTCCATTTGCTGAGAGAACAGTCACATAGCGGTTGCGGATCCCTTGTTTTACTCTAATGAATACTGTCGTAGCTTGCGCTGCGCCTATAAAGCCAGCTGGCGCATGGTCCCACCCAAAAACCGTTTTTTGTGCTGAGTTGCTGAAAGTCCGACGCTGATTCTTTTGTCAGTTCACTGCGGAACTTAGAAAGTAAACAATCGGGTGTAGTGTACGGTGCGCCGCGAGCCTTCCTCCCATTCAAATCGACTCTAGACCTCGCAGCCCGAGGTTCGACTCCCCGCGCCCGAATTCACCGATTGCCGATGGCATTTTCTTTTGGCCACCTCGGGAGGTATGTCGTTCATAAAATATTGCTCCTTTTATGAGGGACAGGATAGGCGAACTGCGGACATTTTGTCGGCCCACGGTGCCCCGTATAAACATTAAGCTATCAAACTCCCGCCAAATACGACCAATACAGAAGAATGACCATTACCTCTCGAGAGATAATGAACTATTCGACATTTACATGTAAGCAAGAAACAACCAAATGAGTTCATCTGACGCACGGCATGCACTTCTTGTTTCATGTATTTATGTTGAACATGGCGCCCGGTCTACCCCCGCTTCCTCATCGCGAAACACGGTCTCAATTCCCCGCCGAGCTTGCCAAATTGAAGGACCCTACTGCTGAATCAATCAGGCGTGATGAACACAAATCCCCAGTGCCCACAGAGCAGCTTGCCTTCCCTCCGTCCAGAAAAAATAGTTTTAGTGCCTCTTAGGATGAGAAAAATCCCTCATAGGGGAGGATGTGTTACTGTGGTGGTTTCGTCGACACACGGATGGAAAAGGAAAGGAGTTCCGGTTACACATATCTGCCAATCTCTCGAGTGCAATATCAATTGTTCAGCTTGATTCCACATGGTGGTGTTGGTCTCATTTCTCCAGTAATATGTAGGTACGATACTTACGGGCAGAGTACTGTACCACATATTTGAATGTTTCCCCACCAAAGCTGACAATTGCCAGATAATACATATTGGTCAATCAGGCAAACCCTATTTGTTCTACCAGAACCACTATTGAATGGATGTTATGGATGGTGAACATGGAGTGGGAAGACTCACCTCAAAAGAGCTGTGTCAGTTCTCACGCTCACCACCATCTTCCTGCTCATCCCACTTCTTTTGTAAGGATTCAAGAAGCTTCTGAGTATATTGCTGCCCCCGAGGTTCATGGGCCCATCTGTATGCATCAATGGCCCTGCCAAGAAATTCTTCTGCCTCAGAATATCTGCATTGACTGGTATACAACTCTCCCAATGACTGCAATGCATTTCCCTGCCCAAGACTTGAAGCAAGCTCTGTGTAAATATTCAGAGCAGACTGTAGAGCTTGTTCAGCATCATCCATTTGGTCAAGCTTCATATAAAGCTCCCCGAGTCCCCACAGAGCTTTTGCCTGCCCAGTCCTGTTATTGAGCTCTCTGTGAAGATTGAGAGCGGACTGCAGAGATTTTTCGGCATCCTGGAGTCGGTCAAGTGTCTGGTAGAGCCTGCCCAGTGCCCGCAGATCATTGGCCTGACCAAGCCTGTCATTGACCTCTCTATGAAGATTGAGAGCAGACTGCAGGGATTTTTCAGCATCCTCGAGTTGGTTAAGCCTCTGGTAGAGCCTGCCCCGTGCCCGCAGATCATTGGCCTGACCAAGCTTGTCATTGGCCTCTCTGTGAAAATCAAGAGCAGACTGCAGAGCTTGCTCAGCATCCTCCAGTTGGTTAAGTGTCAGGTAGAGCCCTCCAAGTGCCTGCAGATCATTGGCCTGACCAAGCCTGTTATTGACCTCTCTGTGAAGATCAAGAGCAGACTGCAGAGATGTTTTGGCATCCTCCAGTCGGTTAAGTGTCAGGTAGAGCCCTCCAAGTGCCTGCAAATCATTGGCCTGACCAAGCCTGTTATTGACCTCTCTGTGAAGATCAAGAGCGGACTGCAGAGATTTTTCGGCATCCTCAAGTCGGTTAAACCTCTGGTAGAGCCTGCCCAGTGCCCGCAGATCATTGGCCTGACCAAGCCTGTTATTGACCTCTCTGTGAAGATCCAGAGCAGACTGTAGAGATTTTTCGGCATCCTTGAGTCGGCTGAGCCTCTGGTAGAGCTTTCCCAGTGCCCACAGATCAGTGGCCCGAGCAACCCCATTATCAATGCCACTGTGAATAGTGAGAGCAGCTTTCAACATATCTTCAGCATCAGACAGATTGTTGATACGAAGATAGATGGTGCCTTGTTCAAAGTAGCAGTCTCCTTCCAGACTGTGGCTGAAATCATGTGCAATGGATGCAGCTTTTGAGAGAAGTCTTGTGCCATAGACATCTAGGTAGCAGCATACCCGGGAGAACCAGATGATACAGCGCAGAACCCGGTGAAGATCCATATCTTCAGTCAGGCACAGGTCCAGCACTGCTGAGATGTTGCCAATTTCTAGCCTGATAGCCTCACATGCCACACTGGAATTGATATGTGAATTATCAACTGGAATCAAGTCCAAATAGTGGTTGGCCATTTGAGTGAAGAGCACTTTGGACAAGGCTGTTGACAAATTTGGATGAGATTGCATGTACTGCCGTATAGGGGACAATACATGCAGAAAGCCATCAAGTGTGTAGGCCAATGAACATTGCTTCAACACTGTGATGGCTGATCGTACTTCTGTGAATTCTGTGCCAAATGCTGTTTGTAGATCAGGGATCCGTGACTCTGGCAAGCCTTGGGGAAGCATGCACAGGATGACAAAGAAGTCGGTGGCCCCAGGACATGCATGCAGTCGTCGGCTGTGTAATGAGAGCTCAATGGACAGCTCAAGGTTGTTAAGACGATGTGCAGATCCATCTGATTTGACAAGCCTGGTCCACTCGGAGTTCCAGCGTGCCCACAGTGTCTCTGAGGATTCAACTTCAGCAAGTTGGGCAAGCAGTGTGACAGCAAGGGGAATGCATTCCACAGCTTTGATAAGCTGGAGAGAGAAGTTGTTGTGAGTGTGGCTGATGGCATCCCAAGTTTCTACAGCAGCCTCCAGTGTCAGGGGTTGTATGGGCTTGAGGGCAGCCCATTTAATCCCACGAGGGTGGTCCAAATCACGGCTGGTGATTACCAGTGTGAGATGGCGAGCAGCAATGCCAGTGAGAACAGATTCTACTGCATCCTTGTCTGAATCCCACGGAGTTTCGAAATTATCAAGGCAGAGCAGACATTTTGATGTCATAGACTGCAAGCATAGCCTCAGAGTGTCTGATGGAGATCTAGAGCCACTGGATTCAACAGATAGGCCAAAGAGTTTGAGAAGTTCGAGGACAAGGGTATCAGCTGTGAAGATAGCCTCACATGAGAGAAATAACCGTTGATGGAGGAAGGCCTTCTCCACATCGGTATGATGAATGGCTGTTAACGCTATAGATGTTCTTCCTATTCCTCCAAAACCTATGATGGCCACACAAGTAGATTCACAATTCACAATAAGGTCAACAACATCCTGGACCTCCCCAGATCGCCCGTAGAGAATGAAGGGTGCCGGAGGAAGCATAGAGATTGGTCTATAATGTGCGATCAGTTGTGATGAGACCCAGATGGAGGCACTCACATGGTGGAGTTGAGGTTAGCAATGAGTGGGGCCTATTCAATGATCAAACACAATTAAATGGATTGATCAGGCAAACCACACACATGGGGCATAACAGCCCGTGTCAGGTCATTCATGGATTTGGATTGATCCATTTGAAGGTTCTGTTGATCAATTTGACGGTTCCACTGATCAATTTGAAGGGTGGCCTGAAGAGAACAGACATTGAGCTATAATGCAGAGAGCTTGAGTTCATATCAACTGCACCTGAAACATCCTCAGAGAAGAGACAACATGCTTTGCACATTGGTTTGCGGTCGCGGTGATTTCTGAGCGCTTAGCTAGGAGGCGAATTCGGTCAGCCACACTTTTAGACTTGGTCTTGCAATTGTTCATGGTCACAATGACCTTCAGAAGGCAACTATATAATTCTGTGGGTTCCCGAACACTAAGGATGGATCCAGAACATACATCTCGAATTCACTGAAGGCCTTCTTAATTGGTGCAGGCAGGTCTTTCTCATTCATTCCTTTCCCGGTCCACTGTGTGCGAAAAGTGTCTACAAGCATGTGGACTGCCTGGATTTCAACCATAACTGCTGTCCATGTTGCCTTGCATACATCGATCTCCTATGATTGGGTCAATATAAGGTGCGACTCGATGATTTGTGACAACATACATCAATGATTTTCATGACTTCTTCGAGCACTGTCGAAATGGCACCAAGGTATGGCACATTCTGGGCCGCAGACACTGCCACTTTCAGGGCAACAACCGCCAAGTGGACCGCACCTTTGGAGCCGTCGAGAAGCTTCTCTTTGAGCTCCACACCTGTCGCAAAGCCGCAAGTCAGCAGTGGACTAAACAACACTAACGTGTACTCACGGCTGTGGCTGGGATTGCCTGAGCTAGAATCGGGCATTGCAGGGGATCGACGTAGTGAGCAAAGGGACACTGGGAGTGCGACGTGGCAGGCTGATAGACATCGCGCCGGAGTTTGAATATACAACGTAACCCGGTCCGATCCGCCCTGCCTGGGAACTGTTTCCTCAATAAGGCTCGATTGAGTTCCTTGTCACTGGCACCCCGGAGTTCGACTCCGTGCGCCTGAAGAGGCATTCTCAAGCATCGTTTTTTGTGGGACGTTAATGAAGGCAATCCCCCGTGTATTCGCAGTTACTGCGTATGGTGTTCATCTTGAAAAACATGATTCCACAAAATTAACCACAACTTTGGTTCGCGCTGTAAGTTATTTGCTCCGGTGTTTTCTGAGGCGTACACCCAGTGTATACTGGATAATGCAGAGAACCACGACACCCGGCCAGGGAGCAGTGCATATCACAGACCATCTTTGAATATCTGTCATGCACCAGAGGGTTGCAGAACTGAGAAGGTTTCGAGGGAATGACGGTAAGTGCTCTGGGCCGGGAACAACATTCTAGACCGGACCAGACGTTTAATTGTATCGTGCAGTGCGCGAGGTCCTGGGAGGAAAGGTACATGCACTTGCACAGCTTCCCGCTTTCTTCCGCTCAACTTTCATGCGTCTGGACTACACCGGCTGCTCCCTGTCCGTTTACTCGGAAGAAGAGATCCTAGCCGCCCTTTTATTCGCAATCCAACTCAGCGACTCGGACGCGGGACATAACTTATGCCGGAATCCCTAAAACAAGGCACACCCAAGGCACACCGGGGCACACGGTTTCCGTGCTCTCCCACGCAAAAACCAGGTCAATTCATCGGGCGTAGTGCACCACACACACTGAAATACGATCCGCGTGCAGGTTGCAACTCGCATCCCGGGGCTCGACTCCCCCCGCCCGAATGGACCTGGGGGATTGTAAAGTTTGTCTGTTATGTGTGCGTGCCGCTGATTATTCTTCAGTTCACCGGGGAACTTACACTGTAAATGATCTCCAAGTCGAATTGAATGGACCTCGCAGACCGGGGCTCGACTCCCCACGCCCGCATGCGCCCGAGGCTTGCCTTTTCCAGTGCATCGCTGAAGTCCGAAGCTGATTTGTCCGGCACAGTGAATAATCGGGGGGGTTGCGCGGCGCACAGCGCTCTCCCCCCATCGTCCCTCCCTTCCTTCCCCCCATCAACCCAGTCCGCAACACACCGCTGCACGCAGTGCCCGACACCCTACGCGCCACTCTGCCATGGGCGCGCGGAAGAGGAGGACGCCCCAGCCCGCGCGAAGGTCGAAATCGGTAGGACATGCGGGAGCCGCGCGTGCGATCGTGCTTGGCGCAACCATCCACAAATTGGTGGTGAGATCGGGGCACGCAGGCTGAGTTTAAGTATAAGCAAGTATGTGCGCGGGAGGAGGAGGGGGACACACCGCAGTCAGTCCCCTTCCTGATATCGATGGTCCGCGCTTGTCGGCCCCCTCCATAAGTATCCGAGTAGTTGTACGCTGCGCGTGCGCAGCCCGATAAGCAGTGATTGGATAGCCGGGACTGGCATAGAGACGCCGCGACCGATCAGATGGGGGCGGCGATGAGCTTGGGCTTGGGCTGGGATAGGATGTGTACGGCGACGACGGGCGGGGTGGAGGGTACGCGTACTCGAACGTCTCGAATGGGGCTTGGCGACAAGGAAGGCTTCACGAGGAGGAGGTCAGTCGAAGACGCGGGCGAGAGGCGGGGGCGGACGCACCTATAGTACCTCTCTTCCATTCCACACGGGCGGCCGGAGACGAAGCACGGTGTGAATATTAATGGTGTCGTGCGTCGTGCGCGACTCGGACTGGAAAGTCGGCGCTACGTAGCATCCGAGGAGCGCGACGAAAGCACTGCGCGCAAGGACGCTGGAGCCTATACGCGGAGGATACACGCCTCCTCGACCAATTGCGGCGAACGACGATGGGGGCGCGAGACGACGGCGCGAACCGATGGCGGTAGAGTGCCATCGAGATTTGACTAGGACTGCTGTAGTCAGCATGGGTACGGCACGAGAGTGAATGGAGGGCACGCAATGGGAGAAGGTTGCAAGGACGAGCCGGGAGTGAGATGGCCCAGCTTCCACATCGACGATTCGACGGTGGCGGTGTCCAATTGGTGTGTCCGGGATTCGGGACTCGCTCCAGATCTCGTCAAAGGCTTTGGCGTGGAGTTTGAGGCTCAATCGAGCTCTGCGAGAACAAAACCAGAGGAAAGCCGCGTGGGTTTCAGGACGGGTTCTGGTAAAGTCGAAGTCAGCGAGAGAAGGCGCATCAGTGGCTATGCCCTGCACAGCTTTTCGGAGCCGCTTCACCCGCACCAGCGACAAATTGGATGCCGCCACCCAACTTGCAGTGAACCGACTCGCCTTTACACGTGGGCCCGCAGCATCCGGACTCTGGGTTCGTTCTCGCTGAGCTCGATGGAGCCTCGAGTAAGACATCAGCCCGTTCTGGATGAGTGCGAGTCCCGGTGCGATGACCGCCAAATTGGACGCCACCACTAGTGCTGTCGACGTGGAAGCTCGGCCATGCGGCTCTCGCCCGCTCCTGCCGCGTACTTACCGTACCCGTCTCCTGGTGTGTGCTCTCCTTTCCCTTTCGTGCCGTGCTCTCGCTGATTAGAGCGTCAAGTGCTGATGCCACTGTGCCGCCATTTGTGTGGGCCGTCGTGCCGTGCTGCCCTCGCAATTGGGCGCCATCTCCTCCATGTCCCTTGCATCCTCCCCGCCCCTGCCTCGCGCCCAGTGCGCACTGTCCCGGGAGTCAACGTGACGAGCCGGACTGACGATGTACGACGCCATTCACACCGTACCTCGTCGCCGGTCGTCCGTTTGGAAGATAGAGATGGAGATAATATAGGTGTGTCCGCCCCTGCCCCTCCCCCGCGTCTTCGGCTGACCTGTTTGGTTTCGTAGTCGCGATGCCTTCCTCGTCGCTGTCCGCAACAGAGAAACACTCCGCCGATCTTCGCCACGCTACACGTACCCATGCGCTTCCCGGCCACCGCCGTACCGATGCCATCCCATCCGAAGCTCGTCGCCCCCCATCGATCGCGGCGGCGTTCCATCTCGGGTGGGCTATCTAATCGCTGCGTATCGGCTGCGCACGCGCAGCGTACAGCGTACACCTCGGGTCCTTGACTACTTGGATCCTTACGGCGCCCGCGGACGCTCATACGGTGTTAGGAAGCAGATTGACTGGACGTCGTGCGTGTAGTGCGTCCCCCTCCCCCCTCTCGCGCACATACTTGCCTATACCTAAAGCCAGCGATCTCACCACCAATTCGTGCTTCGTCGCGCAGCCATCCACGATCGCGCGCGCGGCTCGCGCATGTCCTACCGATTCTGACCTTCGCGCGGGCTAGGGCGTGATAAGTTAGGGCGCTGCGGGCGCGAATACTCCAAGGCGCCGGGCCCTATCGTCTCGCTGCTCCTCTCCCGCGCGTCCGTGACGGATGGCGAGTAGCGCGTCGGCGCGTCGGGTAGAGGGCGCTGCGTGCGGCGGTATGGCGCTGCAGTACCGCTTCTTCGCGATGGAATGGAGGGGATGGGGGGAGCTGTACAATGTGTATCGTCTCTCGGATGTAGGCGAGGGACGATGCGCATGTCGCGCGCACATCCGAATCTAAGTCGAACGCAGACGCAGACTCGGAGGCGGCGGACGAACGAACGAACAGTTGCGAGTGCGAATACGACGAGTTGGGTGCTTTCAAAGTGTATCGCCCTTCGTCCGTCGTTCGAAGCCCTTCGCCTGATGTACTCCCAGTGGGGCCGGAGCGTGGACGAAGCGGGGCGGAGCGGGTGATACTCGCGCGGGGCGGGGTGCGGCTGTTGGTGCGGGGTGCAGGAAGTGGGCGCGCTTGCGGACAGAACAGTGCGGCTGACGTGCGTCTGGGCGGGAGCGGGGTGCGGAGTGCAGCGTCCGCGGGTGCTGGTGTAGAGCGCGGACGAGGCTGCGGCGGTTTCACGGGGGATGTGGCAACAATGCGAGGCGGGTGCAGGGTGGGATAGGCGGGGCGTGAACGAAGCGGGGCGGGGCGGGGCGGGGTGCGGCGGCGGTGCGGAGTGCGGGCTTGCGACCGGGAGCGAGAGCCCTGGAGGGCGGAGTACGGAGCAATGTGCGGCTGGTGTGGAGCAAGGTGCGGAAGGAGGCCCGCGTGGCGGAGCGAGAGTTGGAGAGGCGGGCGCGCGGGGTGCAGACAAAGCGGCTTGCGGTGCGGAGGAGGGCCGGGCGGAGTGCCGCTAATGCGCGGGTGGTGTCGTCCACAGCTGTGGGGGGTGGGTGCGGGGCGGGTACGAAGCGAGCGGGCTTGCGGGGCGCGATGCGTGGACGCAACGGCGGGGTGATATGCACGCCCGTGGGCGCGCGAAGCGAGCATTAGGGAGGGTGCTGCTGTGGGGCGGCTGGTGTGATACGCATGGGCGGCGGAGGAGGTGGGCGCGCGAAGTTGGCTGATCTAGAGAGCGCTCACCTCTTGAGTATCGTGTCAACGCATGTATTTCTCGTGCATCCTTATATGCCCTCACCGTCTGACCTTGATCTCAGGGTCTCCCGCCCTCAGCTAGCGACTCGTTCTTCGATAACGACTCACCGGCCGTCCAGCCGATCACCCCGCTGCACTTCAGCCTCGGTTTCTTCGTTTCGTCCCCCAGCACCAAATCGCTGCGCTATCTATTCCTCACCATGCGCCGCCCCCCGCCCACGCTCGTTATAATCCCAATGAATCGTGCACAACCCCGCGTGCTCTTCTCGCCGTCTTCTGTGATGCGCCCAAGCCCCTCCACGTGCTATGCGGGCCTCGGCCACGGGCTCCCCAGCCACATGCGCACCACCAGCCCACGGGCCGCCTCAGGCTCTACCGTGTCATCAGTCCGGCTATCCTACCTCGTCCCGTCCCTCTCGTATTTCCCGTCTGCCGCCCGGGACAGACTGTCCTCCCTCATACGGTCCCCTCCAATCGGTGTCCTCAGCCGCATCTGTACAGCTCTCGCGCTCCGCGTACGAGCCCTCGAGGGTGCGCAGGGTCTGAAGCGCGCGTGGGGAGCGGCGTGCGCGCGGTTTGTGGGTTCAAAATATATATTTCGAAAGGCGGGTGCCGGAGAGTTGAATTTTAGAAACTTACACATGGAAAGGCAGGTGGCGGAGGTGCATGTCGGTGTCGTCACAGTTATAGATCCCGAAAAAAATAAACAACAGATTAAGTCAGTATAAAACCACCTAAATATGGTCCCACCGAATTCAACCTTGCATCATACTTGCTCAACCATTCAAAGGCCTTAAGACACCGAAAAATTGTTCATAAAAGGAGACACGACATCATCAACTAGTACTACGGGCGTCAATCATTCGCAACGATATCCTTCTTGTCGAACCCGTTCAGAGGGTGATGGGGAGGCCGTTGATCGCGATGAGGCTGCCCCACTCCTGCTCGGGCGCATCACAGGTGACGGTCGTTCCGCCGCTAGCAGTGTGCGTCAGCTTCTCAGAAAATTCTCGACATAAATTAGCACCGACCAGTTGTTGCCGATGACGGTGATGGGGCTGCAGCCCAAGCCGATGGGGACGTCGAGGCCGGAGAGGTCGAGGCCGAGGAGGGCCGCGACCGCGGAGACTGCGCTGCTGCTGGAAGACTGAACGCTGCTGCAGCACTGGTTCGAGGTCGGGGGCGTCACGGGGGGCGTGGTGTTGTGTGATGGATCTTAGTGATTTATTTATTTATATGCAGTTTTTATTACCTATGCCTGTTAGTTAGACTCCATGCACTCTTGATGCATAGCCACACACGATTCCGGCTGTGCGACCATGAACCGGCACCATATTATTATTATTCTCACGGTTGAACACTGCCTCGTGACTCACTCCCGCATTTCCAGTGCATTGCAGTGTCATTGGAGTCAGTCTGAGTCACAGTGAGTCATTTAATTATGACTCAGTCAGTAGCTAGTAGTATATAAGAGGAGTGTCTTCCCCTCTGTAGACATCCAATCTTACATCTTTGCCAATACACCTATCTGAACCGCACATCTGTGTGATCTCCGAGCAGCCAGCTCCCTTTCAGTGACGCCAAGCCTCACTTGATTTCCTACTTTCCACTGTAACGTTGCTAGACCTTACAGTACACACTACTTCTGCTGCATCGTTGCTAGACCTTGTAGTACAATTAGAATTGCTTTGCTTCTGCTGTGACGTTGCTAGACCTTGCAGTATACTTAGAGCTTCTCATCTATTCCCTGCTTTCAGGTTGCTAGACTTGAAGTACGACTTAGATCCGGTCTTTAACTTGGTGAAGCTATCATTCAAGTTACCCACGTATCGGTTGACTGATTATATAGGGGTTCCTGAACTCAAATATATTCATTCTCGAGGTATTATATTTGTGCAATTCCCATCGCACACTTCCGTAAACCTCATTTCTCTTACATGTTGGGAATGGCGGCCGCAAGGGTCTGCGGACTGATCTTAGCAGCGTGAATGAGCTCGGGCTCCGCGACGTACGATAAGCACCGCAGTGACAACGATAGAGAGTTTAGAGAACATATTTGGTGGATACTTGGATACAGGAGGGTTGTATTCGAGTGAGGAAAGACGGACAGGACAACACGCCTTTTATGCAGTTCCACTCAAGGCTGGCGCTGAATCTAGAAGGCATTGCACAATGGTTCCAGACTGCGCTCGAGCGACTCCGGTATCAGAAGAGTGGAGCGGTGGAGTCACCTAGTAGGGTTCCGGCTAAGCGCAAGGACCAAATGACCGGCGAGACGAGGGCAGGCTTAATTGCGATTCCTATCGAACTCTCATGTCGAGCAGCCAATAACGCCATGAATATGTTAGACGAGTGGAGCGGTGGAGCCTTCATCGATGAAAGCGCGAAGAACATCCCGAGGGCTGGGCTGGCTATGTTGGCCTCAAGAATAGCCATCCATATGTCGTCCCACGTCAGGTGTTTGTACCCGGAGGGATAATGAAACCCAGGAAATACGATGATTGACAACCTCATGGGGACTCGAGGATCTTGCGGAGATCTGTTTAGGTATGCACGGACGGCAAGACGATGTTGCGAATGCCCAAAGACAGTAATGAGGGGATTTGGTGTAGCAGAATTTATGATCTTTAGGGAAAGCCAGAATTCCTCGCTCCAGCAAGCGACGTTTGACCAGGGACTTGCAGACCGACGAGCTTCGGTAAAGTGACCTCCATGATTGCATTTACCAGTTGACCGATCAAACAGATTCCGCTTTGAACGGAATCCCGGATGCAGCAATTCTGAACTTCTGAAGTGAAATTAATTACTCTGCCGTCATGTGTAAGCTAAGGGTCTGACATACCCAAGGAGGCCGCGGTGAACGTACAGACCGGAACCATCTTCTTCTACTGTAATACCAAACGGAAGCAATATGCGTGTAAACCTCGTTGTTGCTCCAGGCGCTCCTAGGCTCCCATGAGAAGTTCGGGTTCCGCGAGGATGCGAGACTAGACCCACCTCGGCGCTGTGTCAGATTTTCCAGCATGAGGCTTCATTCCAAGCGACCAAACCAGTTTTCAGAATCTCCTCGGAGCTATTCGCCGGAGCCATTCCCATACTCGGAGGAAAGGCAGACATCATCCAGGCAATTGAAGTTCAGCCACCAACAGCCCTGGACTCAATGTGGAATTTAGGCGAAAAAAACATACCCCATAAGGAGGCCAATGACGTAGATACATGCGAGTGGCCCGTGTGCAGGACGGAGAGCCATAAGTGTTCCATGAAGCAAGGTCCGCGGAATCCGCATCGAGAGATTTCCCTCCGAACCATGATTTCAGTGCACTCAGACTTTCCTGAGGTCTTCTAGGCTCTTCTGATACAGTGTGTAGTAATGTGAACCACGCGCCATCAAAAGTTCCGCCCCAAGCTCGTCAGATTTACCGGCGAGCAGTAAGTTTCAAGTGATGTGTAGCGGGGTTTTTTGTCATGTGAGCCCATCTCGGGCGTTTCGGAGTACTCTGCACCAATAGTTATCCAACATTAGCAACTCTTACAGCTAACCAGGGAGGCCCTCTGAGAGGTGTCATGTTATTTGCTGAGCACTCGGCGGTGGTTAGACCAGTGACTGGTCTGTCTATGGAGGTAAGCCTGTCGCTTTCCCCTGAGACGCGCCGTTCGTATTCGCGTCGAGTCTCTCCCTCAAGAAGTGTGATGTCGAGTTTCCGGTCGCGAAGCAACAGGGCAAGGAAGCACATCGCCTCCGTGTGGCTGAATTTCCGGCCGAGGCACGTATACGGGCCGAGGCGTGCATATACTCAGCCATGAACAGACATTAAACATTGGTGAGGTGCGCACCGAACATCAGGACGTCGGTTTCCGTGGCTTCGTACCATCGGGAGGGCAATATTCCTCAGGTTCTGTAAAGAAGTGCGGGTTGTGCTCTGTATGTATGACGCCGTCAGAAACGGGGGTCGCATTCCTATGAACTGAGTACTGGCGGACGGTGAGCATGTCGATGATCATAAGCGTGCCTTTCTTGAAGACGAGGTTTTTTTCTGCGGGTCGCGCAACTTTGACCGTGACGTCCTCCATCAGCTCCCGGGTGAGAAATGCTGCCGCCGCTGAAGGGTAAGTCAGACACGTTTACACGGGATGCAGCGACCACGACTGACGTTACATCCTGAGAGACTCGTGGAAACAGGCGATCAGGTGTGGCAACTTTGATAGGTCGTCTAGGACCTATGGGAGTATTAACTCAGCAGCCGGGATTGGGTGGGAACGACTGACCGGGTCTTTAGAAGCAGGGATTTCATTCAAGATTTCTTCGTACGCAGTCTGTTGTTCCCCCTGGTGAATGGCGAGAAATCCGAGGGTGGCAGCAAGACCGCATGCCGTAGATTCTGTCTGTCAATGAGGGTAGATAAAGCTCAGAATGATATGCACATACCGTGGCCCGCAAACAACAGGGTGAAGGTATTGCCTATCTACATCGCGTGGGAACATTTACATCATGTCGGAAAAATCCAAATCTTCTGAGCAGCAGTGACATGTGCTGGTCAGGTAAAATCAGGCCATCAGGGCTCCGACGGGCTGACAGGCAACAGAAACCGGTTATACATGTAAGTCCTGACCAGCCTGACCGACCTGATCAGCCTGATCAGCCTGATGAAGGCTGATCAGCGCTGACCAGGAGAATTCAGTCGAATTCAAAAAAACTACTTGACCCTCAACAGAGGGTCCTTAGCTACTTGGTCACAGCATTTTCAAGTGAAGGTAAGCTACTCACTGATATTCGTACTCTATCCTTGATTCTGAATGTAACTACATGATATTAAAGATTAAACGAGAAATCCAACATAGCATATGCACAGTAGAAGGACACCACCAGAGTTATGTACCGTGTTCTGGCCACCGGGTCCTCTCAGGATTTTGGTAATTTCGACTCTTTCAACGCTCTCTAACCCATTATTTTAACATAATCCTGCAATGTAGGCAATTCTACTCGTGTTCTATCCTATTCCTCCGAACTTTTTGATCCTCGGGGACGGGGGAATCTGACGGATCTTGACCAGAGCCTGACCGGCCCTGATAAGCCCCCCAAGCCCAACCTGATCAGCCCTCACTAGGCCTGATATGTCGGTCAGGTCTCGCCAGGACCTGATCAGACATATTGAATTTTTCCGACACAGGAACAGTACCCGTCATTTGGACACTTCCTCAGGCTTCGTCAAGTATTCTCAACGCTCATATATGTTCCAAAAGGATATCAAGGCCACATTTGAGTGCTCAAAGAACTAATTACTCGCTTTCACTGATCTATCTATGAGATATTTACACTTCGGTAGGTGTATCGGATAAAAAACAAAATCCGCCACGTCACGGTGGTCCAAGTAGATGTACATCGCTTCACAACCGTGGACGTTGGACAGTGGCTCCCAGGTAGCGTCTCCGTCACTCCACAGCACCTGAAACTCGATGTTCCCCTGGGCCCATCGGTGGCCGTGGACAGACAAAAGTTCTGTTTCTTCGTCGGCGGAGTCCTGATCGGACTGGCCGTGTTTGCTCGGGCTCGGGCTCCTGCTAGGGGTGGATTCGGGACTGGGGGATCGGATGACGAACTGGAATCTTCTCCTTCCCCATCCGATGGTGCGCTGGGGACATCGTCGTCTTCTGACTCAACCCCAGCACGATTTGTACCCCGCCCACGACCGCGTCCCCTCCCACGAGCGCGTCCCTGCGCGCGGCCGCGCCCACGGATGGCTGGTCCCTCGTCCTCGTCCTCGATTTCTTGTCCACGCCCACGTCCGCGTCCGCGCCCCCGCCCACGGCCCGCGCACCGACTCCCAGCTGCGCGCCCACGCCCGCCGCCGGGACCGTGAGACGCGGTAAAGACGGATTTAGTCCGGGTCAGCTCCTTCTTGATTTCGCGAAAACGTGGGCCCATCTCTTTGTGCAGGCCCTTCATGCTTTTTTGCAGAAGTGCGGCTTGCATCTCCGCGCCGGTCAATAAACGAGCATGGCCGGCGGTGTATGAACACTTTGTCTTTGTCTTCCGGGCAAAAACCTGCTTTCGAAGGCGTTCGTTCTCGCGATCCATCAAGATCATCTGGGCGTGGTTCTTCTCCAGCTCGATTCCAGCAAGCCCGGGGATGTACCGAATCCTTGCATTCTCCTCTTCAAGAGCCCTGTGGGAAGATGGGCCTTTCAGTGGCGAGGGCAGAGCGAGGCGGTATAGCGCGTGCACCGCGTGGTCCGGTTCCTCCAGAGACGTTGCAGTCGAGCGCGGTGGAGTAGCAGGATGCGACAGGGTGGTGGAAGATGGAGTGGATGCTGAAGAAGAACGAGATGCTGTGCCGACGTTGGTTAAAGCAAGGGATGGAGCCATCGACACAGGTGCTGCAGTTGTGGACAAGCGAGACGTTGTAGCCGTAGACGAGCGGGACGATGTAGCTATTGTAGGCGAATCTGCTGTTGTCGGACTGGTTATGGGGACAAAAAGTGCCGGCAATTGTGCGGGCATTGGCTGCGCCGCCTGTGTTGTGTAATTCTTCGCCGGTTCATACGCGTCAACGGGGACAGCGCCTTCATCGAGCGGCCAGATTCCTGTCCTGCGGAGTGCAGCCTTGATTTTGTCCGCCTTGAATGCCGCATTTCGCGCTTCTGAGTATGAAATAAAAGGTTGTATTTATCGGCCTCGATATATTCAGCATTCAGCTTCGTAAAGTATATCAGAGTCAATTACTTCCAGCTCACACAACAACACACCTTCGAACCCTCTTTTTTCCACTTTGCGGCCAACGGACCAAGGACCCCGACGTCACAGGGCTGGAGAGCGTGTGTCGTATGGGATGGAAGACATAATATAATGATGCAATGCTGGTCCGCATAATGGACGAAGCGGTACGTGCAATGGCTATTGTGCCCGTCGAGGATGAGCAGACGGTAATCTGGTGTTTGCGAGCCATGCGGCTGTTTCGGGCGCGAAGTCCTTCTCCAGCCACATCTAGCCCAGCTCTTGGTCGGTCCATCCATTTGGCAAGATGGAGATGCTGAAGATTGATTAGCATTCATTCAGATTTGAAAGTAGATCATACCTTGCATTACAAGGATTGTTTTCGCCCCATCGCAAGTCGTGGCGAGTACCCTGGAAAAAAACGGACGGGAGGAGTGCCGTCCCATCGGCGCAGATGCACTCGATGATGGTGACGAGATCCCGGTTCCCGGACTCAATCTTCTGGACGTTCTTCTGGTCCCGATCAACAAGAGCCCGGGTTTTTGAACCAATGCCAAGTTGGATCCCCTTCTCGTCCATGTTATAGATGTTTGTCCAGTTGATGTCGTATTTCTCCATCATTTCAGTTAATAGAGTGAAGTACTCGTGAATGGCGGTGGGGTTAAGGGCTTTAGCACGACAGAGCTCCAGTGCATGAGTCCATTTCACTCGTAAAGTGCCGCTGTGGCGATCCTGACCCAGTATGAGGATTGTCGTATGTAGCAACTTTATCGTATGAAACTCACTTTAAAGCGTCGTGGCCATGTTTCACCGAGCGGCGCTCCGGCTATATTCGCAGCATAGTGCCCCATCGTCTGCAGTGAGAGGGGAAGACCCCGCTTCCCCATTATCTCCAATATAAATGAGCTTAAATATGCTGCGACAAAGGGGAGTTCTACCTTTATCCATTCGACAAGCACCATCTCTTCCACCATACTCAGAAACCGCTGGTGTTCGTGAGCCTCACGGCGTGATTTGACGCCAAGGAGACGGCTGTCGAGGGTGCTCCGTTTGACACGGTAAGCGACTGCCGCTTGCCGAGCTGATTTAATTTTCCCGTTCTGAACAGCTGCCATAGCGAGCTTGTAGCCCTCCTCGATATCGATGTCTTCGAGGTCAATGTCGACGGCACCATCCCCTCTAGTGACGACGGGATCGTCCTGGGGAGCGCGAGCGTCGTCCAGTAAGTTGGGAGGCATGGTGTAGCCGATGAGTGACAGGTAGAGGAGGTAGGACCGAATGCTGAAACGTGGTCCGGTGTGGCGGTCTTTATAGACTTGCCAGCATCAATAGGGCATCGATAATGGCCTTAAGATGCATTTGGGGAATAGGAAACTCGTGTATTGACTCAGAATAACAACAAAGATGAGAGCGAATCGAGCTGCCAAAGCCTATATGTGCGTGTGCAATATTCCAAAACCTGTCAGATTGCGGAGGGCCGTGCATGGGCGAAGGGACATGGGGAGTCGGGTTGGGCTGATGAGTTGTCCGCAGGAACCAGATGAACGTACCTAGACTAGCTATTCCACCCCTCTGTCTCTCTGTCGAGAACCCGGCATTTGAACTGTCGGCACCACACAAATCGGCAGTTTGATGTAAGCGACGCCAGTGCGGGGCAAATAAAATCGATAAAATCACACCTTACTTCTGACAATGAAGCTTCAACCTTGTTAAACCCCCTCCAGAAGTCGTGAGGTGGCAGCACTGCAGTGTATCGCATGGCTTGAATTTCCCGGTGAGAGCGAGAGTAGTTGGTAGCTGGCCAGGATGGGGAGGTGCTAGACGGCTTCTTGAGGTGACCGGAGGGAAGCCCGACGTTAACAGTCTCGAACGACTACCTGACATCGCGGCTGGAAGCAGAATTGACGAAGCTCTGGGCTTTGTTTGTGGCGGATACCGGATCAGAATTACGAGTACTTATGTAATTGTTCTTTTCTTACGGAGTGAAATTTTCGCAGGCTCGAAACTTCATCAGTCCGCACTCATCTGTGTAATGTTTTTAGTGGCTGTATTGAAGCCTTTTCAGTGGCTGTGCTTAAATCCGCTTCAAACTTAGTGACTCGTTAATGGTGCGCGAGGGTTCGAACCCGTCCAATGCATTTATGTTTTGACAAGTGGACAAAATGATTGACCGGTGGGCCTTTCGTGATTTCTCGGCGCCCAGGGCATATTTTGACATAAAATCGAATATGAGGCCCTTGAGAACGGCGAGCCCGACATTTGTTCTCTATTGATTCAATCAAAATATCTTGATGCGCCACCAGTGCAGCGGAATTCAAAAAACCAGATTTTTCAACTTGTGCTGTGATATTTTTTGGAAAAATCCAAATCAGCCAGATTGTAGTCCTGGGTCTCCCATTGACGTTAGCAAGTCAAACCATCTAAACATATACAGGGGAATAGCCGCTACAGCCCGCATGTGCCCATGTATATTTTGGCATCATCCAACTTGGGGAGTAGCTCGGGGCATCCTGGGCTACACTCTGGCTGTTTCAGATTTCCCAGGAACAAATCACTGCTCACGTTCAAAAATCGGGGTTTCTCAGATTCCGCGCTAGTGATGGCGCGTCAGGGTATTTTGATAGCATCTGTAAGGGAGGAATGTCGGGCTCGGCCTTCTCAACAGTGCAAAATCCATTGGTCAATCATTTTGTCCACTTAGTGTATTGATCGCCCACATATGCAAAATGATGCACATGGGCAAAGTTTTGCTTTCCTGAGCTCAATTCTGAACCAATTCGCTTGAAATAAAATCAGAGATGTGTTTAGGGTCCGTATGGATGCTATTGAATTTACGGAGCCTACGGGGAAGATTTGAGTCCAGTACAAAATAAAAAATGATATTTTGATCACTTTGCATATGCATGTTATTTTCTCATCAAAAAACAAGCTGCACTTCGGCAACTCTACTGCTCTTTCAATTTGCCCTCGAAAATTAAGGCACTTTGGAATCATCATTTAGGTAGGATGGAAATGTCTCGCCCAAATGCCGAAGCAAACCGGGCTTCTACTGAAGCCAAAGAAGTTGCATCAAAAAAACTTCGCATATGTAGGCGATTGATAGTAATTGGAACATTCAATTTTAATCCTTGAATGCACGTGCTAAACTTGCACTACACAGTCCCCAGTTTTCTCTAGCGCAACACAGGCTTCAGAATTCCGACCCTCCAAGTTGAAATTTTTGAGTCGGCCAAAGCACTCTTGGGCGGAATTTGTTGAACGCAGGGTACAATTGGATCAACATTTAGCACGGTACACAGTGGGGGCCAATGGAGAGCAAGTGTGGGTGGCTCGTGGCAGCGGGCTCAGACACAACAGTGCGCAGGCAGCCATTCATAGTGTGCACACATCACATTTAAGACGTAACTATCGTGCGCGGCCGCCCGGCCGTGTGCGCGATGTCCGCTTGCACATTGTCGGGCAGCAGACAGCAATGCGGCGCGCACGATTAAAAGCGGGGCACACAGGCTGCATGCACTGATTGCATTGCCCCACGCCAGCACTTTGTATCTTGCTGTGCTGAGCACACTAGCATTCCTTGGGAAATATTTACACAGGGACACATCTCAAAATTCAGTTGGCCCTGCTACTTTCTGCTGAACAGAATAAAAGGACATAAGTACGAAGTTTTGCCGGGCAGTGCCACGGCCTCACCCCCAAGTTAAGGAAATCACGCGATCGGCACGAACACCGGTGATGGCCATCGCGTAACATGTTATCGCGTCGTTGGAAGTCGCCGAAACTTGGTGTGCACCAATGTCTGAGGTTCCTCTATATACCCCAGTAAGCAGATTTTACATTGGCTTTTCCTAGTGTTGGTTATAATGCAAGTGCCCAGCTTCCCCGTCTGCCCAGCTTCCCAGTGCGTGATAGTAAAATAACAGTACAATTTCTGTTTGCATAGGACGAAAGGGAAGGCTTACTAGATATCATCCCATGTGTAACCTAAGCCATATGTACAGACATCGAATGGGAAAGACGTCGGACATTTTCCCTGCCATTTCTGTACTAAAATTTTTCTCGACAGTTACAGCCGCTACTGGCCACAACAAAGTTGGGGAATTGTAAGTCTGGCACTTACTTACATTGCTTGATAAAACCCAGTCCAATTATTACTAACCATCTTTGATGGATGATCCCAGTATTTAAACCTTTCCCATCAGTTGTACTTGCTTATCTTGTCTTTCACTTACACTACAACAATCTAGCTTACTATTTCTTTTCATGTATTCCTATCTTGTCTTTCACTTACACTATGACAATCTAGATCACTGTTCCTGTCTTTCTGTCTGAATCAGTGAGGACGCATTGCTGGTGTCCTTTCAGGAATTTAGAAAACATCTTTCTCAAAAATGTGCAGTGAAGATCTCGCCCATAGGTGCAGCAGGCGAGCGACAAAAAAATGAAAAAGACCAAAAAGAAAATGGCCGCAAGTTCGAGCTCACGCGACCAACACGCAATCGGCTGCGAATTAGGTTTAAAAAATGCACCTTTAAGACACAGCCACTATTCTATCACGAAAAATGGAGCCTTTTTAGTGGCTGTGCCACTATTTCACATGAATCTGGTGCAAAAGGTGGGAAATAAACCACCGGAAGTCTTGGTCGTATCAAACTAGGCCTGAGTCAAAACACAGCCACTGCCGTGTCAATGCGCGGCACACGCATCCGTCGCTCTGCTATACCGCAGATAGTTCCGAGGCCGAAATGCAGGGTATTGAGGTCCACATAATATTCTGGCAACTGGAGATTCCCCAAAACATGATTGAGACAGGGAGTTCAACTGTAAGTGTACTGTGAACTTGAAGCAAATTGACTCAATCCCATCGTGGAGAAGTTCTGTACACACTTTAAGTCGCAAAGACAGAATGCCTGATAGTAAAAACCTACAAGTAGACCCAATAGACTGGCTTGGTACTTGCAATCCGATTTCTTTTGATTCAACTTTCGAGATGTGGTTAATATGTGAAAGGATAATTGAGTGGTTCAGACATGGACATTTTCCCGGTACTGGGAGCCGAAACAATCCAAAATTAATCGTTAAATCTGCCTTAGGTGACGGGTTTCAGATGTGACTTCGGTTCACCAGCTCATTATCGAGTGTTGAATTTGGTGGAAATCTATGGCGGTCACCTTGCACATTTAATAAATAGTATACAAATACCTGTTTTTAGTAGTCGGATTCGGTGGAAAGTAAACATTCTCCAACCTTCACTCAAACTTTCCAGCTCCTCACTAAGTAAAATCAAGACTCAACAGTTTCTAAACTTTTTTCCTAAGGTGTGAAAAAAACTTATAAAGTTTCTGAATGTCAGAAACTTTTTTTTCTATATTTCTAAAAATAATTACACAAGAAGTCAAACTTTTCTGGAGGAGTTGCGAGAAAACACTCAGGGATTGAACATGATTTTCTTCCCTGAATGTGGCTGTGCACTAACCATAATGATCCAATATGGTGTCCTCCCTCGTCCCCGAGTTTTAGTGGTTTACGTGTGCGCATTGCTAAGCTCCCTGAGTAAGAGCGATGAATATTCGGCTCGGCACCTCCTCCGACTTCACGGAAGGCCGATTCAACTGCCGATCTCGGGAATTTCACAAACAAACCGAGTCTCTCGTAGATAGACACGTCAATAATTGGAGCTCGTACCTCGCTTTATTCAAGAACAGATTTTCAACTTACCCCCGGAGCGGGATTGCGTACAACGATTTAGAACCCTTTTCGGTCACTGGGCCGCGGTGATCTCCGAAAGGAGGCATAGCCACCGATGCGCATTTTTCTCGTCTGCTAGTGCGCTTACGACTCCTAACAAGCGACACGGCGCCCAGGAGCGGAACGAGCACGCCCTTCACGTGCCCGCCGCCCTAACCCGCCCACTGTCAAGCAAGCTCCGATGTCCTGCTCCCGGCCGCGCCCCATCTGAGCGCATCCGCGTATGGTCGCATACATCCTTTGGGTCCGCCACAGATCCTCGCGCTTGCTCAGCTCTATGCAGTCGCAGTTGACGTTACGAACACGACGCCGTTCGCACCGTAGCGCACACGATGGTGCGTCCGCCTCCGTCCCTGGCCCGCGTCTTCGGCTGACCTGTTTGTTTTCGTGGTCGCGAAGCCTTCCTCGTCGCTGTCCGCAACAGAGGCGCACACGGCTGATATCCGTCCGGGTTAGGTACACGTACCCGTGCCCCTTCCCCGCCGAGACGCCGTACCCATCCCACCCCATCCGGAGCGCCCCCATCGATGACGGCGGCGTCTCCCAATCTATCCCTGCATTACCGGACACCGCTCCCGCCACTATTTGCGCTCGCCGGGATACTCAAATTATGGAGGGTCGCGGACACTCGTACTCGATGACTGGACGCCGCGCATATGGCGCGTCCCCTTCCTCTCCTCCTCGCGCGCGTACTTATACTTAATACTTTGAACCCAGCCCGTATTCCATCCTCGCGCGAGCTCGCCACCACGCACGCGGAGATTCGGGATGCGCTGCGCGCCGTTGATTCGCCGCGGCTCGTGCACATTCAGTGCCACATGTCCTGCCAATTCCGTAATTCAGGCGCGCGTCGCGGGTATGGGGCGGGCGCGATGGGATATGCATCAGCGATCGCCGTGCCCGCCTCTTCTGACTACTCCCCCGCCGGTCCGTGCCGAGCGGCGAGCGGCGAGCGCCGCGTCGGCGTGTCTGAAGGGGGCGGTGGGCGTGGCGCTCCGTGCTGCTTCTTCGCGATGCGATGGAGAGGGGAAGGGAGGGGCGGGGCGGAGCGGGGAGAGGCAATGGGCAGAAAGCTGTACAGTGCGAAGCGTATCACCGGGGGCAAAAGCCAGCACATGCGGAAACGACATGCGTCAAGCGCATATCTTTCGCACTTGGTCGCGTCCTCGGATCAGTGATTGACAAAGGTGTCAATCACCTCTTTGGCACCTTTGTTTTTCGGGGCAAATTCAAAGGAAAAACAAAGGTGCCAAAGAGGTGATCGATACCTTTATCAATCACTGATCCGGAGACGCGACCAAGTGCGAACGACATGCGCTTGACGCATGTCGTTTCCACATGCACTGGCTTTTGCCCCCGGTGTATCATCTGTGTACGTATCGGATCGTCTCTCCTGCCCCACACGTCAGCTGATCAGGCGTAGACCAGGACAATACAGTGTTGGCACTGACTGAGGTCAAACAGGGGTCAAGCAGTTTGACCCCCAGCTTCAGCCATTATCTGTGCCCCAATGACTCTCGAAACCCTTATGAATCATTTTGGGCTTACAAATCCTCGTGGGATATACCCTAAGTCAAGAGGTTCCTAGTCTCCTGCTTCCAGTTAAAATTGCTTTGACCCAGTCAATGCCAACACTGGGACGATACGCACTTCGCACATCCGAATCCGAGTCGTTACGGTACGGTGCATATCGTGCCTCGTCCTCGGTCCCTCCCGCCCGCCCCGCGCACGCGTCGGCCGATCCGGACGATACGCAGGGCCCACTCACGTCCGAATCCAAGTCGGAGGCCGACTCTGACTCCGGAGACAGGCTCGGAGGCCAGGGCCGAGGCGGACTGGCTCGGACGCGGACTGACACGGACTCGTAGACGGAGGTGGAGCCGGGCACGGACGAACGAATACGATATGTGCTACTTTTCATTCGCTGCGTTTGCGTGCGAAGCTCGGCGTTCGGCGCGTTCGAACACCATCGCTCGGCGCCCCTTTGCGCGACAACACATAGCCTTGGTCGTGGGCGTCGTGGGCACGGGGATTGCGGTGCGTGGAGCAAGATGCGGGGCGTGGGCGTGGGCGTGGGCGTGGGCGTGGGCGACGCGTCGGTCGCGCGTGTGCAAGGCGACTGCTACGGGGCACGGCGCGGGTGTGCGGTTCGTACGGAGTGCGGGGTACACAGCGCTGGTGTGGACTCGCGAAACGAGAGTTGGGGAGGCGCGTGGGCGTACGGCTGGTGTGAAGTATGGACGGAGCGCGGGGTCCGCGCTTGCAGCTGTTGGTGCGCGGCGGGGCGGGGTGCGAATGGTTACGCGACACGGCAGGGCGCGCGCGGAGCGTGGACGAAGCGGCTGCGGGTATGGAGGGCGGGCGCGAAAAGGGGCGGGGCGTGCGCGGGTATGTCCGCACAGACATCCCCGCTCCTTCTGCATGCCCGCCACGATTGCAAGCGATGCAGCTCGGGATCTGCGTGCGGTGCGGACTACGTCTGCGGTGCGGACTACGCACTCGGAGGCGCGACGGCGGGGAGGAAAGGTGGATGAAGGGTGGTATCGTCTCGGAGGCGCGCGCCGCGGACGGGGCGATTTACGCCCTACTTGGGTCGATATCTCCTCTCTCCTTTCTCCCTTTTACCTTCTCTGCACACCCGCAGTCGGAACGCGCGCGCAGTTCTGCCTCGTGCAGGTCCGCAACTCAGCACTGAGGATGAACGGGGTGCGTGCAGTGTAGACTCGTCGGTTGCATGAATGTGCCATGTATTTTTCCTTTTTACGAATTCGTACGAGAGGAGGGGAACGCCTCGTTCGTCTACATCCCAGCAGCTGCCGCCGCCGTGTACGAAGTTAAATTCATTCTCCGTTCGTTATTTGTTCTTCGTCCTTCGTTCTTCTTTAACCCTTCTTCCTGTTATTTCTTCTGTCAGCGTGAGTCGTGCGTCTGGAACGAGAAGTGGCGGGGCTTCCGAGTCGGTGCCCATTTGGAGAGACGAATCTAATACACTCTCCCGGGGGCAGTCCCAGTACGCCCCTCCGATACAGTTGATCCAGTCCAATTTAGTCGAGTATCGATATCGATATCGCCGCATCCCGAGCTGCGTGTCTGCGCGTGGCAGTGGCAGGAAGGCCGAACCAGTGTCTCTTTTTCGTTCTGCTGTGGGATTGAGATAG
Organism: Mycena rosella; assembly: GCA_029378255.1. Lineage (NCBI taxonomy): Eukaryota > Fungi > Basidiomycota > Agaricomycetes > Agaricales > Mycenaceae > Mycena > Mycena rosella. The sequence continues at coordinate 198,302 of JARKIE010000030.1, read as the reverse complement.
CAGTGCATCTGAGTTAGCGGCGTCGTGGACATGGATTCCTATCCCGTCAACGTCCAGCTGTCCGGCTTCGACACCGTCCGTACGCTTGAAATCACGCCCCATATTGTCGATTGTCACGCTTGAAGCCGAATCATCAGCTCTTACGCGCATATCCGGAACCCAAAACCGTGCGTGCATCCTCCGAATGGTTCGTCCGTCGATTTAAATTTAAATTCACCAATTCTATCTATCTACACTGTGGGATTTTATCACGATTCCTGTCTCGTCCTGGTTCCCGCACATCCCCCTGTCTGGCTCGCCAGCATCTCCTGCGCGTCCCGTCCGTATGCTTCAAACCACGCCGCGTATTGCTGGTCTATGATTGAAACGGCATCAGCTCGCACCGCTAAATCCAAACCCACGCGCGCATCCTGCAAGTTGCTCGTCCGTTCATTTAAATTTCTCCAATTGTATCTATATTGATGAGCAGTCGTGAAACGTGGGGTGCGGGACGTGCAATTCCTTGGCCTTGTGGGGCCAGTTCTTCTCGTTATTCTAAGTGTTAACCTGATTGCCAGATAAGTTGCTCCACCCACATGCAGCCCGGGTGCCTTGACTCGTTCTCAATAACCGAGATGATATTGATATGATATCCCTCCAACATTGACAGCTCGCGAAACAGGTAGGTAGGTAGGTAGGTAGTATTACACGGCACGGTCCGAATAACGAACGACGGGCCCAGGGATTCTCCCGGTGTATAAAGTAAGCGTAAATTACGCCATCGCCCCTGGAGTCTTCCCTGACACCTAAACCAAGTTCGCAGACCCCACAGGTTTCCCCATGCCCCACGGTAGAGCCTAGACATCAGAGAAAAGTATATTTTTGGACTTGAAATTCTGCACACCTGTCAACAGAATGTGATGCACAAAAACCTCCAAGCACTATACGGCATTGACCTGCACGTCGCTGGTAAGGGACACAGGAAATGATAGAATAGGGTCGTTCACAATTTCCTTCTTTCTTCCCATTTATAGACAATCAATAGACATCCAATGGGGAACTGAGGCATGATTAATATGGGACTCGCAATAAGCTGATCCTCAAGTTCTGTCATCTTCAGTGGAAAGAGGAAGCAAACACAGAAAAGGGAAGGGAAGAGGGAGTGAAAGGGAAAGAAAAAGGGAACCATAAACGACCTTAATATGATACATACTTCGTCAACTTCTCGCATATCGCTAGACTTGGAAGAGTCCTGTGAGATGATTCTTGATTTTTCAGACCAGAAAAAATCTGTTCGCATCCAGCCTGCCGGTTAATCAAGCCTTATTGAGGAAATAGTTCCCAGGCGGATCGGCCCGGGTTACGTTGTTGTATATATAAACCCCAGCGCGATGGCTATCAGCCTGCCATGTCGCAATCCCACCTTGCTCCCAACGTCCATCTGCTCAATACATTGATCGCTGCAATGCCCGATTCTACCTCAGGAAATCCCAGCCACGGCCGTGAGTACTCGCTAGTGTTGGTGGTCCACTGCTGACTTGCGGCTTTATGATAGGTGTGGAGCTCAAAAAGAAGCTTCTCGACGGTTCCAAAGGTGCGGTCCAATTGGCGGTTGTCGCCCTGAAGATCGCAGCATCTGCGGCCCAGAATGTGCCATACCTCGGTGCCATCTCCACAGTGCTCGAGGAAGTTCTGAAAATCATGGATGTATGTGGTTGTGATTCATCAAGTCTGACATGATATTGACCGAATTGTAGGAGGTCAATATCTGCAAGGCAACATGGGAGGCAGGGATGGTTGAAATCCAGAAAATCCATATGCTTGTAGACATTTTTCGCACACAGTGGACTGGGACAGGAAGGAGAGAGGAAGAACTGCCAGAGCCGATTAGGGAGGCCTTCAGTAAATTCGAGGTGTATGTCCTTGATCCATCTTTAGTGTTCTGGAGCTGAGAGAGTTATACAGCTGCATTCTGAAGGTCATTGTAACCATGAACAAGTGCAAGACCAAGTCCAAAAGCTGGACTGACCAAATTCGTCTCTTTGCTAAGCGCTCAGAAATCACTGCAACTGCAAACCAATGTGCACGGGATGTTGGCTCTGCTCTCAAGATGTTTCAGGTGCAGTTGATATGAACTCAGGCTCTCTACATTATTGCTCAATGTCTATTCTGTTCAGGTCATCCTTCAAATTGATCAGTGGAACCGTCAAATTGATCAACAGAACCTTCAGAAGGAACAATCCAAATCCATGAATGACCTGACAAGAGCTATTATGCCCCATGTGTGTGCTCTGCCTCAGGCATCCATTTAATTGTGGTTAACCACTGCATAGGCCCCCCTCATTGCAAGCCTCAACTCCACCATGTGAGTGCCTTGACTGGAGTCTGAGTACAACTGTTCACACATTATAGTCCATCCTCTATCCTTCCTCCAGCACCCTTCATCTTCTATGGACGTTCTGGGGAGGTCCAAGATGTTGTTGACCTGATTTTGAATCATGAACCAGCTCGTGTGGCCATCATAGGCTCTGGAGGAATAGGAAAGACATCTATTGCTTTGACAGCAATCCATCATGTTGATGTGGAGAAGGCCTTCCTCCATTGGCGCTTCTTCCTCTCATGTGAGGCCATATTCACAGCCGATACCCTTGTCCTCGAACTTCTCAAGCTCTTTGGTCTATCTGTTGAATCTAGCACCTCCAGATCTCCATCGGACACTCTGAGGCTATATGTGCAGTCTATGACATCAAAATGTCTGCTCTGCCTTGATAATTTCGAAACTCCATGGGATTCAGACAAGGATGCAGTGGAATCAGTTCTCACTGGGATAGCTGTTCATAATCTCACACTGGTAATCACCAGCCGTGATTTGGACCGCCCTCGAGGTATTAAATGGGGTGCTCTCAAGCCCATACAACCCTTGACACAGGATGCTGCCATTGACACTTGGGATGCCATCAGCCACAGTCACGACAACTTCTCTCTCCTCCTTATCAAGGCTGTAGAGTGCATTCCACTTGCTGTCACACTGCTTGCCCAGCTGGCTGAGGTTGAATCCTCCGAGACACTGTGGGCACGCTGGAACTCTGAGTGGACAAGGCTTGTTAAATCAGATGGGTCTGCACATCATCTCAACAACCTCGAGCTGTCCATTGAGCTCTCATTGAACAGCAGATGACTTCATGCATGTCCTGGGGCCACCGACTTTTTTGTTGTCCTTTGCATCCTACCCCAAGGCTTGCCAGAGTCACGGATACCTGATTTACAAACAGCATTTAGCAAAGAATTCACGGAAGTACAATCAGCCATCACAGTGTTGAAACAATGTTCACTGGCCTACACACTTGATGGCTTTCTGCGTGTATTGTCCGCTATACGGCAGTACATGCAAGCTCATCCAAATCTGTCAACAGCCTTATCTAAAGCTCTCTTCCCTCAAATGGCCAGCTGCTATTTGGACTTGATTCCAGTTGATCATTCACATATTGATTCTAGTGTGGTGCGTGAGCCCTTAAGGCTCGAAATTGGCAACACCTCAGCAGTGCTGGACCTGTGCCTGACTGAAAATATGGATCTTCAGCGGGTTCTACACTGTATCATCCGGTTCTCCCGGGTATGCCACTACCTGGCTGTCTATGACACACAGCTTCTCTCGAAAGCTGCATCCATTGCGCATCATTTCAGCCGAGGCCTGGAAGGTGACTGCTACTTTCAACAAGGCAGGATCTATTATCGCATCAACAACCTGTCTGATGCCGAAAATATGCTGAAAGCTGCTCTTGATATTCACAAAGAGGTTGATGACAGGGCTGGTCAGGCCAATGATCTGCAGGCACTTGGAGAGCTCTACCAGAGGCTCGACCGACTCGAGGATGCCGAGCAAGCTCTGCAGTCTTCTCTGAATCTTCACAGTGAGGTTGATGACAGGCTCGGTCAGGCCAATGATCTGAAGGCACTTGGAGAGCTCTACCAGAGGCTCGACCGACTCGAGGATGCTGAGCAAGCTCTGCAGTCTGCGCTGAATCTTTACAGGGAGGTCAATAACAAGCTTGGTCAGGCCAATGCTCTGTGGGCACTTGGAGAGCTCTATGGGAGGCTGGACCAACTCGAGGATGCTGAGCAAGCCCTGCAGTCTGCTCTCAATCTTCACAGAGAAGTTGATGACAGGCTCGGTCAGGCCAAGGATCTGAAGGAGCTTGGAATGCTCTACCAGAGGCTGGACCGACTCAAGGATGCTGAGCAAGCTCTACAGTCTGCTCTGAATCTTTACAGAGAGGTCAACAGTAGGATCGGTCAGGCCAATGATCTGCGGGCACTTGGAGAGCTCTACCAGAGGCTCAACCAACTCGAGGATGCTGAGCAAGCTCTACAGTCCTCTCTGAATATTTACACAGAGCTTGATTCAAGCCTTGGGCAGGGAAATGCCCTGCAGGGGTTGGGAGAGTTGTGTACCACTCAATGCAGATTTTCTGAGGCAGAAGATTTTCTTAGCAGGGCCATGGATGTGCATGGACGGGCAAATCACCCTCAGGGACAGGAATATACTCAAGAGCTGCTTGAATACTTACACGACCAGCAGGAAGAACAGGATGTGGTGGAGGAAGATGTTGGCGAGCAAGAGAACTGACACAGATGTTGTGAGGTGAGCCTCCCCACCCTGTGTCATGATGGATTCATTCAACAGTGGTTCCGGCAGGACAAAGTGGGTTTAGCTGATTGGCCATTATGAACTACATTTTTTGTATCTTCAGGCACTTGTATCACAATGCTCCTGTGCTAGTGGGAAAACTATTCGGGTTTGCGATGCAGTACTGAGCCTCCAAAGTATCTATTCTGGACAGAGTTGTACCCTGTATAATATTCAACATCTATTGATTGTTTTGATGTGGTGAACCCGTTGTTGCTTGGAAATACAGATCCACCGAATTTAGGCAGGGCAGGCTTTTAAATTGATCCCACGCCTTTGAGTAATCTCAGGTTTTTCAGTCAGCTAGTGTGGCAGTGTGAGGGATGCTGCCGGAAAAAAAAATTGCAGCGCAGGATTTCTCACGGCAAGGATTTCAAGCATGGTGAGTGGAACGAGGGAATTGGACTCGTGGAAGGCGGGGCTCAGGAGGTCTATGGCTCCACCTCACGCAACTTTCCTCGTCCCTGGAATTGTTGGGCCTGGATGTCGCATACTTCCTAGGGATAATGAATGACCTTCTGTGTTGGTTGTATTTGGCTGGAGCCCGATGGCTGTGATTTTTATACGGGTCGTTGTGGGCCTGAAATATTTATCCGTCGCTGTAAAGTGGCACAAGGTAGGGTTTAAATAATGCTTGCATTTTTTCCAGAAGGAACGGGGAATAATTGAACGAGTTACATCAAATTGTTGTGCTTCCCCATCATCTTGCAAATATATAAACAACCAAGAGCGCCGTGCGTCTGATGGGTTCTTCCAGTTGTCCCTGCTGAAGTATTGGATAGCTTAATGAGCAAAAACCTTCAGCAGCGCATCACACAAAATGATGCTTGCAACCCAGAAGATCTATTCGGGCGTGAGGAGTCGAACCCTGGGCTGCAAAGCACTCAATTACTCTGTAGGAGTGCCCACGGTGTGCCCTGGACCATGCCCAATTATCCGGTGTGTACAGTAGTTCCTTGACTAGAATAGAGGACAAGACTTTCCGCCAGCACCGGGAAAAGGTTCGGCAAATCTATTAGTGCACGGGGCTGCGAAGTGCAGCCAAATCAAGATCTTATTAAGAAATGCTCGCGGTATTCCGTACACCATTTGCGTAGTTCGCCTTGATGAAATGAAGGATGGATTATGTAGATGAAGTACCTCCTGAGGTGATCGAATTTTCCTCCTGAGACGAGAAGTCTAAACAGCTGCGGAAAAAATAAAAAATGCACGTACATTCAGAGGCGCGGGCAGTGACAGGGGTCATGCATGTTGGGCATATAGAAAGCCTGCGCGCACCACAAGAATTGGCTGGGGCGAATTTCGAATGCGATGTCTCCTTGGAGCGTTGTATTTGGTAGATACACGAAGCCTCGTGGTGTCCGTACCACGCCCGCAGCTCACCGATCCCGTCCCTGGTGAAATGCGGAATAGATCAGCATTACATCCGCCCAAAAACCCGCATTCACACCTACGTACCTGGGTGCGGGGTGCGAGGTGCACGCGGAGCATTTCGGGATGTGCCCGAATTGAGCTCGTTGTTGCTTGGCGTGCCAAGCGGCGTACCTCGTTTAGGGCCCGCGATCTGCGTTGAATTGGATTGCGAACAACAGCGGGAGGCGCCAGCGCGAATGTAGGATGGGTGGGTGCGGGTAGGTGCACCGAGTAGGATACTTGGAGCACTGCCGCCGACGTGGAGGTGGCTCGTACATAAGCATCTCTGCGTCTGAGTGACGGAGTCGCCAACGGGGAACGGAAATGCTGTCGGTCGCGAGTGTCACTGGATTGTAGTCTGAAAGACACGGAAGAAAGCAGGTCTGGAATCGGGGGGCTCGGTCGTACTAAACCAGAGGAGGGGGAGTTGAGGAGGAGCAAGCCGAGCAAGACGGAAAGATTAGCGATCGAAAGCTGTGCACAGCACACAGCCACTGATGTGCCTTTCTCTTGCCTGCGACTCGGACGACCAAGCGACGACTCTAAGTTTATTGGAGCTCGATTGAGCCACCAACCCGCTCTCGCGCGAAGCCTAGGGCAGCGCTAAAATTGGGCATGGCCTCACCGTACCCGTCTCCCTGGTGCGTGTCCTCCCTTCCCTCTCCTGCCGAGCTCCCGCCGATTAGAGCATCAAGTGCTGATGCAACTGTGCCGCCATCCGCGTGGGCCGTCGTCGCGCGCCGTGTTCGCCGCAATTGGTCGTAGTTTGCACGCGGAGCGTGCGTGCTCCTCGCCCCCTGTGCGTCCTGCGCGCCTGCACATTCCCGACTTCCAATACGAATCGAAGTTCCGACACACGATGCCATTCCCACCGTGCCTCGTCGCCGGGCGCCCGTGTGGAGGATGAGAGGGAAATATTTAGGTGCGTCCCCGCCTCTCGCCCGCATCTTTGGCTGATCTCCTAATCGCGAAGCCTTCCTCGTCGCCGTTCGCAACAGAGGCGCACACGGACGATATTCTACAGGTACCCGTACCTTCCACCCCGCCCTCGACGTCGTACCCATCCCATCGCATCCCCATCCCTATTCCCAAACTCATCGCTCCATCGGTCGCAGCGGCGTCTCCATCCCGATCCTGGCTGTCGTATCCCTGCGTTAAGGGCATACACCACCCGCTCTACACTCCCGTGAGTACCTGCGCTGGCCGGGATACTTATGGAGGCTCGTAATCGATGACTGGACGCCGCGCGTGCAGTGCGTCCCCCTGCTCCTCTCGCTCGCATACTTACATATACTTCCTAGTGTCCATTCCTCCCGCGATCTCACCACGGACGCACGCGGAGACGCACCGATTCGTGCTTGGTTTCGTGCTGGGTACTTCGAGCTCCCTGATTCGCGAAGGCATCCACGATCGCGTACGCGGCTCGCGCATGTCCTGCCCATTCCGATACGTCGCGGGGCTAGTCATTGGGAACGAAGTGGGATAGGCAGGCGCGATGCCCTTCGGTCTCCCCTCCCGCGCGTTCGTGGCGAGTGGCGCGTCGGGTATCAGACCCTGCGTGCCTCTTCGCGATGGCGGGAGGGGAAACGCAGAGATGTGGAAGTGGGCGAGGCAGCTTCCCCCGGAATGTTGATGGGTCCTGGATTTAATTGAGTCTGTCGCGTCCCAAGCAGGTGCGTAGTCGAGTCCGCCGTGTTTCCCCGCCTCATATATTTTCCCCTAGACTCAATTTTGCATGGCGTTGTATGATTTAGCGTCCGCGCAGACTACCGACTCAGACTGCAACTCGTAACACATCTCCTACCGCCCGACGGTGCAATGTACGCATCCGAAGCTGGTTCGTGTTCATTCAGATCGAGAACTGCGCGCCACGACCCCAATTCAGCGCCAGCTTCTGGAACGCGTGTCTCATTCGGCTCTGGAAGCTCTCAAATTATCGTACGACTTTCAGCGGCGCGACGCCACGCCGCCTGGCAGAGCGATATATTGCGAATTTCATTTCGCGGTCGGTTCTCCGCGCCAAATGGGCCCGCTGTGTCATCGGAAGGTAACCTTCGGACTGACATGGAAACGCAATTCCGGTTCATAGTCCGCCCCACCTTTCGTTCATTACTTCCCCCATCTCCGCCGCTTTCTCTCCCCACCTCTATCTGCGCTCCGCCCCCGCTTCCCTCGCCGACGCGCTCTTTGAGTCAACCGTGCCCGACTCCGCACGCACCCACATTCGCCGCCGCCGCCACTAACCAACCATCTCTGTCGTTGTGCAGCACCCGTCGCTGATCAAATTCGTATATCGCCACACCGCTGCTCCGGCGAGCTCCCGCCTCCTCTGGCCCGCGATCGCCGGCATCCTGGTACTATACTTGTCTGACTTGCGATCTTATGCCATGCACGCTAAAACCATGATGTTGCAATTTTCGTCAACTCCATCGGTATGTCGCAAACCCTCTGTAACCAGCGCTTGATTTCTTGCAGACCGTTTGACAACCCCCTGAGCCGTCTTCTCGATCCTCGTCCTACTCCTCCCGCGATCGCCGCCAGCCCGACTCCATCCTCCGCCCAAACCCCCGAAACTATGCTGCTGCGGAATCCGCTTAAATTCCAGACGCCTCTGTCATCTCGCGCCTTTCTCGATGTCATTCAAGCTCGTTGGTATGTTTGTAGCTCCCGCAACCTCGCTTGATCTTTTGCTTTTTACCCACGCACCAGCCCTCACCGTGTTTCCGTCTGCATTTGCCCCAAACCGGTGCTATGGCTCGTCCAGTTCGTTGCGCCGATGCTCCTACAAATTTCGTTCAAATTTGCGCCCGCCCTCCCGCGATTTAGCCACCGACATCACTCAACTCGCGCCCGCGCACTATTATTATTGCTCAAGATTTTCTGCAGACGACATAAGCCGTCTCTCTGCCCGTCCGAACGTACACGCCGAAACTATGATCCTGCAACAAGTTCGTTCCAATGACCATTAGGATCGCAATATCTCCATCCCGCTGGGATTCCGCCCCTGGTTCGCCCTTCTATCCATTCAATCTCTTCAGCCCAGTTCTCTGGATGCCATTAATACGAGCCTATGGTTTCTGAGTCAATATTTGCTTGATCTCGAACCGTTCAAACCATGGCTCATGTCTGTCCCGTCATGTCTGTCTCATAATATCACTCATACTATTCCTCTTTATATCCTTCTAGGCTTCGCGTCGTTATCGAATAAGCTCAAGATTATTAAGTCTTCTTTGCTTTAACCGCGTCAATTTCATGGTTCACTTTGACCTCGGCCTCGTCGTTGAACGTCTCCTTGCGCGAACTCCATTCACGCTATATTCCCACACTGATCTTCGACGCAAGGAAGCCGTTTACGTTTGAGGGTGGTGACTCATTCGCATGCGTTGCCTTCGGTATCCCTCGCTGACATGACTAGATTCAACCCGAGTTGTTCTGTGGAGTGGAATCAACGCGACTCAACTCCGACTTCGCCTCGGTACGTCACTCGTACCTGTTTCTTCTTTCCTTACCGCCACTCAAATTCAGCATGCAAGTCAGTATCTAGTCACTCGCTAGTTTCAAATTCCTTTCTATGCCTCGGACTTCAAACAAGACTGACGCCCGAGGCCGCCAATCTGGCACTTCCCCAGCCATCAACTCGAATTCAATCTCGGTCACCTATGTCATCAACATCCCCCGATTCGCACTGACGTGAACTCTGGGATGATTTCAACCAAGAAGACCTTAACGCTTCTGCAATGGTAACGGGCTCGTGCTCGCGATTCTAGTTCTCATACATGTACGGACTTGAGACCAATCTGACGCCTTCATGATTTTCCGTGACCGATAGGTGCATTGCGTACAGAATCCTTCGCATCTCGATCATCTTCCTTGATGTGCACAGGTGAATTGCCGGCCGCTGTAAATTATTTGCTCACAATCACCGAGACTAGCGCTGGAGCTCAGTAGTACCTTCTCCGCGCTGCTGTGTGGTGCTGATGTTAATACACACGCACCGCCAGGAATCAGAGAGCGCAGCTACACGATCACATTGCACATAAGTCCTCCAGTTTTCCAACGCTGGACCGAATCGCACAACAACGCAAACAGTTGGCGGGTTCAAAGAACATACTGTATTATTACATTCAATTCAACCAGGGGGGTGACGGGTGACCCAAAATACCGATTCGACCATTCGACCACGGCCGAAATTTTGCGTGACAGGCCCGAAAAATTCGACCACCGGAACGAAATTGTTCGATTTCACGCATGGCAGAGGCGATTTTGAGCAAATTTGGAGGGGTCGTGACGAAAATGGCATTCGACCAACGGCTGGGTGACGCGTGACAAAATACCGAAATTCGCCATCGACCAGGGGGTGGGTGACGCGTGACGGTCGAATTGAATGTAATTGTACAGTATTTTGAAAACCGGGTGCAGGAGAGTTGAATTTTGGAAACTCGTACATGGACAGGTTTCGGTGTCGGTGTCGTCGCGGTTGTTATAGAACCAGAGGAAAGTAAACAGAAGATAAATAGTAAAAGCACCTAAATATGGTCCGGCCGAATTCAAACTTAACAGCATCCTTGCTCACGATTCAAAGACTTTGAGACAAAAAATTGTTGATAAGAGGGGACAGTACATCATGAACTACGACTATGGGCGCCATCCATTCATACAGATATCCCTCTTGTCGAACTGTTCAGAGGGTGATGGGGAGGCAGTTGATGGCGATGAGGGTGCCCCACTCCTTCTCGGGGGCATCGCAAGTGACCGTAGTTCCGCCGCTAGCAGTGCATCTCAGCTTCGCAAATAATAGTGGATATAAATTAGCACCGACCAGTTGTTGCCGATGACGGTGATGGGGCTGCAGCCCAAGCCAATGGGGACACCGAGGCCGGAGAGGTCGAGGCCGAGGAGGGCTGCGACCGCTGAGACTGCGCTGCTGCTGGAGGACTGAACGCTGCTGCAGCACTGGTTCGAGGTCGGGGGTGTCACCGGGGGCGTGGTAGTGGGAATGGCGGCCGCAAGGGTCTGTGGACGGATGTTAGCAGCGTGAATGAGCTTGGGCGCCGCTACGTACGATGAACGAAGTGACAATGATGAAGAGCTTAGAGAACATGTTTGGTGAATGCTTGATACAGAGGGGTGTATTTGAGTGAGGAAGGACGGTAAGGACCACGCGCCTTTTATGCAGTTCCGCTCACGGCCAGCGCTGAATCTGGAAGGCACTGCACAATGGTTCGAGACGGCGCTCGAGCGAGTCCGGTGTCAGAAGAGTGGAGCGGTGGAGTCGCGTAGTAGGGTGCCTGGTAAGTACAAGGACCAAATGACCAGCGAGACGAAGGGAGGCTCAATTGCGATTCCTATCGAACTATCATGTCGAGCAGCCACGGCACTAGAATCTGTTAGACGAGTGGAGTGGTGGAGCCTTCGTCGATGAGAGCGCGAGGAACATCCGAAACGCGAGGGGTAGCTGGCTACGTTGGCCTCAATAATAGCCATCCATATGTCGTCCCACGTCAAGTCGTTGTGCCCGGAGGGAGGGTAATGCAGCGCAGGAAATGCGGTGATTGACAACGTCATGGGGAGTAGGCGATCTTGCGGGGATCTGTTGAGGTGATGCAGGGATGCTCCAGGCGAGACGATATTGTGAACGCCCAAGAAGGTTTCGGGGTAGCAGAGTTTATGGTTAGGGAAAGCTAGAATCGCTCGGTCCAGGAATCGACGTATGACCAGGGACTTGCAGACCGATGAGCTTCGGCAAAGTGATCTCCATGGCTGCATTTACGAGTTGAACGATCAGACAGATCCCCCTTGGAACGGATGGAGAAATTCTGAACTTCTGAAACTTAAATTAACTCCTCTGCCATTAGACGTCACCTGTTATTTAAGGATCTGACATACCCAAGGAGGCCGAGGTGAACCTACAGACCGGAACCATCTTTCCTTCACTTCAAAGCCCCCGCGAGAAGTGCAGATTCCGCGAGGACGCGAGACTAGACCCGTCTTGGCGCCATGTCCGGTTCTCAGGCATGAGGCTTCATTCCAAGCGGCCAGAATAGGTATCCGAATCTCCTCGGAGCCATTAACCGGACCCATTTGCGTAGACGTAGGAAATGCGGACATCATCCAGAGATCTAGAGTTGACGTTCAGCCACCAACAGCCCTGAATTTGATGTGGATTGACAGAATCGGACAAAACGTAGAGACAAATGACGTAGACGCATGCACAGGAGGTTCTTTTGATACAGTCCGTGTGGTGTGAGCCCACGCGCCACCAACAGGTTCGCTCCAGGAGGCTCGAACGGAGGTCGGATTTATCGCCGAGCAGTAAGTTCCAGGCCATGTGCAGCGGGGTTTCAACTTTCTTGCCATGTCCATTCAAAGCCCTCAGAGTGGTTTCCTCATCAGCAGTTCTCCAACCGATACAGATCGGTTCCTTGTCAAAACAAGCGTTGGAGCTAAGTGGGCGCATGTCATTTCAAATTTGCTGTGCATTCGAATTTCGCCGGCGGTGACGACGCGGCGTCGGGCACTCAGCACTGGCACTGAGGCCTTCGACAAAGGTCAAATGCACGCGTATCCGGGTGAGTGTGACAGGGATTGGCCTAGCATCGAGTCAATCCAAGTCGAGGCTTTGCAGTTGGTGAGAGCAAGGTGAGAGCTGGTGCCGTCGCGGAGGCAGAGATTGACATCCATGATCCGGTATGCTCCGACGGCAGCCGATATGATCCGCGGCTCCTCGGGTTTGCTTTTAAAATTCATCCTCTACGATGCTTTCCAGGGTTTCGTTGCATCGGGGCTCTCAAGATTACATTTCAAGAGAATATTCCCTCTGCAATTTTCTCAGTTCTCACCTAACGAGGTGGCAGGGATTTAGCGAGGATGCTGGTCGGATCCTTCAGTGTTTCCATCCAGTACACCACCGCAAGTCGAGACCTGAGTCTCTCGTCTGTCGTCTTACTCTGTATACACACTCAATTTCTTGCATTGCTTTCTTTATACATCCCCACCGACTAGTAATGCAGTACTCTGTTGAGGTTCCAATACCTTGGCGATATTGGCTTGTTACAAGTCTTCGAAATATGCATTCAATAAATTGGTATTGTATTTTATTGGCCGTGAAGTTGCCCTAGCCTGCCGCCGAGAAGGCCCACCCGCCCGCGGTGTATTGCTTCTCCGTCCTATTCACATTGCACGCAACCTTCAATTCTTTGTTCTGACTGATAGAGCACCGAAAGACGAGGAGGGAAATGAGCCCACAATGCACATCCAAACATCCTGCCAACCTGTCTGAGGCGCCGTTCGTATTTGCATTCGCGGCCAGTCTCTCTCTCAGGCAGCGGCATATAGTTCCCAGTGGAGTTCCGATGAGGGCCGAGGACGAACAGAATTCGTTGCATACATATGTCGGACCGTCATGCCTGCTGTACCTTCACCGAGCGAGACTATGAAGCAGGAAAAAGGGTAAGATTGAAATTACCCTCCAAGGAATCGATGAGCGCCGGTGAGATGCCTGTGCTTCCTAGGGCATGCGTGGGGGAATCGGTCGCTCGCAGCGGGAGAACCGTTCAGTCTGTTGGTGCAGCGTTGGAGGTGTTGTGTCGAAAATAGTCGTGCGGCGCGCGACCGCGAGCCGTGGTGGTGTGTGCCGGCTGTAGGCTCCCGCGGACAGCATGGCGCACGGGTCCGGGTTGGGTGAGGAGGCCCTCGGATGCGTGCATGGTCACGATTGAGTGGAGGAACTTGATGTGGAACTGATATCTTGAAGTTCAACCTCGGCGTGAAAATCGCACGGGTCGTCGCTGGAGCGATTGCGCGAGTGCCCGCAGACAGTCCATTGGTTGAGATTCGTCCGGGGCATGCCAGGACACGCTATTCCGAACTGGGCGTCCACATTATGGGCGAGAACTCTAGGGGGGAGTTAGTGAGAGCTATAGGAAATTCGGAGAGAAAGCACAGATACAGTAGGTACGGGTCGCAAGATCGGTAGCACCGTACGGGTTGACGACAGATGCACTGCAATCAGCGGGCAATGTGTTCTTGCTTACCCAGTGGGAATCAAAGTAGCCCAATCCTTGGGGATATACCGTGCATTCCCGATTATTTACTGCGACGTTCCCTGGGGAACTGTCCAATAATCAGTGGCGAACTTTGGGAAAAATCAACACTAGGCCCATGATAATCTGTATTAAACCTTCAGCAATCACCAACGGACCGCGCAAACCGAACTTGTCCGTGGTCTGGGAAATATATTCGAGCGGGGGAGGCAAATACCGGGACCCAGGTGCATGTGTAGTTGATTTCACATGGTGTTCATTGGACCATGTCCAAGCACTAAAATTCACCAACTTCAAACCTGATGAAGTAGCGAGAACAACTAGTCTTCGCAGTCTGGAATCTGGAGTCCGGAGCAGCGACCAGTGTACATGTCTGGCGCTTCAACGAGGGCGCTCGCGATGCGCCTGGTCGACTCAGCGGCCTGTAGCCTACTTGATGAAGTTTGAACTGGGATGGTAAATGAGAGAATCATAATATGTAGCGATCGAAGCCCGGACTTGCAAATCTCGATGCTCACTGGCACACGTCGAGGGAGATATACCAGTAACCCCACCCGTTTGCATGTATTTTGGAGTACGTCGCTGTGCACCACACCCGATGATTGAGCCAAGATCGAGCTGGCGTTCGCGGCGTGCCTAATTAGGGATTGCGGTCTAAGTTCTTTATTGAGGCGGTGAAATGGATTGCGAATGAATGCGGCTTGAATCTCTTTTCCGAGTGAACACCGAACGGACAGGACAGGAAGCAGCCGGTGTAATGCGTGTTGCCAGGCGCATGGAAATTGAGCGGAAGAAACTCCAAAAGCTGTGCAAGATGCATAGCCACTGATGCGCTTTTTTCTCGTCTACGACCACCAGTGGACTGTATGCGTCTCTGCGAACCCGCGACTCGCGCGGGCCTTTCCTCTGCGTTCGTTCTCGCGGAACTCGATTGAGCTTGCCTCAAGCAATACACCACGCCAAAACCTTTGGAGATCTGGAGCGAGTATTAGATGACGGACAAATTGAACGCCGCCGCACTCGATGCCGCAACCCCGACGCCCTAGCCATGCCACTCTGATCTCAGTCCCGGCGCGTCCTTTTTGTACCCGTCTCCTGGTGCGTGCCTTACCTTCCTCTCCAGCCCGCCCGTCGCCGTACCCACCCCACCCAAGCCCACGCACATCGCCCCATCAATCGAAACCTCATTCCATATACTATCTATCCTATCGTTGCGTATCGGGTTGAGCACGCGCACCGCCCTCGTCCGCAGCGAGCTGTCTTCGTCTGGTGCGTCCCTGCCCCGGCCCCGGCCCCGGTAGCCCTGCAGTTGATGTGCGTATCAGGTCTCAACGACCCCCGCGTTACGCTCCCTCGCCTCGCCTCCATCCGCATCTGCATATCCGCGCTCCCCACGTCGCCCGGGACACTGCAGGTCTCGGCGACGCACGCTGCGTACACGCTCCTCGCATCCGCAACTGCATACCCGCACTCCTAACGCGTGGCCCGCCTCCGGACACGGTACTCCTCCTGCCGTGCGCCGCATTGTCTTTTTTCCTGTCGACGCGGGAGGCGGGGAGCTGTGTGACGAGGTGCGCAGCCCTGCGCCTCCCCTCCGTGTCTTTGGCTCACTGGGATTGGGCCGGTGCGCAAGCTAGTCCCAGCGCAGGGGGGCACATGGAGATACGTGCCTCGCCGCCCGTGACGTATTTGCGGATTTACAGATTTGCGGATATGCGGGACGCGGGACGCGCGCTTCGTCGGGATGTTGCGCGCACACAGCGAGCGGCTGCGCCCGGGCCTCCCCCTCCATCGCGGATCCTACAGTGCACCGCATAGTCTTTGTCTCTGTCGGCGCGGGACGCGAGGAACTCCGCGCTGTGCCTCCCCTCCGCTCATCGGGATTGGCTCGATGCGCGTGGGGACGCGTCGCCCGCCGCACGTGTGAGGATGCGTGCCTCGCCACCCGCGACGTATTTGCGGGGCGCGCGTGTCGTCTGGGATGCTGCGCGCGCACGACGGGATGCGTATCTCATACGGCTCCCCCGGAGCGCGGGCTGCGGGACAAGGGGCACGGAGTACGGACGGCGTCGGTCGCGTCCGCGGGTATGAATTGGGATGCGATGGCGGGGTGCAGGGCGGCACGGGGCGCTGGCGCTGGTATCACTGGCGTGTGCAAGTGTGAATGGGGTGCGACGGCGGCGGGTGAATGGGCACGCGACGGCGGGGTGATGCGCACACCTGTGGGGGCACGAAGGTAGGCGCGGAGCGAGCGCCGTGGAGGGGTGCGGAGCTCGGCGCGGAGTCCGGGGTGCGCCGTGCGGGACGGGGACAGGGGGTATGCTCCGTGCCTCGCCTTGTAGTCGGGACGGTGCGGCATGCGCATAGATGCGCCGGCCTATTCGCCGCATGTGGGTACACGATTGCAGCCAAGCCGGTATGTGGCTCGGTATCTCCGCGTGCGTACGCACTTGGAGGCGCGCGGGTGTGAAGGAGATGCTGAAACACGCGCGAGCGCGGACGAGGGATGAACTTTTTGGGATGGTCGGTATCCGTGCATTAGCGCGGAGGGCGGCGCAGATTTAAATGACGCGCCTCATTCATCTCCAGCAGCTGCTGCCGCCGCGCGGCTCTTTATTCGTTTTTCGTTCTTCGTTATTTACATTTTCTCGTTTCCAGCCCGAGTCTGCGGGACCGTGGTGCATCCGAGGTTGTTGTGGGGGCGAGCTGCGTCGGCGCTCGTACTCGTTCTCGCACCCGCCTGTCCGGGTTCGATAACGCCCCGGTTCCTCGTCTGTGCTACACGGCGTATTGAATGGATGCATTGCGCTTGACGCCGACTCGTCACCTCTTACGCGCATATCCGCCAAACCAAAACCCAAAACCACGCGCGCATCCTCCGAGGTGGCTCGTCCATCGATTGAAATTTACATTTCGCTAACCTTATGTGTGTTCGTCTTCGTATAAATCTCGCGGCTGTTTGATTCCTGAACCCATAGATAAGTCCGCACACGCGTAGTCTGGGTCCCAGGAGATTTTTTGACGATCCCGCATCCATTTTGACACTGGGATCGTCTTCAATACACGATAGACTCGTAACCAGTCTGCCTACAACTGGCAAAAATGTGGCAAGCACTTTGCCGTACGCAGACTGGTACTATTCGGACCAAACAAAAGGCATGGGCCGGATTTTGATGCCGGCTGCCCTGGGTTCAATTTAACTCTATTACACAAAATACAAAGAGGTGGAAGGTTTCAATCCTTCTTTAATTAAATTCTGTCTCCTCAGAATTATCCATAGGTATCTGAGCAGCTTGTACACAAGACTCAAAGTTGCATCGAAATTGATGGCAAGGCTCAGCCACCGTGATGCCGCGATCGGCACCGCCCAAGAAATTCAAACTCAGGCCCGTCTCAATTGACAGCTCCGAATCGTACCAGTCTGCCTACAGCAACAGTGCTCGCCACATTTGTTGCACTCCGTAGGCAGACTGGTTACGAGTCTAAATACACGAGATGATCGTCGTTAATACACGGGATGATAATGATTGCGCGATCCACAGTCCTTTAAGTATACGATGTCGCTTTACTATGCATCGAAATCATGCGCCTGGAGGACCCGACGATTATCCCGAGCCTGAAGATGAACACGGTACTCCACACAGTGTTTCGAAGACCAAAGTGGATACAATCAATAGCTGTTCTAACCGTTGATATTCGCCTCGCTTACCTGATTATACTCACAGGTCCGGCGAGTCTCTCGAAGACAAGGGTATATACGAGAAACGAAAACGAAAACGGATATATATAGAATACCGGGCGATCGCCGTTGATGGCTTGTGTACGTAACACTATGGCTTATTTTTGACAGTCACCCCGGTGCCAGGCCGGCAGCCAAGAATTTGATTCATTGCAGTAGGACGGCATGAACTTCTTGGGCCTGACGGCACGTCAAACATCAATTTATTCACGGAATTTTATCCTTTTTTGAGCTATTCTTTGTGTAAAAATTCATCTGACACAGGTCGTCTCCTCCTGGCTCTCGCTGGTCCCACTGCATTGGACTATTTTCCCCGTTTGGTTTAACCTCAATGTCTAAGGTCTTAATGGACATTTAATTAATCTGATCTGCCGAAGAGCCGAGTCTATTGAGCACGCGGCAGCTGTTCCGGATTGCCGCAAATACGCGAGAGTGTGACAACAGCAGACTGATGGCCTGCATGGCCGAATGATCGTGCCGTGAGATGCCTCGTTTTCGTTTTCGTTTCTCGTTAGTACCGTGAAGACAATGACGCAGGAACATACAGGTGGTCAACTCCTAAACGGGTGATTTCCTTGCATGGTGGTCGAATTCGGAGCCACTTCTACCCAAATCTACATTTCCCTCGCAGCTGCGGAAGGGCGCGGCGAATGCGAGTACCGCGCATCAGGCTCTCGACTTTCCAGCGGCTCAGAGGACAGCACATATAGAGCGATTTACCGCAATTTCTGGATGCGCTGGCCTACAGGAATACAGCAATCAAGCGGAGCCAAAGCACTTCCTCGCGGAGTTGTACAATACTCAACAGGAGGGAATGAGAATGAGATATGAAGATGCATTGTACTCAGTTATGATATCCTCTGGCTGCGTAGCGCAGTAGACCGCCGGTAGGTACTCTGGAAGCCGACGAGAAACGACTTTTTGCCGCACGCGGAAGAACCGCATTTTGAAACTCAGCCGTCTCCGAGACCTGATCCCATGTTAGCCGCGACACCGGTAGGTACCGGATCGCTCCTGTGCCGCAGACCGCTGCTGATCCGGATCCCTGCCGTTCGCGCCCTAAAATTCCTGTCCAGCTAGACAATAAATGGGGGTGTGGTGGTCCTGCTGCATGAAATCAAGTTGGTGATGCTCGCGACTCTAATTACCCTCGTAATGCCCGACCAAAACACCATGTCTTGGCCTCTGCTGGTCTTCCGCAGACCGCTCCGCCTCACCCGCTGCAGGCCGGTGTACCTGGTGCATCTGCCTTTCCGGGAGCGGTTGTATCAGGGTCCACCATCAAATGGCGGGCCCCACGCCGAGGTCCATCATGAGGAGGTTCAGGTTCAAGGTTCGGGGAAAAGGGCCCGAACCTGAACCGAACCGAACTTTGCCATCACTAGAGCCTCAGGTCCACGCAAACTTGAGTGATCAAAAAGTGACTAGCGTGATAAAATGTACAGTGGTCTATCTGAAGGTCCATTCATAGGTCCATTACCCAGCAGGTCCATGGTACAAGGTCCGAGGTCCAAGGCCCATGGTCCATTAGACCTAGCCCCCGGTGGATCAGACTCTCTGCGGTGGTTGAAATTTTCAGTACTGTCACACCAAATATCGGCCGTGGTCGAATGGTCGAGTCGTTAATTTGGGTCACGCATCACCCCCCGGGTCGAATTGAACGTAATTTTACAGTATGTAATTCCGGACTTCTGTCCTTGTATTTTACGTCATTATATTACGCCTTGACTCGGGAATCTTCCTGGTCCAGTTCCAGCGGCTCTGTACCATGATCAGCTTAGGATTTACTCTCCGCAGCTAGACTTTCTCGAGGCGTCTCCATCGAAGGTTCATGGAAACAATGACGACTGACAAGCATCGAAGCATTCCGTCATAGTCGGAATATGTATTGATACAAGACCAAAAGATCCGCTTGGCGGTTTCATACCGTCAATTAACGGCACTAACATCTCCTAAAATAACTAACCATTGCTTCCAGATGACGTCTACTTAATCGCTTATGAACCCAGGGGGTGGAACCGACGCCGGGGCAACGCTCGCGAGGGGGATAGGTTGACTTTTAAAATCGGTCATGAGTTGTACATTCAAAGTTAAGTCCGTGCCATTTCGTAATTCTCTACCTTCTACCTACGTGTTTCTTCGATGTTCGGATCTGTAGATCAGAGTCCAAATTCCCACCGCAAGTGCCCAATCCCCACCGTAATTCCGCAATGAACTTCATCGCGCAGGGGGATGCCGGCAATGCGCTCTTTAGTTGAATTACATATGATGTTCTCAGACATTTTCTTCCCACAACTTACGAATGCCCATCCGGAAGATCTTATGACAACGTCATTCTGCTCCACTCTTCTTCAGCCTCGGAGGTTGTTTTGACAGTCTTGGCATGAACACCCTCTGCACGTGGTCCTCACTCAACAGATTCATTCAGTAAGTAGGAGTCTGTCCAGTAGCTCCACTGCTCCACAGTCCATTGGTCGCTCCTTGCACCCAGACCCAACATAGGGAATTCCTCTTCCGATGGAACATCCCAAAAAACATTTAAAAGGACGCACCATCTGTCCTCAGTCCTCACTCGAACTCCTCCATCTGTAGTTCAAGCCCTCTCGCAAGCCTTCAAATATGTTCTCCAAACTCTCCGTCGTTGTCACTTCTGCGCTCATCGTAAGTCTCCCGCCCTCGCATTATTTTCGCAGCCTTACTAATTTATGCACCGCTGTAGACCCTTGCTGCCGCCATCCCCACCACCACGCCCCCGGT
Organism: Mycena rosella; assembly: GCA_029378255.1. Lineage (NCBI taxonomy): Eukaryota > Fungi > Basidiomycota > Agaricomycetes > Agaricales > Mycenaceae > Mycena > Mycena rosella. The sequence goes on along the minus strand of JARKIE010000030.1, from coordinate 177,685 downwards.
GACGCCCCCCACTTCGAACCAGTGCTGCAGCAGCGTCCAGTCTTCGAGTAGCAGCTCCGTCGCTGCGGTCGCTGCCCTCCTCGGCCTCGACCTCTCCGGCCTCGACGTCCCCGTCGGCTTGGGCTGCAGCCCCATCACCGTCATCGGCAACAACTGGTGGGTGCAATTTATGTCGACTATTCTTTTGAGAAGCTGACGTGTACTGCTAGCGGCGGAACTTCGGTTACCTGTGACGCGCCCGAGCAGGCGTGGGGCAGCCTCATCGCGATCAACTGCATTCCCATCACTCTTTGAGTCGGTGGGACCAGTTCACGGACCTTTTGACCGAGGCGCATTCGGAATCGATTTGTAGTTTTTGAGATTTTGTAACGACGTGTTCTGTGGATTTTTGGTTGTCAGCAATGTTTGTGTGGCTAAGACGTAGCGTTCCAGCGGAATGCTTGGAACCCTTTGCACCCTCAGACTCTTCTCAGCCTCGATGCATTTCGGAGTTCAATAATGCACATTAATAGTGTCCTGACCTGTGCTTGCCAGTGTGTTTTGTTTCCACGAGACGGAGTTATTGATTAGCCAAGATATTATTTAGCCCTGGCTCAGGTAATTACCCTTAAAACCTCTGGAAGAGTCTAAACTTTAAAGCGATGAACTGTTACAAAGGTAAACAAATCTTGACATTCCCTGGGCACTTCGCTTGATCCCAGCCGGTCGCAGCCGACCACGATCCGAGCGTCGGTGATTGCTGGTACCAACACAGGCCCAACTGTCCGACGGTTCAAACAGCTAGGAAAGTTGCTAAAAGTCCGCGAAAAGGGATTGCATTGCCTCCGCACGAGGAACCACTCTGCTGAGTCGTGAGTCGTGAGTCGTGATTCGTGACTTCCATCTTGCCCTGCGGTTTCGTATTCGTGGACCCTAGCTGTATCCATAAGGCCCTCCGGGCAGTCCTGCAACCTCCTCACTGGTACCCTTCACCCACCAAATTCCAATGTACCATGAAGGTGTAACCCTTGCTATGCCCTGTTTTGTTCATCTTTATTGGGTTCAGTCACAGTGGGCATATTTATATTTGAGCTGTCCCTCAGCCTGGCTCGTTCTATTACCATAATCTGCAATTTACAAAGAATAAAGATTCTGGGTTGCGAAGGTAGCCATTAACCAATAGTCTAGAGCGGGTAGGGAATAAACTAGAATAACTTTTGCAGTCGGCACTGCAGATCGTGGAAATTGCCGAGTAGAGAATAAAAAACTTTGGGGATTTTTGGTCTGTTTTGGCAAGACTCTATATAGTAGTACCTACCATGTATTGAGTTACACAAAAATTGGCCTCTCATTGGCGGACTGAAACACACCGTCGTTTTCAGGCCGATTTTATTTTTCGTTTCGGACGAGGCAATTCAGAATACAGTTGGATAGCTCATAATGCATAGGGTCATAATGCATAATGCTCATAATGCACTGGATCTGGGTGTCCACCGACTTGGTAGGCTGGCATTTTATGCAATTTCCTCATATTGCATATTGCATACGGTTGAGGACACACACTGCGGTGGCCGATGCATTTTTGGAACCCAAAGTGTGGGTCCAAATATGTCTGCCGTTTCCCTCCGTTTTTCATGTGAAACTGAAAGAACCGATGTTTTCTTCCTATTTTCGCCTTCTCAACATCGACTGAAATCACTTCTCTTTCATTGCCACACATGAAATGAAAATTAACCATGTTTAGGGTTTATTTTGCGACCCACAAAGATGACATTTTTGACCATCGAAACAGAGGTTGAACAAAAGAATCCTTTGTTCAATCGCTGTTTGCCAAGCTCAAAATAATTTCTGTAGTGGACGGAAAAAACTGTCCAAAAAGAGACTGTTTTTGAACGGCATTTCCCACAGAAAGAGTTAAAATATTCGGTCCGCATTGGTCGGGCAAACGCGTCCGGCAAAAATGCGGCCTTTTCAGTTCCGCGCTAAAACGGAGCGAAACACCAGACATGTTTGGACCCGCATTTTGGGCACCAAAAATGGATGGGCCACCGCAGTGACATTTATGCATTTGGGGGTGTGATAATACCCTATTTTGGACACAATTTGACAGCGTCTGGCATCCAAAATGTACATTTGGATCAAAAGAACACCCCTTTTTGTCGAATAATTCCACGATTTAGGCAGGATGGCTTCGTGTCGCCCTCCCTCGGTGCCCCGTTGCATACGGCTTCGGCCGTTCCCGTTCGGATTTTCCCGCCGCCTATCGCGCTGCCTGGAAACCCCTATCCGACGGGCCGGCCGAACCCCCCGTAAACCCCCACAACTCCTGCCCTACTCCCTCAGACCAAGCGGTGAGCCAATAACTTATATTATCTGATTATAAAAGATAATTATATCTATTGGCTCTTTTATCCTTCCCTCTCGTAAATCCACCTACTAAATGACCACCTACCTTGTTGACCGAATAGTCAAAATATCGAACATGTCATGTAAGTCACACAACTGTGACAAATCTAGCAATGCATATTGCTCATATTGCATAGGGTTTGGTGGTCCACCGACCTTATGCATTATGAGCTATCCAACTGTACATACATGATTTTAACAACGCAGCGGGCCAGGGTCTCGGAAGAAGCCGTGAGTGTTGAATAAAGGAGGCAGCTGTAAGGACCTTTCGGAATATACCGCTTTCGATCAGGCCGGATACACGACGTGTGGGCTCTCGGAATAAGCCGTCTTCGATGGCTCTCGGGATATGCCGCGTTCACTCAGTCGAACTTAGGTTTCGGAAGATGCCGCGCTTGATCGGGGCTATCGAATTCACGATGCATTTGTCTGGACACGATTTGTCAGAAAGAGGCTGCGTGGGCCCTCGGCATATCCCGCTTTTGATCTGTACACCTGAATTAACAATAATCGGATACGTCATAAGGATGCTGGCAATCAGATCACAGCCGTATGGGCAGGGCCGGGGGATGCCGTCATGATCGACTAGGCGGTTCCCGTAACCTCGGCTCCCGAACTCAAGTCGGGCATTCGTTTGCCCCGCGGTCATCCCGGCACATTCGCACTGCAATCGTGATCCCTATCTCAATTTCTCTGGCGCCACCGGACTGGTCTTACCGAAATCCATTTGTCTCATGGTCGTCCTTCTATGCGCTGGTTCAAATATCTACGACGTCATCAGTCTTTCTATGGCAAATTTTCGTCCGATTTGACTCCACAGCACGGGCAGGATCCCTAGCCGTGGTTTATTTGTGGCTGAACGTCAACTGTCTCCGTCAAATATGTCCACGCTTTCTCCACGTAGACAACAGGTCCAGGAGCGAAGACACCCTCCTCATTGTCTTCTTCTGGAACTAAAAATCTCAAGTCCCCAATGTCCAGAGCCAATGCCCGTGTGTAATCGCCATGGAGGGTTCCGATTCCTTAGCGTAGCAACTTCAAATCTGTTGGATTGGAAGAAGGAAATGCGGGCGCCATCTTCCCGGGCTGCATCACCTCCTTCGGACCCTTTCAGCCGCACAGCATGACGTCTACCTTCAACTTGGCAGCGCATTTAATCTAAAGCTCTGAAGTCAAACATTCTCCGTCGGTCCAGGTGCATCTATCTGTCTATCGCGACCAGCATCCATGGGCTCCACCACTCCACTCCGTCGAAGCTTCTCTGGTGTCGCGGCTGCTCGATGTGAGATTTCAGCACGAATCACGATTGATTCCCTCCTAGTCTCTCCGGTCATTTTCTCCTTCCGCTTCCCAGAGACCCTACCACACGGCTCCACGGCTCCACCTTTCTGATACCTCACTTATCTGCCCACTGCCTCGAATGATGCACAATTGATTCCACATCCGGCACTACGCCACGAAATGCATAAAAGGGAGCAGCAATTTCTCTGCGTCTTCAGTCTAATACAATCCACTGTATTTCAAACCCTCTAACAAGCCTCAAAACATGTTCTCTAAGCTCTCTATCGTTGTCACTTCAGTGATCATCGTAAGTTGCAACGTCTTAACTCATTCTGCTACTAATCTTGACCCGCAGACCCTTGCGGCCGCCATCCCCACCACCACGCCCCCGGTGACGCCCCCCACCTCGAACCAGTGCTGCAGCAGCGTCCAGTCCTCGAGCAGCAGCGCCGTCTCCGCGGTCGCAGCCCTCCTCGGCCTCGACCTCTCCGGCCTCGACGTCCCCGTCGGCTTGGGCTGCAGCCCCATCACCGTCATCGGCAACAACTGGTGGGTGCAATTTATGTCGACTATTCTTTTGAGAAGCTGACGCGTACTGCTAGCGGCGGAACTTCGGTTACCTGTGACGCGCCCGAGCAGGCGTGGGGCAGCCTCATCGCGATCAACTGCATTCCCATCACTCTTTGAGTCGGTGGGACCAGTTCACGGACCTTTTGACCGAGGCGCATTCGGAATCGATTTGTAATGTTCGAGCTTTTGCGACTAGGTGTTGTATGTATGTGAAACGATGATGTTTGGTTTCGGAAAAGGTTCGGCGGCTAATAGTCAACATTGCGGCGAAGATCTTAAGGAGACGAATATTGTTGCGAATGAATGTCCTTCTGAGGTTGACAATGTACTTTGCGTTGATTTCCGTGTCGTTTATGTGTCTGTGTCTTGTACCATTTTTTAAATTGTTGCGGAACCCATTCCCTGATTCGCTTTCAAAAGAAGACTCGACTTTCAGTCCTGATAAACACTGGGGATGCTCAATTCTTACTATCCGAGGTCAGGTACTCGGCCGCCCGTCGGCCACTTGGCAATTCACAAGTAAAGATGAATTAATTTTCTAGATATTGTAGTCGCAGGGTGGAAGACATGTTGAGACGCGACTGTGATTGCATTTTGGGCCAGTTTGGCCGGGGTGATGGGATGCTGTGCTCGTTGCCGATGCGGCTTGAATGCCCGAACACGTGTTTTCTTAATTTCGGCCGACCGCGGTCGGCGGAAAATTGTGTCTGCTTTCATCACCTCTCCACCAATCCACGACCTTGTGGCCTCGTTCTCTTGAGCCGATGGCTGGCTGTAATCATGCACTCATCAAGGCTCCTAATTGGGATTCTCAAAGGGGCCCAAAGATAAGGATATGCCATATGGGGTAGAGGGAGGGGGGTACCCAGCCCCCGGCGAAAAAAAAATTGCGCACCATTTTTTTTGAGAGGGTTGGAGACCTCCTGGAAGGTTTTGGGACCCCGCAGACATTCTTAGTTGCTTCCCGGAGTTCAGAAAACGGCTTGGGAGCACCTCACATCCAATCGGGTCGTGTTACGTGGGGTCCGGTGATCCAAGCACAAACAAGCGACAGCAAGCATGCTATTTTCATTCTCCTGGATCGCATGCCTGCTGAATTAAAGGGCCTCGTCCACAGGGCATTCATTCCCTTCAGTCCAGGATGCAGCCCGGTCAGCCGGCCGACAAGCATATATTGGCTCGACCGCAGATGAACTTTCCGGCGCGATAATGATGCTGCGAATCGGCACGAATCGGCTCGAGGAAATCAAGAGAAAATATTTGGCTCCGCTCGGATCTTGATTGCACATGCTGCTGAGGCAAAGAGCAAGGATTAAATACAGCTGGCGGGGAGAAAGGATAGGAGTTGATTAAATCCAATTTTCGATTCATTGGCGCGAATTGGGAGAACACAATCAATATAATGTATTTCTATTCTGACCTGAACATTCAGCATGCTCGTTATGGTCTCAATGCGAGAAAATACTTCATATGAGCTCAAGCTTCTCTGTGAATATTTATTTTTAAAAAAATGCACGGCACCCCCCATGTACAGCGTATTATTTTATGCTAACCGGCAAGCTTTCGGCAACCGGCATGTCCCAAAAAGGCAATTCTTACATCACGTGTTGCTTACGTAGGGTAGGGAGGGTTACGAGACTGCCGGAGGAAAAAAAATTGTAGGTGATATCATATTTTCTTATCTTTGGGCCCCCTTGGGTATTCTTATCTCTCCACCAATCCACGACCTTGTGGCCTCGTTCTCTTGAGCCGATGGCTGGCTGTAATCATGCACTCATCAAGGCTCCTAATTGGTATTCTTATCTTGCTATCGACCTGACGATTGCCAGCATTGTGTGAAAACTCGCATCAAAGGCTACGAAATGACCAGTGTTATAACAAGATACCTCGTAGCGCCACGGCCCCGAGTTTTCGCCAAGCCCTAGCCCATATTGAGCCTTTCCTCGATGGGTATGAATGATTTTATCAATTGTATTTGTCTCGTAGCACAATCACTTAGACCAAACGACCGCTTTACCTGACCTTAAAATTTCGGATTTTTATTGGGACTTGGACAGCCTGAGTGGTGGAGCTTGGTGCACAGGTACATTTTTATGCATCCTCTGAATATAATATGGGCTGATATCGGCTATCCACACAATCCTACCCCGGCACAGTGCACTGGTTCGCATTCGGGAGGGCGCCGTGCACCAGGCTCGGTGGATTGCGCTGGCTGTAACCTAGAAGCCAAATGTCTGCACCAGTAAATTATAATTGCAGCCGAGGAAAATGTAACAGACGCGCGCGCATTCGCGTCGGGACCTGCGTAATGCACCTGTAAACAGACTGCTGCGCTCCGTACGCGATGTCGATGCATGTTCGGTGAAACGCTTGGTGCGTGTGTAGCGGTGAACTCTAAAAATCAACCCAACCCAACCAAATGCCGACCAGCAGCAAATATCAACCCCAATACCAAATCCGTCCTAATCCAAATCCTTCAAAGTTCAACCATTCGACACGTCTGTATAGCGCGCAAGTTCGGGGGCTCCAACCAAAATATATGGCTGTTGCAATTCAGTAAAGTAGCTGTTCGTTCAAAACACCTTGTTCAAATATGATTCCGTTCCGTTCGAAGATAGTTCCGTTCTGTTCAAAAACACACAGCGAGAGCGAGAGCAAGTCCAGAAGACACGAGTGGTTAAACCCGGGCGTAGTATTGTATTCCTCCTCCTACATTTTGCTGCCCTTTTATACCCGAAATGTTTGTACCAGTAAATAAACACCAGCTCCCCCAATCTTTGGTAGGAAAATAAAGGAGAATACATCATGTCCTCTTTATTCAAGGGATTTCCATCCCAGCATGGGCAAATCCTTGCCCAAATCTTTCAAATAACTGGTGGCTGCAGCTATGCACAATGGCAAATCATTGTCCTGCTAACTTTTGGCTCCATATCCCATCTCCTATGACTCCCTGGGCTGTGCCTCCGAGTCATCCTGACTCGAAACACGTCTCCAGACCCCTAAAAACACGTCGGTGCCCACTTGCGACACGTCTCATCCACGATCAATCCGTGTCACGTGATCTCTGAACTCGCTGATCCATTGTTCAATCGCCTCGGCATTGTCCTGCCAATACAATATTTCTCCTATTGTCTTTTTGCCATTGTCTTATCATAGCTGCTCCTATGCTACGTGGCCTCCACGTAGCTCCTCTACATTGTTTTCCCCGAGCAGCGGCTCGTGTCTCTTTTCGGTGTGTTTCGCTTTGTTTTGTGATCGCGTCACCGGCATTTTCCGGCGCCGCGCCGGCTTGTAGAAAATATGAAAATTCCCCACTCCCTGCATGTTTTCTCCCATGAAGCGCTAGCGCACCCTTCATCGGCGAGGATAAGGACTGAGCGCGCACCAAAAAGATGTAAATTGGACTGCAAGAGATTTGTGTTGCCGGAAATGAAGGTTCGTACCATGTCCGCAGCTCACCGATCCCGTCCCTGGTGAAATGCGGAATAAATCAGCATTACATCAACGCAAAAAACCTCATTTACACCTACGTATCCGGGCGCGGGGTGCGAGTTGCATGCGGGGCATTTCGGGATGTAGTCGAATTGAACTGGTTGTCGCTTGGGGCGCCAAGCGGCGTGTCTCATTTAGGGCTCGCGATTTGCGGACTGCTTTGAATTGGGTTGCGAACAACAGCGGGAGGCGCCAGCGCAAATGTAGGATAGGTGGGTGCGAGTGGGTGCACCGAGGAGAATACTTGGAGCGCTGCCGCCGACACGGAGGCGCCTCACATACATATCTTTGCGTCTGAGTGTCCAAGTCACCGACGGGGAACGGAGGGTGACAGTGCCAAATCCCGTCAGTCGTGAGCGGCGCTGGATCGTAGTCTGTGGGGCAAGAGACGGAAGAAAGCAGGTCCGGAAAGCTCGGTCGCAGCTAAGGCTCCAATCATTTCGTTTTCGTTTGCGGCTTGGCGCAAACCAAACGGAAATGGTAATCCAACATTTAAAAACCGTTTAAACAGTTTTTAAACGGTATCTTCCCGGGGGCGTAGAGTACAGGTGCGCAAGGGGGGTGGAGGCCAGTTATGATGGTTGAAATCAATGGGTTAGTCCTTGCTTTTAATACGCACACCCAAATGCATTGAGTGGAGATGGATTAGGAGTTAGCAGCGGCGGGCGGAGATCTCCGTGCGCCATCAATCACCGAGTTTGTACCCTCGAGCGCCGTTCGGTGAGTCACTGAGCACCATTTTCGGGATCATTGTTTCTGAACATGAATTTGATGTCCTTTTGTATTCTAACATCCACTTGTGATGTTACTGTAGGTTCAGATAAATATTCAGTGGGTTGTAACCATTTGAACTGTTTGGTTATCATTCGTTTACCGTTTGCGCAGGTCCGCAAACTAAACGGAAACAGAAACGGTTTTTACCGTTTAAAACGTTTAAAAATGGAAATGGTTGGAGCCTTACAGTGTACCTCATCAGTTCACCGCCACCCTTCTGTAGACGTAATTAGTAAGAATTGGCCCATGAAAATTCGATTTCAGCTGTGAAACTGGCCGAAAGAATGTGATTGGCACCTAAAAGTCACTTTTTCCCACGCTGTGTCGTTTATTCGGGGGAATTTTGCGGAATTCGGGCTCGAAGAGATCATGACGAAGGTCTGTGATGATTGTTTGCCTGGCTCAGGAAATAAAACACCATCCAACAAGGTGTCGTGTCACCGTTCCATCTTCCCATGCCGAAGGTGTCAGGAGAGCGAGCCGCTGCAAAGGTCTGGGAAGCAACTAAAAAGGGGGCAATCAATCCCACGGATGCCGCTGCACTGCTCACAGATCCGAGCTATGTGGGAAATACTTCAGATGCAGATGATTTGTCGGAAGAGCCGAATGGCAAGCATCCTCGAGAAGAGGGAGAAGTCGAAGCAGAGGTGACATTTTGTTCAATGAACAATCCCATTATTAATACATGTCCGAGACAGAAACGGACGATTTGGATCGCAGCAAAACATGTTGCATGCAACGTGTCTTGTCTTTTCAAGCGGATTTCTTGGCCGAGAAGCCCCTGCTCCAAGTGATCATTGAGAAGGTGGGCCACAAATGCCTCTTCCTACCAAAATTTCACTGTGAATTGAACCCAATCGAGATGGTTTGGGGGCAGGCCAAACGCCGTGAGCTTGGACTAATATTCCGGCACTTGTGTCCTGACATATCTTTAGGTTTTCGTGAATTTGCAGATGGGATGTTCCCTCGTGCAAAGGAACTCGTCCCACAATGCTTGGACCATGTCAGTACCACCAACATACAGCGCTATTTTCGCCACTGCTGGAATTACCTTGATGCTTACAAGTATTTACTTATGTTATCTAGCAGGCACTTCATATTAATCAACTCAGGGTCGGCCTCAACCTCAAACAGGCAGCATATGCTGTCAAGAAGTATCCTTCGCATCACCGAATCCCTGCTTATATTAGTTCGGATGAGGGGATAATCAGCCGTGCATAGAGTCGACTGGTTGACAGATTTAATGCAGGTCTTTGTCGGATTATGCCAGTGTGGCTATCAAAAATTCATTCCTTGACTGAGATTTCAATGGAAATGAATTTTATGATGCCCAGTATGCTTTACAAATTCGGTCTGTATGAATCTGCAAAGAATTGAACTCGCCGAATAACTTCGAGCATGGCAGGCATCCCGATTGAGGACACACGTGATTTGCTTATGAAAATGTGTCGTTTTTCTCGGCGTAAAAAAAAACTTGAATTGCCCCAAGCTACTATCCCAGCATACCATATGAACTCTGTATCTAGTTGAGTGTTTCTAACATGTTTTTGATCCGACCAAGTCCTTGTGCCCGCAGCAGATATCATTTTTATTTTGCCATCATTTTACACCCAAACGGGTAGTCGTCCGCAATAGGTCGAGGGATCCTCCGTGTATGGACGCAAGTGTCCTTTGAATCCTCTTTGCCCCTGTGCCCCGTGCTCGGCTCACTTCCTACGCAGTCCCGACTTTCCGCAAACAACGTACGACGCCATTCGCACCGTGCCTCTTCGCCGGGCGCCCATGCCAGGGGAGGATGGAGATACTTAGATTAGGTGCGTCAGCGCCGCCCCTCATCCGCATCTTCGGCTGATCGCTACATATAGCCTACTCGCGAAGCCTTTCTTGTCGCCAAGTCCCATGCGAGACGCCAGTATGGACACGTCCCCGTCCCCCTCCACCCGTCCGTCGCCTTCGTACCCCACCTCATTCCCGTTCCCAAGGCAAACTCATCACTTTATCCGTCGCAGCGGCATCTCCACCCCGATCTTGACTGTCGTATCCCTGCGTTACGGGCATACACCGCCCGCTGTACGCTCCCTCAACTACTTGCACTCGCCGAGATATTTATGGAGGGGCACGGAGACTCGTACTCGACTGATTGGACACGCATGTAGTGCGTATCGCCCCTTCCTCTCGCGCTCATACTTACTCATACTTCCTAGTGTCCACTCCTCCCGCGATCTCACCACGGACGCACGCGGGGACGCGTTGATTCGGGCTCCGTGCTCTGTGCTTCGTGCAGCCATCTACGATCGCGCACCCACAGCTCGCGCATGTCCTGCCAATTGAAAAATTCTGGCGCGCGTCGCGGGTGTGCGTACGCACGGGCAACGCAGTGCGTGCGGACGCGATGGGATGACGCAATGGCTGCCTCGCTCCTCATTCCTCCTCCCCCCGCGCGTCCGTGGCGAGTGGCGAGTGGCGAGTGGCGAGTGGCGAGTGACGAGTGACGAGTGGCGCGTCCATGCAGAGATCGGGCGCTGCGTGGATGGGGGGAGGGGAGGGGCAACGCGTATAGGCGGAAGTGGGCAGAAAGGAGAGTGGCAGATTTTTCTGGAATGGCCTTGGGTCCTTCGGGGCTTTCGCTTCCCAAGCAGGTGCGTGGTCGAGTTCGTTCCCCCAGACTCAAATTTTCATAGCGTTGCATAGTTTAGCGTCCGGGCATACCACCGACCCAGACTGACATTCCAACTCGGAACACATCTCTTACCGCCCGGCGGCGGAATGCACGCATTCGAAGCTGGTTTGTTTTCCTCCAGATCGGGAACTGCGCGCCGCGACCCCACTCCCGCCCAACCTCTGAAGCGCGTATCTCATTCGGCTCGGGACGCTCTCAAATTATCGCACGACGTTCAGCGGCGCTCCGCCCCGCCTCCTGATGGAGCGATATATTGATAATTTCATTTCACAGTCGATTCTCCGCGCCACGCTCGCTGTTATCGGAAGGTAACCTTCGGACTGACATAACATTCGTTCGCAGTATATCGTACCGCGCCTTCGTTCATTACTTACCGCCACCCAAATTCACCAAACAGCCAATATCCATTAACTCTCCATTTTAAAAATTCTTTCTTTGTGTCGGGTTTCAACCAAGATTGACGCTCGAGGCCGCCAATCCACCGCTTCACCCAATGTACCCTGACTTGAACTCTCCGATGATTTCAACCAAGAAGATCGTAACGCTTATCGGAGGGTGACGTGCTCGTAATTCTCGTTCTCATACATGTAATCAATTGAAATCTCTGCCCGAGTCCACACCCAGGGGTCATTCTGAAAGATATGAACCGCCTGAGTTGATTTGTACGGACTTTACCTCCATCTTTTCTGATATTACCAAAAATGATACTGGGATTCTTGGGCTCGCGCATTTTGCCGAAAGGGGAGGAGGAATCGCGCGGCACCATCTGGATGAAGAGCAAGAGGCCACAAGTCCCAAGCAGTGGTAGGAAGATGTGCCGAATGCATAGTCAATGAGGTGCAGTCCCTGCCAGTCAAGCTGCGGCCTTTTAGATGCCTCTGCCAATATTGATGGCCTAGGAAGCCTCGACGACAGCGGAGAGGATCCGTGTCGAGAATCACACAGGAAGGATAACCAAATAATCCGAGCTGGAATACTGAAAAGATATGCAGAAAGTACTTACAATAACTTCTGCATATCTGTGGGCGCAGGGTGGAGAAAGCATTCAAAAGACACTGTAACAATATTCTAATCTCAGAATATCTTTTGAATGCCTTCAGCATCTTTTGAATAATTCCAAGGCCGAGATATGTGAAAGTTATTGTAAATACTTTTCCAATATCTTTTCCATATTTTGGCCTGGGTTATCTGGTTATCCTCCCTGTGTCAGCGTCATGACAAACGTGCCGACGTTTTGACCGGGGGCGTTCCGATATTTCGCCGGGGAACGGCGGCTAGTAGACACGAATCTTATAGTGCTGCGCTTGCCGTGTAAAAATTGCGTCCCTAAACCAATATCGAACTCATCTTCAGTGCAGCGCCCTTGTGGTCCTATGACCGTCTCAATGATCAGTCCGGCGCAGCATTTCGAGTCTGGTTGAAATCTTGGTTATTGAGCTCCATCAGCCTGTCCGAGCAGTTTCGTTGATCGTGGCCTAACTGTACCTCTTGAGGTCACCAAAAAAACGATATCGGGAATCACACACTCGGGGGCGGGGAGTCGAACCCCTCGTGCGAGGTCCAGAGTTGGGTTGAATGCAAGGAAGGCCCGCAGTGCACCGTGCACCACGCCCGAGTATTTACCGTTTAAGCTCTGTGGTGAACTGACGAATAATCAGGGGCGGACTTTGAGTAACGCACCACACAAAAAGAAGCGTGGATTCAGGCCCGGAGAGTCGAACCCCGGACTGCAAGTTGAATGCACCTGAAACCTCAGCTTGAGGGATGCGCTTCATGTTGCGTACGCCACACCCGCCGACTTCCCTCCCGAAGTGACAAGGGACATGAGCGGTCGCCGTCGTAATTGTAGCCAGGGGAAACAGACCCGCGCATCCGGAGTTGTTCGACCAGGACCTGCATCATGAATATGTGATAGCAAGAGTGGGTTTGTTGATGAATTGGTGCGAGCTCGGAGGAAAATGCGCGCACGGATTTTTTTTTACATTGGGTGATGCGAATTGCGGACGCAGGAGTGCGAGAGATTTACCCTGCGGTGTTTGTGAGTAGTTCACCGATCCCGTCCCGCATGAAATAGATTAGCTTCAGACCGAAAAAACCCAATTTACCTCTTCCTATTTGGATGCGGGGGGCGAGGTGCGAGTTGCACGCGGAGCATCTGGGCATGCGCCGATGAATTGCGCTGGTTGCAGCTTGGCCAATTGGTGCGCAAAGCGGCGTGCTCGTTTTAAAGATCGCGATCTGAGTTGTTGAATCGGAATTTGGAATGCAAACCGGGCGCCGTGGATCTGTCGGGAGGCACGAGAGGAGGAGCAGCGGCGCGTAGAATAGCCTGAGAGCGGTGACCGACGACGCGGAGGGGCTCGTACGCACTCTGAGAGTCTGAGAGTAACCGACGGGAAAAAGGAGGGCGGTGCCCACCGAGGAAGAACGCAGGAAGAACTACGGCGGTGGCCGGTCGCGAATATACCTAGACCGTGGATAGCTGCCGGCAAGACAAGACTTGGAATGGCCCGGAAGCAGCTCCGAAGGCTGTGCAATATGCATAGCCACTGATGCGCTTTCTGTCTCCTGCGACGACCAGCCGACCGACTTTACGCGTCTATGCGAACCCGCGACTCGCGCGACGCTTCCCTGGCTTCGTTCTACCGGATAGCGATGTGCAGAGTGCATAGCCACAGATGCGCCTTTCTCTCGCCGTGACGACTTTGCAGTAGCCCACCGACTCGCCGTCTGTGCGAGCCCGTGGCGCTTCCCTGGGTTTGTTCTCGCAGAGCTCGATTGAGCTTGCCTCAAGTAAGACACGCGCGTGGATTCTGAACCGAGTACCGATGCGATGACGGACAAATTGGACGCCGCCACCGTCGATGCCGCAGCCCTGATACCATAGCCATGCTCTTCTAATCCCATTCCTGGCGCATCCTTCCTGTGCCCGTCTCCTGCTGCGTGCCCTATCTTCCCTCCCGCCGTGCCCGTGCTGATTACAGCAGTCAAGTGCCGATGCCACTCTCGCGCGCCGGCGTCCCGCGCCGTTCATCCCGTAGACGCATGCGTCCTTGAATCCTCCGCGCCCTGAGGGTGCGTGTTTAATCCGAGATACTCTAGGTGCGTCCGCCCGCGCCCTCGCTCGTGTTCCGGACGGATCGCGAGATATTAGGTGCGAGGGCCGCAACACATGGCCGATATCCGTCGCATCCGAGTATGGTACACGTACCCGTACCCCTTCCCCGCCGTCAACGCCGTATCTACCCCACCGACCCCATCGCAAGCCCATGCTCGTCACCCCTCGGTCGCAGCGTCGCCGTACCGCTGCTCGCTATCGTGCGTTCTCACGTCGCGCACGCCCAGCATAGCGTATGCTCCTGTTCCCGCGATGACTTGCGCAGTCCGAGATACTTGACGACTCGGAGCGCGGGCACATGGTAGTAGAAAGAAGTCGTAGTGCGTGTTCCCACCTTCCTCTCGCGCGCGTACTTACTTTCTAGTGCCAGCCTGTTCTCACCCGATCTCACTACACCCCGCGCCCGCAGCTCGCGCGTGTCCTACCGATTCCGACCTTCACGCGGGCTGGGGCGCTGCGGGCGGGATGGGATAGGGCGAATACTCCAAGGCGCCTGGCCCTTTCGTCTCGCTCCTCCTCTCCCGCGCGTCGGCGCGAGCGCTGCATGCGGCGTTGCGTGCTGCGTCTTCGCGATCGGGCGGTGTGGGGAGGGGAGAGGAGAGGAGAGGGTAGAGCGGTACATTGCCCTGGAGGCGCGTATCGTCCCTCGATTGGGCGTAGACTCGGACGGTACGCACTTCCTATTTCGCGCATCCGCCTCCTTGCGCTATTGTGCCACGTATCGTCCTTGTCCCTCGATCCTCCCGCCCCGCGCGCGCGCGTAGGCTAATCGGGCGTAGGCGAGGGACGATGCGCACTCGCATTTCCGAACACAAGTCGGAGGCGGAGGCGGACTCTGCGTTCGACCGTTGACACCCGCTTCTCCTATGACTCAGAGCGCGCGGAGCGGCGCGTGGGCGCTGTCGTTCGCGGGTGGGGAGGGCAGCGCGCGCGGAGCGTGGACGTTGCCAGATGAGACGAGATGCGGGGTCGTATAGGGGGCGGGCGCGAAGCGGGCGGGCTTGCGGGGCGCGGTGCGCGGACGCAACGGCGGGGTGATACGCACGCTCGTGGGCGCGCGGAGCGAGAATTGGGGAGGGATGCGGCTGCGGGGCGTGTTTGCGGGTGTGGCGTCGTGGGATGCGGAGCGTGGACGGGGCGGATACGGGGCGTCGTGACGAGCGACGCGCCCGGGATGTACTCCGCGCCTTGCCTGGGAGCACGGAGCGTGGACAGTGCGGCGTGCGCACAGACGCGCCGGCCTCTTCTCTGCATGTGGGGACATGATTGCGGCCAACCCGGTACGCGGCTCGGTATCTGCGTGCTTACGCACACGGAGGCGCGCGAGTGTGGAGGGAGTGCATGGCGGAGAGGGTATCTTTTCGGAGGTGCGCGGGGGGACGAACACGTGGTCGATACCCACGCGACTCGAGAGCATAGCACAGGTTGACGCCCCTCATTCGTCCCCAGCAGCTGCCGCCGCGCACGAATGCTCTTCTCGGCTCGTTATTCGTTATTCGTTATTTCTTATTCGTTATTCACATTCTTACTATTCGTCCCGTTTTCACGTTCTCCCAGCGCGAGTCTGCATGGTTCACTCTGGAACGAGGAGCTTCAGCGCTCATTTGGCCGGATTCTTAGAATTCGTCGGCGCTCGTACTCCTCGAGTATGGGCCCGGTAAGATGCTGGCAAGGGCTTCTAGCGCCGCTTCTGCAGAAGTTAATTTGACCAGCCCGAACTATCCGTGCATTATTCGCGAGTAATAATCAGGTTGCCTGCACTGTCATCTGTTCTGAGACTTATATACTTATGTACCCAGCTCCGCGCAGCCGAATCGAGGGGCGTAACCTTAAAATTTAGCATATCTAGGAGGTTGCCGATAGGGAACCTTGATGTTTGAATGGCACTCAAGCAGCGCCGGGCCGGCGAGGAGTAACGAGTGCACCAGAAACCCCCCGTGGGTTTGCGCCTCGAGCGGAGTGCGAGGGATGAGAAACGGCCGTGTCGGCGCGGTAGGATTGACGCGAATTCGGGGGAATAGCAGTGGCAGAGTGTTTGAAAGGCTTGTAACAAGAGGGACGAGTAACTGGACGGATGCACCTTCTGAATTCTGGTAAATATGCGCCCCGGGACGAGGGCGCCGGATGTTCTGAGTGCAGGAAGTCACACTCGGGAGGAGTAGGTAGCGCAGCTCGAGGGAATCAAGCGATTGGTGCGACAAGAACAGCGCCGGCGAGCGAGACACAGAAGAACAAGTGCGAGATTCGCGAGTATGTGAGCTGGGGCGAACGCGAGAGTATGCGAAAAATGCGGGCCCGTAAGAAGCGTGCGGCGCGGAATCGGTGCTTGCCGAAGGTCGTTCGGATACGGAGTGGCAAAGATGGAGGTGGATTTGCGATATGCCAGCTTTGTACGGAGCTAGTTTAAGGGAGGGATGAGGGTGGTTCGCTTATTTTCGGTTCGCGCTGCCCCGGGGTGGCCGCGTAGCTCGAAAACATCTTTCCGAGGTCAGTTCTTCCCGTTCAGATTCTGTTATTTCCTAATCTGCTTGGATGCATCTAATCGTTTGTGGTTGGAACTCTGCAAACCCGCACCTTCCGGCACTCAAACCTTCGAGAAGCTCTTGTGTTGGACTCTTCCGGGTCGTTCATCGGCTCATTGCACCGTTCCAGCGTGCAATTATTCCTCCTCAACTGCACCCTTCAATTTGCCTCTCAAATCATCCCGAATCCTACGATTTTTCAATATACTAATCTTAAATCCGCGCTCGAATCCATGTATCGGATGGCAATCAGTCGATGCAGGCTGGCAGCAACGCACTGGGAAAAAAGCAAGAGTCGGACGCATTCGGACGTGTGGATTCGAGCGCCGGGCTGGCGCAGGGGATTATCTTCATTAATTAACACGCCACACAAACCGATGTTTGAGAATGCCTCTTCGGGCGCACGGAGTCGAACTCCGGGGTGCCAGTGACAAGGAACGAGGCCAAGGATTAATCGAGCCGTATTAAGGAACAGATCTGCACCGCAGATCAGCACCGGAGGCTGGCACATTTATATATAAAACCCTGTAATTAGAGGCGTACCTTTTTTGCATAAACCTCCGTACTTAGAGGTGGATCTTGATCTATATCGTTAGAGGACCGCAGCAGTACCCCACAGCGACGGCAGGCAGTGCAGACAGCGATCAACACCCTGAGCACGACGGCGGCGAGCATCAGCGATGTGTCTGTATTTGCGCACTGCTTACCAATTTACATCCCCTTTCGGCAGCCAGCCATCAAGGCTTTTCGTCGCCGTCGCTGACGATGAGCACGCTGTGCCGCCGTTTTCCCTCAGAAAATACACAGAAATAGGTAGAAAAAATAAAAATAATACTGCGGCTCTATTAAGTACACCACTCAAGTGCAAAACAACAAAATACGGTGTCACGCAATAGACTCCTCCACAAACGACGCGATTGTCGCTGTGTCCACCGCGACTGTCGGAACCGGGCAGTACGCGTCCACGCTTAGTCCGTCAGCGTCCATCCCACCCTCCTCCTCATCCCCACCCTCCTCCTCGTCCTCCTCCGGGATCCTCCCCAGCGCCTCGCGCCCCAACTGGATATACCGCGGCACGTCCTTCCAATGGAGCTTGAAGCTCGCCTTCAGCCTATCCTGAATCCTCGATTGTCTCAACGCGTACGCCGTGAAACCCTCGCGTAGAACATCCTTCCCCACGACCTCCGGCCGTTGATCGATAAGCGCCAGCCACCAGCCAGCCTTCCAGCTCTGAAACTCGAGGATGCGACGCATCTCCTCCTCCACCAGATCCACCTCCTCCGTCGCTCGGTACGCCCTCGCCCTAGTCTTCGCCCACTCAATGCGCAGCGCCTCCGTCATCCCCTCCTCCTTGTCCTCGTCCTGCGACAGCTGTGACAGCCAGATCCACGAGGCGGGCCGCTCTTCGTCCTTCTTCCTCTGTCGCTCAGCCGCCGCCTGCTCCACCGTCGCCATCTTTCTTCTCTTCGTGCGCTTCTTGTGGTTAGGATCGGAGAAAGTCGCTCGCGGCCGCGCCCGTACATCGTCGGGGGTCAACGGCCGCAGCTCCAGCTTCCAGTCCTTCTCCTTCAGCTTGGCCCCGAGCGCTGACAGCGCCAAACGGGCGACACGGTACTGGGCAGCGGTACGGCGGAGGCGCTCATCGATGTTCTTGATGGACGTCTTCGCTCGGGTGTTAGCCGCGACGCCGCGGCTAAACTCGTCCTTGTACTGGTACTGGTGGGTCCGGACGAGCAGCAGGCGACGGAGTTCCGCCAGCGCCTCGTGCGCCTGTCCGACTCGCAACTCGAATTCGTATCGCGCGTGGCTGTCCTTGACGGGCGTGCCGGGCGTCGTGGCCAGTCTCGACGGCAGATAGAGCTTGTAGGCGTGAACTGGCACCGCGGCCACAGGCTGCAGCCGCGCCCTTGCGACCCGTTCCCTCTCATCCGCTGCGCGCAGGCTGGTGACCACGGGAGTGAAGCCTGCCTGGATCTCCATCCACCCCGCAAGCTTGCGCTCAAGCTTGTTGGTGCGCTCCTGCAGCCCAGTCTTCTGGCGGTCCGTGGCGTGGGTCTTCAGTGCGCCGGCATCAAACTCCAATGCGCGCTGCTGGTCCTCAAACTGCAGCCCCATTGTTATCATCTCGCTGACGTGCAAGTCCCCCCGCACATTGTCCGCCTCGTCCCCCTCCTTCTCGCCCGCTACGTCCTTCGCAATCCGCCCACGAATGGCGAACATCGTCTCATGCTCCTCCATAACCTGGAACGGATTCGGATTCTTTGAATCGAGCTCCCACAGCTCCATCGCCGCCGTCCACCTCACCACCGTCTCGGCCGGGAGCCCCTCTTCCGCCTCCAACAGCGCTAACCGGAATGTCGACATGTCGCTGACGCCCTTCTGCACCCTCTTCAGCAGGTACGCCCCTAGTCCAATGATCTTCTTATAATTCCAATCATTAAAATGATCATCGAGGGCGTCGCGGCGGGCTCCCGGTCCCATCTCCTTGGTGCTACCCGCGAGCGGATTTGCATTGGCCCAGCCGCGCTCGGGCGCTTCCCCATCCGTTTGGCCTACGAACGGTGTGAGGTTGAAGGAGTACAAGATGTTGCACGCCTCGATGTGGGCGGGGAGGTGCCATTTAGGGATGAGCCACACAAAGTAGTGTTTGCCCCGTCGGCCCCTGAGCTCGTGCTTGTACACTTGAAGGCGGTTCCAAATGTTCTTATGCCATTGGCAGGCTATGTCGTACGAGATGAAGAACTCAATTAAATCGTCAAAGCCCTCGAGGCTCTGCCATAGCATCCAGTCCATGTTAATATAACTAAATGTAGATAGTCGGTAGCTGCTCCAACGAAATTAATGCCACGTACCGCTCGCCTTTCTGAAGGTCTCCGACCGCATTCGGACGCTTCATGTTGTGGCGCGCACAATCGACCGTGCCGATCCCCGATGAGGCCGTCCCGTAGGATTCACGGTCGGGGAGATCCACGGCGTCGTGGGCCACACAAGTGCTTTTCTATGTCGCTCGTCAATCAACGCCAACGATGAGGGTAATCGGCTCACCTCTTGCTCTAGCTCCCAGTGCTCGTCGAGGTGCTTCATGTACGCCTCGAGCTCGCTGAAGAACGCCAGTCCGTCTCCCAGTGAAGGGTCTTCCTCCTCGCTCGACACATGCTTCCGCTTCATGCGGAAATTCGCGTCCAGCGCCAAGAAAAGCGCGTAAAGGAAGCGCTTCTCCTTGGGGACCGACCTCCAATCGCCGCCGAGGGGCAAGTTCTTCCCGGGTTGGGGGCAAGCTGGGCAAAGCAGCGCGCATTCGCCCGGCTTTGTACCCTTCACACCGTCCGCTGCATGTGCGCGGCCGGCGCGCTTCACCATCTGCAGATGGCGCCATTCCCTCGTCATCCTTCGAAATTCGTTATAGCGGTTCTGGTGCGTAATCAGTATGCTTCGTATTTCTGATATAAGCCCACTCACCCGTGGCTGGAACACGCCGCGATTATTGGTCTGGCGCGCCAACTTGCTGTAGAAATGGTGGGCCGAGCATTTTGTTTCCAGGGACAGTAGGTGGAAGTCGCGCAGAACACGGAATGTTGCCGCCGAAGCTGGGTTTGTTGTCGTCGCAGGGTACAGCCGGGCTCGTAACAGCTGGGTGACGTGGCTCTCCTGCAGCGCACAGCTACAAAAATCCAGGCCTACTTCATGGACGCCGTTGGAGTCCACAATGCAGAAATCATCGCGCTTTGGTTGGTAGCCGGGCAGCAGCAACGCCAACTTCGCCTCGGCCTGCTTCGCGAGAGTCCCGGGGCAGGTACCGCCGCGACCGTGCCCAAGCTGTATGCGAAGTCCCAATGAGTTGAAGTTGATCTCGTCGTTGAAGCAGTTGTCCTCCCAAACCTGAGGATAAGCCAGCGATCAGCACAGTGAAGATAAAATACTGAAGCCACGGACGCACCTCGGGACGATGAAATGGGTTGTCTTTGTGGAGGGAAACCATGCAGTCCTTGCAATACAATGCATCCGTGAAACAATCCTTGCACCGGTACAAGGCTTCTGCGACAGGCAGCTCACAAGCCGTGCACCTTGTCTGGTATCAATAGTCCCCTCGACCTTCCAGACGGACAATCTCGTCTAGGAAGGCCTCGCGGTGGTCCTTCAGCCATTGGCGAATTGGGTGATCCTCGATGGAGAGTCAGAAATAAAAGAAGAAAAGACAAAAAAATAAAATAGAAATACCGAATCTCGGTCCGCCCTAGGGGCAGTTTCCACAGGGTGAGCCTCGTCAAATGCAAACATCTCCTCCTGAGCGAATGGGAAGGGAGTTTCGCCAGCAGTGTCCCAGATTGGTGCAGTGTGCGGCCCTGCTGGCTCCTCGACCAAAAAGTCCTCCATCGGACCCGCGCCCTTTCTCGGCAAAGCCGGCACCACGAGGACCCGGGTGCTTGTATGCATCCGACCCCCCGCGTCTGTGTAGCTGGATCGGTGGAGTAGATCCTCTTGAAGCGCGCCCGCATCGTCCTCTTCTTCATCCTCCACGACCGAAAAAGTCATACTCTCGAGTTTACGTTTGGGTGGCATGGGCAGCAGAGGAGTAGAGATACACGTGAAACGGGTGCCGAGTGATTAGTCGCGCTCGGCACCCAGGAGTCGACTGTTGGGACGGTTGTTTGCGGCCACGTGCTCAGGATGATCCCATCTGATGGGATCACACCATCACAAATCTGACCTTAAACAAACCATTCTTCCCTCGGACGTTCATATGTAGTATTGTCTCAACGGAAATCTCATATTAATTTTGACATTCACCGAGTCCACCGTCGAACCAGCATAATCAATAATAATGATAGTGATTGACACTGATCGGTGTCTTCCCTTTGATTGACGTGGGACTGATCGGTGTCTTCCCACTTGAGCGAAGAGATCAGAGCACAATCAGATGGACATTGGATTTGGCTGCGGCAGGTTTCGCTGCTGTCAATCATGCCGCCACAGGCTCCGAAGGAAATATTCCTCGAAATCCTTCTCCAACTGGCAGACCCACCTACTGTTGCCAGATTTGCTCTTTGCTCACGCGACTCTGCCGACATTGCCCGCCACACCCTTTACCGCCGCATATCTGTAGCCCCCGAGGGCCGATCTAGCCTGTTTGCGACACTTGCCAGTAATTCCGAGCTCAGTGCATTTGTACGTTCATTCCCGCGTCGATCCAAATCGTCTTCTCAACTCATTAGGTAAACTATCTCCATATTGCCGAAGGCGGGGGCATCCTCTGCAGCGCCGACTTTTACACTGCCACGGCCTATATGTGCAACCTCAAATCCCTCCACATCGACTGTCGCATCGATGTCCGTGGGTTCATTCCTGCTTTTCGCGGGTCCCTCCGGACATTCAGCTATGCTGAACCTCTTTGCGACACCCTCTTCCAATTCCTCCATCAGCAGTCTGATATCACGGCACTGTCGCTGACTGCCCTTTCACTCGGAAACCTCAAGGATCAACATATTTCTCCGCAATTCCTTCCCCGTCTCGCCGAGCTTCTCGCGTCTCCCAGAGACATACCGTATCTCGTCCGCAGACGCCCCGTCAGGCGCATCAAAATGGACTGCTCCCGACACGGCCAGAAGTATCGCCTTACCGTTCCCTTTAACTTCGTCCAGACCATCACCGTGCCGTTGCGCCGATTGGAGCTTCTCGCATCACAGCTTCAAGTCGTTGATGCCGTCGAAATCCAGGGGCTTTTACCCGACCTTGAGGAACTTGTGGTTATGCAGGATACTACCTGGGGCAAAAAAAGGCCGACCGTGTGTCTCCTTCCGTTTCTCGCCTGCTTCTCTTACTAACCTACTATTAGAAAGACTGGTGGTATAACCTTGCGGTGTTCGTCGACGCCATCACCTTCATGCAGAAACTGCGCACCCTCATCGTCGTCACCCAATTCTCGAGAAACCACATGCGGGCCATCCGTGATCTCCTTGTCGAGGATTGCGGTGCGCCCTGCCTCCGAAAATTGATTATTCATTCGAAAACGACCTGCCTTGAGTGGCCTGACCGTTGTCTGGACATTGCCACCATCTGCACCGAAAACCTGCTTGCGGACTGTGCCGCCGAGCATTTCTGTGTATCGCTGTGATTTAACCTCACAATTCCACCCAATGTATCTAATTACTGCTTGAATATCACGACCCCCACTACCTTGCTTAACACGAAGGAAAATAAATAAGACAACAATTTTTCATTGTATACAACAATACTATTCATAGCGAAGCACGAGACGGGGCGGGCGTCCCGCAGTCAAGGGGGTTGAGCGGGGGGCACGTACCGTGCGGACAGGGCCTGCAGCCGGCATCTCTGGCGCTGACGCCTCTGCAACCGGTGCAGCACGTCCAGCCGTCTCAGGTGCTGCTTGCACGGGTGTCAACACCAACGATGCCTCCCCCTCCTCCTCCTCCTCCTCCAAACCTTCCTCGTAGTAGCGGACCAATTCGAATGTCACCGCCGCATCTGGGTTGATCATGCTGCTGCCTCCCCACGGAACAGGGTACAGACGGGCGCCCTTGAGCTGTTGACCACGCGACGCCGCCGTGTCGCAACCGCAATAGTCGAGGCTGACGTCGTGGATGCCAGCCATGTCCATGATAGAGAAGCTGTCCGTCTCGACTGGGTCGGGACAAGAGTTCAAGAACCCATGACCCAGTTGAATACGGAGGCCAAGCTCCTTGAGAGTGGTTGGCTCCAAAGCCATTCCCTCGACAACCTACAGGGCGAAGGAAAAACAAGGTTAAGCAGGTGTCGACCCCGATCGGTAAAAAACACACCCTGATACGATGGAGTGGAAGCAGCGCATGGCGGATCAGAATGCACAACCTGCATAGATGCGGACACCACAAACAATCCCGGCAGCGGTACGTCCCAGGAGAAGCACGGCAGCCCTCACAACGTTTTTGGTCGTGCTGTGTTTCGGATTCGACTCGGATTATGTCCTGGAAAATGTTT
Organism: Mycena rosella; assembly: GCA_029378255.1. Classification (NCBI taxonomy): domain Eukaryota; kingdom Fungi; phylum Basidiomycota; class Agaricomycetes; order Agaricales; family Mycenaceae; genus Mycena; species Mycena rosella. Next base: position 153,888 of record JARKIE010000030.1, on the reverse strand, counting down.
TTCTGTAAAGTGGTTTAATTTCCAGTTAAATGCGGGAAGGGCATGGTAAATACTCGCCCGGGATGCAGCATCCATGACTGTCCAAGGAAACATTGCTTGCACGGATTCAGACTCGGCTATTTGGTATCGCAGACTCGGCTATTTCGGGTCGTTAGATCACTGTCGCTTGTTTCAACAATACCTGCAAATCTCTGATCCACCAATACTTACCGCCGCAATTCTTCAGTTTATTGAGCTGCTGGTTTTGAGGCGAGGATACTCTCGACGGGAGACTTGGAATGGGAGGGGCTGCCCGCCTCGGCACGATGTATTGCGGTGTGCTGCAGTCAAACATCTTATCGCATGATCAATCAATCGCAGATCAAACCAAGATCAAACATCTCATCTTACTATCAATCAATCGATGTTTGCGTCTGCAGCAGAATCTGTCGACCTGCACTATGGTTTCCCCTTGGAGCCTCGCAGCCGCATCAATTTGTCCACCCGGCGCTCCCGCTCCGCTGCCTCAGCCTTCACAACCGCCGCCGCCGCTCTCAGCCCTGCCTCCATCTTCTCCTTTGCCCTCACCGTCTCTTCACTGGTTGGGATACGAGCGGGGGGAAACTTCGGGCGAACAGGCGGAGCATTCCGAGCCTGATTCAGGGTGTCCACGCGCTTCTTTCGGGCCATCACGCGCAGCTTCCGGGCCTCGCGCTGCGCCTCAATTTCGTCGATGCTTCGAACCTGTTCCGGCGCCCGGTTGCCATCCAGCCAATCCTGTATTTTCTCGGAATGGGGTGCATTAATTCGGACGTCAGCCAATGCAACTGTACGGGTTGATCAGTAAATATACAATCCTCGTTTTTTCTTTCCACTGCTGGAACTCACCGAGTTTATTTTCTCGGTCCTCTCTACTCTGACCTTGGAGGTCGACGGGTGTGTTTGGGGTATCCATGGCGTGTCTGTAACCAAGCCTAGCTTATTTGTATTGATCTCAAATGATAGCCTTCATTTTTGCGTCCATCATCGCACACATTGCTAATCATTTCCGCTTCCATCGAATCTGATGGGACTGTTGATGGCCACAGAATTCAGCCAATTATATGGTAGCTACTACGTGAGATGCAGCCGCCCATTTTTATAATACTGGCAGCTAATATCGTAACTTATTATTAGGAGCGTGGGCCCCACATTGTAACCTCGCAAGTCGTTCATCACTCTGCGGATCGCCGCATTTTCGCGTCCATCATCGCACACATTGCTAATCATTTCCGCTTCCATCGAATCTGATGGGAATGTTGATGGCCACAGAATTCAGCCAATTATATGGTAGCTACTACGTGAGATGCAGCCGCCCATTTTTATAATACTGGCAGCTAATATCGTAACTTATTATTAGGAGCGTGGGCCCCACATTGTAACCTCGCAAGTCGTTCATCACTCTGCGGATCGCCGCATTTTCGCGTCCATCATCGCACACATTGCTAATCATTTCCGCTTCCATCGAATCTGATGGGACTGTTGATGGCCACAGAATTCAGCCAATTATATGGTAGCTACTACGTGAGATGCAGCCGCCCATTTTTATAATACTGGCAGCTAATATCGTAACTTATTATTAGGAGCGTGGGCCCCACATTGTAACCTCGCAAGTCGTTCATCACTCTGCGGATCGCCGCATTTTCGCGTCCATCATCGCACACATTGCTAATCATTTCCGCTTCCATCGAATCTGATGGGACTGTTGATGGCCACAGAATTCAGCCAATTATATGGTAGCTACTACGTGAGATGCAGCCACCCATTTTTATAATACTGGCAGCTAATATCGTAACTTATTATTAGGAGCGTGGGCCCCACATTGTAACCTCGCAAGTCGTTCATCACTCTGCGGATCGCCGCATTTTCGCGTCCATCATCGCACACATTGCTAATCATTTCCGCTTCCATCGAATCTGATGGGATTGTTGATGGCCACAGAATTCAGCCAATTATATGGTAGCTACTACGTGAGATGCAGCCGCCCATTTTTATAATACTGGCAGCTAATATCGTAACTTATTATTAGGAGCGTGGGCCCCACATTGTAACCTTGCAAGTCGTTCATCACTCTGCGGATCACCGCTTGGTCCATGTCGTACTGGGCCCGATGGGCTCTGAAACATTAATCAGCGGCGGGGACCAGAAGGGCAAAGGGAAAAAACACACGCAATCGACCATGCTATGACATGCTCGGCAACGGTCTGCGAGGCCCACCACTGAAGCCAAACGGTGTGTTTGCGGATATCATCGAGGCGTTTGCGGGCCATTTGGGTGCGAATCCAGTCGTGCAGACCGCTGTTGTGACAATGGGCCTGCCTTGCACTGTTGCAAAAGTCAGCCGGGCGAAAACGGACAATAGAATATCCGGCTTACGTGTATGCCAAGGCAGTTCGGTACCTCCAAACCTCCTTATCTATTAGGAGTTCGATCTCGTCCAAAAAGCGATCACTGCAGAAAAATGGTTAGCCCAGCCCCAAATTCAAAGACGGCACTGCTAACATTACTGTCCCAGAGCCGCTCCAAGTCGGAAGGAAGAAATCGATTGAGAGCATGGGCAATGGCATCGCATCAGATGGCCACTGTCCACGACGAACAGAAACTCTTTATAAAAAAATCTTGATCGCTCGCCTATGGGTCAACAGTTTAGCCTTTTTGAACATTAACTGATGTAACAGGATGTAATCTACTTGGCAGCCTTCTTGGCCCGCTTAGAGCGCTTAGATGCCTTTTCGGCCCGCCACATCCACGAGGAGCTCATGCCGTCGAGTGTATCGCGGCGCTCGCCTGCACCCATTTCGGTCGTCTCCGAAGACAATTGATTTAGTAACGCCCAGCCCCTGGAGTCTCAGATCAGCCACACAGAAGTGAGGTACCGTTGCGCTGCACGTACCTTTCTACCGACTCCCCATCCATATGACCGATTCCGATCCAATGGTGCGGTGAACGATCAGGCAGGCGGACAGCATTGATGCAGATCGGACACGATGATGGCCCTAGGCCCGGGGCGAGTTTGGTCAGGCTATACACGGGTTAGCAGTGCGTTGATGCAACGGCAGGACACTAACTGGCTGTTGTGATGGCGGGGCGAATATTTGTAAGAGCCTGTAGCACCCATGATGGTGGTAGTTTGCAGGAAGGAATTGAGGAAAAGCCGCTCCTTATATACGAAATTTTAAATTATTTGGGCAAATTTGGACTCGATTAGATTGTACGGACAGAGACACTATCGGCGGAGGCGATATATACAAGGGACCCGTCCCCACCTCCGCGGGTTAAGTAAACGGCTTCCCTGAGGGAAATGAGTAACAATTGGAATTGTAATGTTTGGACTCACTCGAGCTGGATGTATTGAAATCCATGAGGTGCGGGGCCAATCTCTTCCCTCTCGAGGCTCTTCCTGAGCGCACCCACCGATATGAGCTCAGCCGCAACCGGGACCATCGCGTGTTCCGCCTGCTTGCGGTATTGTTCTTGCTGTCGCAGGGCCAGGTCGGCCTGCTCGCGTTCCAGCCACTCGTCTTCGGTCAGCCTCGATGCCAGAATCACCATCGCGTTTGCGCGCCGGCTGCTGATGTTCCACCGTGGGCAGTAAGGTAGGCCGGCGTCAGGATCGAATTCATCTTCGTCGGAGGCGTCTGACCAGTCAGCTTCCCGGTGAAAGCACGGGAAACCCGTGGTGTCCGTGTCGCGCACGAGAAGTTCGTAGTCCGGCGAAGCCTCCCTTCGAAATGTAGTCAGTACAGAGCGGTGTCGCAGGAATGTCCACGTACCGTAAACGTCCATCCTTGGGACGCCTAGCGTCCGAACTGTGGTGGGGAGAGATCGCACTCGGATGTGCGCGGGATTTCGCGACTGTATTCTGCCGAGGATTCGTGTTCGCAGGGTTCTTCGCGTCTGGGAGGATCTGGGTGTGTACAGAAGCGCTGAAATTGCCTGTTTTTCGAGGTGGGGGAGGTTTGGTCTGCGGAGCGGCACGCAAACGCTCGAGCTCCTCTAGTGTGGGTGTCAGTCTGTGGTGATAGAGCGCCAGAGGATCGCGATCAGACCAACTCGAGCCCGTCGCTCCTGCTGGGATGTATTTTCTACAGCAGCACTAGGCATTGACCTCCGACGACGTTGGAGCTCCTCTTTATTGGGGATTAATGAGGGGAATACGAGCATAAGAGATCATGTACCCAGGCGCTCCTGTCGAAGTTTCTTGACGCCGTGCTGTGGACCCATTGTGGGCCGGAAGCCAGCCGCGAGTCTATCTGTTGCCAGGGCGCATCCCTCGGGGTCGTTCATGTCAAGAATCATCACGGAGAATGTCACGCAACGGTGGATCAGAGAAGGACAAACACATTTTGTTGGGAAATAAGAGAAAATCACAGAGTAGCAATAACACTAGCGCGATCAGCGGCTAACTCGGCCACCTTCGAGAAGCGCTCCAATCCAGCCCGCGCCCGCTCCCCCGGCGCTCCATCGAAGGCCGCCTTGCGTTCGGCACCTCCCCTTTCCCGGAGCAACTGTTTCCCGTTTTTGAACCCATATCCCGACCAGCGGAAGAGCGCGCCTGCAGCATATTGCGTGATGCCGCAGCGCGTCTCTCCAGCTTGGAGGGGTGTGTTACCGTGGTCCACCGTTCCGGAGGGGATGAGGGCGGTAGCTCCAGAGGGGAACTCGACCACGAGGCGGAGTTGTTTGAGGTAAAGATGGGCGCCAAGCCGATGATTGAATTGGCCCCCACACGTGATCGCGCAGAACCCATCGGGACGGTTATTGAAGTCGAGGTGCTCGAAGGTGGCGGTGCGGGGACCACAGTTGAAAGTGACCGTAGGAAATATCGAATTGGAAAAATTATGTTGAAGGGTGGGGTCGCGTTCGAAGATGGGCTTCAAATTCTTGATATAATCGCCCGCTACTTTGGGGGCAAAGTTGAAGAAGGAGCCTCGACAAATTCAGAACACATTTGGACTGGAACGGGTTGATTAATACTCACTAGATTGAAATCCGCAAACGCGCCGAACACTTTTGTTTTTCATGATGCGCTGCACAATGGGCCGAAGGCGCTTGGAGTGCAAAAGGATTCCTGGACGCTGGCGAGACGTGGTGATTTTAGAATAGCTAGGATTTTTTTTAAAGAAAAAAACAGACGAACCGACTGCCCCCCGCCATGCGAAAGCCCAACAGCAAACGGCAGGAAATCGCCGCGACGGTGGTGCTCATCGCTGGCGCTGACCGCCTCGGAGGCGAGTGCAGCCTCGCGGGCCTCGGTGAGTACTGCAACGACCTCTGCGATGACGTCGGGCCATCCAGGGTCCTCGGGTGTACCCACAAAGACCGCGATGATGCGGCCCTCATCATCGAGTACGAAGAGGGGGTTGCTGCGATAGGTTGGAATTTGATTGAATCATAGGTAGGCGACTTACCGGCCATCCCATTCCACATATCGATATCCCTCGGCCAACAGTTCGTGCAGTTCGCGGAGCTTGCGAACAACGGTGGGCCGCCGTCCCTGCGGACCCTTGCGCCGAACACTGACTCCATGAACGCGACGGCCAATCCAGCCACCGGAACCTGCAGCCTCCAGTTTTGCGGCGTTGAACTTGACGGATTCGCTTTTCAGAAGTCGGTGTGTCTGAGAATTCTCCTCTAGGGGCAACCGACATATGGCCCACGTTCTTCTGCAATTGTTTGGCGTTTCTTCTGGCGGCGGGCGCGCTGATAATCGGCCCGATGTTTGGCGGCATAGGTCGGTGGAGGCTTCGATGGTGAAACGTCGGCTGCCGCCGAAGTGGAGGGCCGCGGTGGCGTGGAGGGCTGTGGAGGCGTGGAGGGCTGCGGTGGCGGCGTGGAGGGCTGCGGTGGCGGCGGGGGAACTGATGAAGGCTCTTCATCGGCGTCGTCCTCCCAGTCAGAGAGTTCCGAATCGTAGCGGGTGCCCTCAACGGCGTCGTGAGTAGAAAGGGACTGCTCGAGGGCCGATTGTAGGTACAGGCCGCTCGAGAGAGTGGAGAAAGTCGCGTCTTTCGGAGGATTTTGCGTGATGGTGAAGTTGTAAGGCGAAAAGGGCTTGCCGCTACGCGTTTGACGCGTCTGGGGCTCTGCCATCTTGTGCCACCGCCCTGTGTGGCAAACGAAAGTGGTCAGCTTCGAGTGGAGTGGGCAGAGAGGGAAGCGGGGGATAGAAGGAGGAAGTGGCACGGCTACTCGTAACCAGCATAGGGCCTATGGTCAGGCTCAGCGCATGGGGAGGGAGTCGAGCCACTTCAAATTGGAAGTGGGTGGCACCGAGTCCAGCATAGAGCCTCTGGTCAGACTCAGCGCATGGAGTGGGTGCCAACTCGGGGGATGGAGAGAGAAGTGAAGGAGCGGGTTGACTTACCGAGGCCTTGCGAAGTTTATCGCGTTGTGGGGGAGGGTAGTGTGGTCGGTGGCAGAGTGGGTCACACGTGTTACAGAGTGACATCAACGCGTTTTCGGACGGAGGAACAACAAGAACACACTCTGGAGAGGCAGCCTCGATGTTCTACGCAAAACGTCCCAGCCAATATCTTCTTATATTATCCTTCCAAGTCTGCTTGCGAGGTCTCGAATGATGCACTTCCGAATCTTTACACGACGAACAAATGAAGAACAATATGAAGAACACCGTACTCGAGACTGCGCAAGCCAGGTGTAGTCCCGGGGATGATAAAGCCAGTTGAATACCTAACTAATGGCACTTTTAAAGATATTTGAGTTGCTCACAGGTAGATACTGGAGGCAAGAATTTTGGTCTCGACCCTAGGGCTGATACGTACATTGACTTTACACTGGCCAGGGTTGATTCCACTTCGGAAAAATGAATTGAGTCCTGGACATCAACTGAGTGAATTCTAGAAGTCTGATACACTCTTCGGACCCAATCCCGTTCTACGCAAGCGTGAGACGGGGGCTAAACACATTCATCGCGGAGGGGGTGAACTTGGGGGGAAATATGAAGAACACCTCATATAGTGAGTTTCAATAACACCCAAGGGGTTTTTTGCGAAGCTATTTTATTCTGAGCATTGTATAGGATGTCCGCACCTGAGAAAATATACAAGCGCCGAAGGAGATGCGTCAAACGCGTCCATCGCGGACCGGGGGAGTTTGGGCCGGGAATATGAAGAACACTGCATATTGTGAGTTTCATTGAAACCCAACGTGTTCTGTGAGAAGCTATTTTATTCTGAGCATCATATAGGATGTCCGCACCTGAGAAAATATACAAGCGCCGAGGGAGACGCGTGAAACGCGTCCATCGCGGACCGGGGGAATTTGGGCCGGGAATATGAAGAACACTGCATATTGTGAGTTTCATTGAAACCCAACGTGTTCTGTGAGAAGCTATTTTATTCTGAGCATCGTATAGGATGTCCGCACCTGAGAAAATATGTAAGTGCCGAGGGAGACGCGTCAAACGCGTCCATCGCGGACCGGGGGAATTTGGGCCGGGAATATGAAGAACACTATATATTGTGAGTTTCATTGAAACCCAAGGTGTTCAGTGCGAAGATATTTTATCCTGAGGTTCGTAGCGACGCTTCCAAACGCATTGCAGGTGCTTACAGGTGAAGCACTGGAGACGCAGTTTTGTACCGTGGACGCTACTGGGGCTGATACTGTACGTAGATTGACTTTATGCAGGTAAACTTAATCTAACTTTGATCAAGTACTGAACACTAACCAATTGTATATTCAAGGTTTTATATTCTCCTTGGACTTGACTCCATTCAAAACAGTGGCGAGGCGGGGACGAAACACATTCATCGCGGATGGAGTGAATTTTGGGCAAATATGAAGAACATCTCATACCGTGAGTTTCTTTGAAATTCAACGTGTTCTATGGTAAGCTATTTTGTTCTGAGCATCGTATAGGATGTCCGTACCTGAGAAATATACAAGCGCCGAAGGAGATGCATCAAACGTGTCCATCGCGGGCCGGGGGAATTTGGGCTGGGAATATGAAGAACACTATATATTGTGAGTTTCAATGAAACCCAAGGTGTTCTGTGAGAAGATATTTTATTTTGAGCATCGTATAGGATTTCCGTACCTGAGAAAATATACAGACACCGAAGGAGACGCGTCAAACGCGTCCATCGCGGACCGGGGGAATTTGGGCCGGGAATATGAAGAACAGTACAAATTGTGAGTTTCGTCAGGGTTTGAAGTGGGAAATCGGAAGTGACTTAATATAGGACTTCCAGAAGGCCATCCGTACCTCGATAAAATGGAACCGCATCAAGGATACGCGCCAAAGGCGGGAATCCGAGAATTAAGAACAAATAAAGAATAAATGAGGAACAGTGTACTCACGATTGTGGCACGAGAATACGGTACCGGGTGCATACGGGTGGGTCAAGTCCTTGGATTTCCTTGAATTGTGGGCTTTCCAACACGGCTTTTGAGTTGCTATTTGGGTTAGAGCTACACATTGAATGCATCGCCACTGATCATTGCGCTTGTCTTGCTACTACGATCATCACAAACATGGGACGCTTGAAGAAGGCGCCAGCGGATGGCATAGAATCCGGGTACGTGTTTTTTTGCTCAACCCACCCCGGTACCATCATTTTGTAACGAGGATGGGCAGGCCAAGCATGAAAGTGACGGCTGACAAAAAGGCGCGGGCCAACGCAGCTTCCAAGGCGTACTACCAAAAAAAGTGCGTAATGATTGCCCTCAATTTTGATTGAATGAGTAAGGTCTCCAAAGTGCCGAGATAATACGAGAGAAGCGCAGGACCCAGATGGCTGACAAGCGGTGAGTGAAGCATTCAATTGGGTGTCGTCCATGTCGAGGCTGACATGGACAAAAAACAGTGCCGCTGTCAAGGCCAAACGGCGAAGGAAGGACAAGCCAAAGTCTGTTGTGGCCCAGACGATTGCCATGACACACGCCCTGGGCGCGCAATCCCTCACTAGTGCTGAGCGGGAGGTGTCAGAGACATTGGCCGCAATGTGGCAAAACGGCAAAGTGATAGGAGAGGGGCAAAAGCGAGTGACTCTGTTAACTATTGCCTGTTTTAATGCTTATGGGTGTTACGGGGCACTTCTAAAGTACAAAAACTGGTTACGACCCTACGCAGGAGACGACCGACGCCGACGCCGACGACGAGGAAAGTTCGGATGAGGAACATGAACCCGGAGAACGGTACGAGTCTGATGGCATCGAAATGCTCCAGCGGCTAAAGGTTTAGAGTTTCAGAACAATCTCCGAAGTGGCCGCCCATGAAACCCCGGTTGCAAAATTCACATGTATTCCTGCTACTGAAACGCCAACACGCAGCCGTCGTCGTGCTGCAGCCTATCCATACACCCCTTCCCCCAGCGGCGGAGGCAGTGGAAGGAAGTGGAAGGGAGGAAAGCTGCGGCTGGCAACACCGGCTTCGAGTAGCAGTCCTGAGCCACAGGGAAATTTGCCCAGCCTTTATGATAAGCTGGGCAAGGCCAGGCATCAACGCAAAGTTCCTTATGATAGGCTGGCATAGATTCTTCCGGCTGATTAGTTTGACGGCTTCCATCACGATATCAATATTCTGTTTTAGTTCGAGGAGATTTATTATCAGTGTATATAATCTCTACTGAAGCCAGTTTAATTCAATGCGGGAGACGACGGGAAGCACCAGACAAGAAATACATAGGTCAGGAATAAAATGGATATGCCAACGGGCTGTCGGTCCGTGATGCGATCCTCGCGTAGATTCTTCCAGCTGATTAGTTTGATAGCTTCCATCAATGGGAAGAACGGGCCGTCGGTCCGTGATGCGATCCCAATTAAGCAGATCGACTCGAGCGATAATGATCCCACACACACAATGTAGTTTCCACAATGATAACTAATTAAATTTATTGGACAGTTCTGATCAATGAGGAGGGAGCAAAGAAACAATTTATTGCTGCACACAGGGGATACACTATGGTAGAAATTACACCTCAACCCACTTCTGCACGCCTTCACCATCGGCAGCGTTGTAGCGGCTGGCATACCAAGCAAGGGCCTCACGGCGGGTCTTCCTCTTTTCCTTCTGCTGGAAGGGAACACCGTCGCATTGAGCGTTGGCTTCGTCGCTGCGAGTCACAATTGAGTGAGGAGGGCGGGGAAATTCAATTGGCGGGGCTCACGGGGTGCGATACAAACCGGGCTCGCGGCCAATGGTGACCACATACCAGACCTCGCCAGTTCCATCAGGATGGCGGGCGGCAAGAGCAGCCGGCGTGATGGGGGTGCGGCGGACCCACACCGGGTCAGGGTCGTCGTCGTCAGATGCAGTCCCTGCATTGGCGGCAGCGACAGCTTCTGCAGTAGCTTTGGCGGTAGTGGCAGCGGCTTCGACGGCGACGGCGGCAGCAGCCTCGCTGGCGATGACAGCAGGCAATTTGGCTAGATGTGTCGTCAAAAATTGAGAATCAGATAAGAAATGTAAGAGCTCACCTTGGACCTCCACGGCAAGGCGTGTAGCCTCAAGGGAGACAGCTGAAAGGCGGGCGACCAGCGTGATCAGTGCGTTCATCTCTTGGGACGAAGAGGTGGAGGCACTGGTCGTTGCAGATACATGCATGGTGGTGGGCGGTTTGGGGGGTTATCTTGAAAGATCAGGGAGTCGGTTCATAAGGGCAGGCGGTTGAGGGTGTTCCCATGCGCACATGGAATATCTGATGGAACAGACCGAAGATTGGGTGGGTGATTGTCGATTTGAAGAGGGCGTCCATTCTGGGATTTGTTTCAAATTTGGAGGTGAAAACTATGAAACGTTACGGATTGAGCGAATAGATTTGGAGAAAATGTAATGATGGAGGAGTTCGGGCACGATGATGAAGGCGAGTTCACCGTAAGTGGAAGTGTTGGGAGGGGATCATGAGATCTTCGACACGATGAGGCGCAAAATGGGAGACAAATGTGACTTTGCCGGCTGCAGTTACGACGCGATGCAACTCTCATGCCGCGAGGGCGAAAATCTGGCCTGCCCGCTGAACAATTAGCGTTCCTTGAGGAACACTTTGGCGAATTCGAGAAGCAGCAGGCCGTTGGGGGTCTGCTGACGTTTTGGCCCAAAGTAACGCGACTGTGGTTTCAGAAATGGCCCGTCGAGCTGGAGTTGGGATTACCACTGCTGAGCATGGATGGTGTGATGATCGAGGACTCGAACCTACCAGCCGAGCACCAGCTTGCCGTAGGAAAAGCTCAAGCTGCGAGGAAGGTGGTGAGTGAAATCCAATACTTCGAAAGTCGGGTGCTTACCATGCCTCTGACAGTCAATTCATAATTGGTTTAATAATCAGTCCTCCAAGAAAAAAGTCTCGCCACCGGCGGCGGCACGTCGGGGAGCTCGGCGACTCCCGGGATGCAGCAGTTGCTCAAGGGCCTTGTGCAAAATCATACGCGCAAGTGGCAACGCGACGAGCTGTGGCAGAAGCTGCATCCGGAGTTGGTAGAATCTGCGCTGCAGGCGGCAGGCTTCAGCGGCCTGATGGGTGTCGCGAGCGCGAATGAGACAGTAGAAGAGCGGCAGGCGCGGATTAAAATGGGGCGGAAGGCGCAGCTGGCGCTTCGACGCAAGGTTGTGAAGAGTCAGATCGGTGCGGGGACGGAAGAGCAACTGGCAGAGCTGGAGGCCTTGTACGAGAAGCAGGAGGTGAAGGGTAAAGCACCGCCCGCGGCGGGACCCCAGCGGGATATCAATTGTGAGTAGATTCAAGCATATTTTATTCATATCGTTGACGCTGAGGTAGGGGAATCGATAAAATGGGACCGCTGCTCCGTGAGATGCATTCTATCTTGCACGCGACGACCGGCTGGGTAGGGGGGACAGTGATGACTGGACCAGTGCCCAACCAAGGTGGTCAGATAGGGACACAGTCGTAAGTCGCAAACTGGGCGGGTGTTCATGTACTGATGCTGCTAAAACAGGTACTGCTTTGGAGCAACGCCCGCCGGCAATACTTTCGAACAAGCCCACGCCCGCTGGGATGATGCAGTGACGAAGCCTCTAAGGCAGTTCGGAAGACGAGTCTTTGGTGGGTGATTTTGTACCGGCGCCGCGAACTTGAAGTTCATGGACAACAGATCAGGAGGCCAGGCAGGCTGTCGTGTTGCAGGCTCCGCCGACAACGGAGGCTCCGGCCGTCGAGGCTCCAGTCATCGACGTCGAGGGGGGGAGCCCCAGGCTTGAAGCCATGGAAAAAGGCGCAAAGCGCCCGCGCAAGCGACGCACGGGGAAGAAGCAGGTTGTGTCCAAGATAACCGAGGGTTACGACACCAGCTTGCCGGCGCCGATGCCATCGAATGACGACGCTGACACCGACTTTGACTTCGGCGGAGGGGATGACTGGGCCTACAACGGCGCAGACACTGCTCCAGGCGATATCCCCATCGACCCCGCCCTACTCCCTGTCGCGAATGCGCTACCTACGCCACCGCGCCCGATTCCTCACCCGGCATACAAAGGCGCTCAATTCGGTCCCCCTCTTTCGTCGGCTGAGCCGGACACAGGCCCAAGGTTCTGGCGGCCTGTTTGAAATCACCCCTCTGTCATTAAATTCCGGGGCGCAAGCGACACTAAACGCGTTGGTCTCCGATTTCATTTACACTCCACTCTTGACTTAACCTCCGACTCCCGTAACCCTACACCTGGCGGGACGCAGAGCGGGGGTTACATCTGCCCCTGGTACACATCACACGGTATCTACACCATCTCCTCTGCGCCGCGTTCATACTGCGCCGACAACTCCAGATACGGTGCATACAGCCCTGTCGAATCCTTCTCGACCAGCTACTCCTACACCTGTTATTCCTCGCCCTACGCCGACGCCTGCCGCTCGAACCCCGAACGCACCTCTTCCTCGCACCCCCGACGTACCTGTAACACCCAGATCGCTCGCTACACCGACGCCTGCGGCTTGCAGTCCCGCGGCGCCCCCTCCTGGCGCTAGACCCACGCCGCCCCCTGCTCCTCGCCCTACACCGGCGCCCGCCGCTCGCAGCCCCGTGGCGCCTCCTCCTTGCGGGACCCCAGAAAATGCTTCCATTACGCCATCGGGCACTGCTCGCGACCACACCGATCTGGCCCCTGTGGAGCACATGGACGATTGGGCCGATTGCCCGGAGACTCGCCCGGCGTCAAATCCTCTGCGGAATACTCGGGGTGGTGGTCGAGGCGCGGCGGGTGGTCGAGGAGCAGCAGGGAGTCGAGGGGGCCGTGGGCGTGGTGGTCCGCGTGGCGGGCGTGGTGGCCTGCGTGGCGGTGGGCGCGGTGGGCCTTCGTTGGCCTTCATGCAAACATATGCAGACGATGGAAAGGTCATCCCCCTGCTGCTGGACACCCCGCCTCCTATAACGGCCGCTGAGAAGAAGGCAATCAGAGCGGGTGAGATGGCGAGAGGAAAAGCGGCAGCACTGCAGAAGCGCCTGCTTCACAATGACGCCGGTCCGCATGACCTCGTCATTTTTCCCCGGCCGCCAGCAGGCACCGAGCCTCTGCGACCACTGCACAACGCCGCCGGCCCGCACGACCTCGTCATTGTCCCCCGCCCGCCAGCAGCTACCGAGCCTCCGCGTCCATCACGAGTCAGGCGAGCGGCAGTCCGGGAAGGCTTCGTATTGGAAACCAAGAAGGTGCGGACGCTGGATGAGATTCGAGCCGAGAAGGCGGCGAGGGAGGAGGCGGCGGGGAAGGAGGGGAAGGGGAAGAGGAAGAGGAAAGCAGAGGTCGAAAACGCAGAGCCAGTGGGGCCTCCCAGAAAAAAGTAAGCATGTTTTCGTCTGCGGTCCGTATCCGTATCCGTATGCTAAGGATTTTAAGGCACAGATCTTGATGCTGTTTCGACTGTAACCTCAACGGGGTTTTTTTCTTGATAAATAATGCCGCTCAACCGGCTGTTGTAGATGTTCTGAGAAATGAATTTGTTCAACCAGATATATCAGTAAATTGAATTAATTGTTTTGACGAAACGACTTGTAGAGGGAAATAAAAATGAAAGTTTTCGGCGGTATTAGAACACGCGACGCGGATTCAAAAATTACGTAACTGAAATACACGAAGTAACCACTAAGGCAAACAACCTTTGAGGAGAGGGAGGCTAAGGAGATTACTATGCACCGGGGCTCGTCAAAGTAATATTGAATCATGAATTTGGTTGTCCGAAGCAAACGACAGCATAAATTGTGCGAACACAGTTACACGAGGAGGGCCGACAAGGAAGCATCATGTAATTGGAATCCAACGGTTTGCGAGTAAGAATATGTAATGGAGAGTGGGATGAGGGTGCCATGAAATCGTAGGGAGAGTATTCGGGGGCATGCAGAAGGCGTGGAGGGGAAATAAAATGCTCAAACGCGACAGACGGATGCTCCCCGCAGTCTCCCATCGGTACGCTAGGAATTCAATACATGCAGGGCGCGCGCAGACAGCGGGGGCGGGGGCGGGGGTATTTGGGGGGTTGCGGGGCATGCAGAGCGCTTGGAGGCGAGGTAGAAGGCTCAAATGCAATGGAAGAATCCTCGCCACAGTCCCCTATCGCTGCGCTAGCAATGCGGTGCACGCGCGGACGGCAGGCGCAGGGGCGGCGGTATTTGGCAATTGCGGGGGTGCAGAGCGCGTGCAGGCGAGGTGGTGAGCTTGCGCGCGACAGACTGACCCTCCCAACAGTCCCCCGTCACTGCGCTAGGAATACGGTGCATGCGGGGCACGCGCGGACGGCCGCGGCAGCGGCGGCGGTATTTTGGCAATTGCGGGGGGTGCAGACCGCTTGCAGATGAGGTGGAGGGCTCAGGATGGACAGACGAGTCCCCCGGACGAGCCCCTGTCCCTGCGCTAGGAATGCAGTGCATGCGGGGTGCGTGCGGATGGCAGTGGCGGCAGCGGCGGTATTGTGGGAATTGCGGGGTGTGCAGAGCGCGTGCAGCCGAGATGGCAGGCTCAAACGGAGCAAAAGAACCCCCCTCACAGTCCCCCGTCGCTGCGCTAAGGATCCGGTGCATGCAGGGGTGCGCATCGACAGCGAGGGCAGCAGTGGTAATCCAGTGATTCCGGGGCGTACAGTCGACGTGGAGATGAGGTTGAGTGGTGAGCAGATAGAGTGAGGAATGGCGCAGGTTCTACCCAAGTTTCGAGGGAAAGAGACGGGACGGACGGACGGAGTGAGCCAAACGCGCTGAGGGCAGAGCAGGGAGAATGTATGCTCACGTGACATACAACACAGAAACAAACAAAGGCGCTCTGCCATGTCGCGATGACGAGCAGCACCCCCTGCCCCGATAGACACAATGCCACGCCACAACACTTCAGAGGTACGTATTTGTGTCCGACATCTTTGATTTCACCCCTTAGACTTCCTCATGAGCCGCGCACAAAGGCTAGAAATAACACTTACATTTTGGCCGTTGGTCTGACACCGCCACGCGCCCCGAGCGTGCACGGACCACTGCGCGCACAGTGCCGCCGCATGAACTGATGTCCCGATTGGGAAACAGCACCGCAGTATGTAAGCACCTCTAACATATATATAAGGAACCACCTCTAACTACGGGAATTTTTCTATAACGGGACACCTCTAATTCAGACCCTTTTTTTATAAGAAATCACCGTATACGCCTGAGATCAGATCGGATTACATTGTATATTTAGACTCCGGCGCGGTGTTTATCACACCGGGGGCAAAAGCCGACGCATATGAATGGGACATGCGTTTGACGCGTGTAATCGGCTTTGTTCGGAAAACAAAGCCGATTACACGCGTCAAACGCATGTATGCGTCGACGGTGTCAGCCTGCCGCGCCGCAATCCCAGCTTGCTCCCAACGTCCATTTGCTCAATACATTGATGCCCGCAATGCCTGATTCTAGTCCAAACAATCCCAGCCACAGCCGTGAGTCTTCGCTACTATGTTGCTGTTCGGTCCAATGCTGACTTGTGCCTTTGTGACAGGTGTGGAGCTCAAAAAGAAGCTTCTCGATGGGTCCAAGGGTGCGGTCCGGTTGGCGGTCGTCACCCTCAAAGTCGCAGCATCTGCAACTCAGAATGTGCCGTACCTTGGTGTCATCTCGACAGTGCTTGAGGAAGTCGCAAAAATCATGGATGTACGTTGTCACAAATCACCGAGTCACACCTTATATCGACCTACTTACAGGAGGTTGATGTCTGCAAGGCCACCTGGCAGGCCGTTATGGTTGAAATACAGGCAATCCATACACTTGTAGACACATTTCGCACACAGTGGACCGGGAAAGGAATGAAAGAGGAAGAACTCCCAGCGCGGATCAAGAAGGTCTTCAGTGAATTTGAGGTGTATGTCCTTGATCCATCTTTACTGTCCCGGAACCGACAGAATTATACAGTTGCCTTCTGAAGGTCATTATAACCATGAACAAATGCAAGACCAAGTCCAAAAGCTGCACTGACCGAATTCGCATCTTGGCTAAGCGCTCAGAAATCACTGCAACTGCAAACCAATGTGCAAAAGATGTTGTCTCTTCTCTGAGGATGTTTCAGGTGCAGTTGATACAATCTCAAGCTCTCCGCATTCTCACTCAATGTCTGTTTCTGTCAGGCCACCCTTCAAATTGATCAGTGGAACCTGCAAATGGATCAATCCAAATCTATCAATGACCTGACAAGTGCTGTCATGCCCC
This sequence comes from Mycena rosella, assembly GCA_029378255.1. Lineage (NCBI taxonomy): Eukaryota > Fungi > Basidiomycota > Agaricomycetes > Agaricales > Mycenaceae > Mycena > Mycena rosella. The sequence goes on along the minus strand of JARKIE010000030.1, from coordinate 137,232 downwards.
ATGTGTGTGCTCTCCCTGATCAATTCATTTGATTGTTTTGGACCATTGGATAGGCCATGCTCATTGCTAGCCTCAACTCAACCACGTGAGTCCCTTCATCCGAGTCTGAGTACAGCTGATCACACTTTATAGTCCGACCTATATCCTTCCTCCAGCACCCTCCATCTTCTACGGGCGTTCTGAGGAGGTCCAGAATGTTGTCGACCTAATTTTGAACCATGATCCCACTCATATGGCCATCATAGGCTCCGGAGGAATAGGAAAGACATCTATAGCTTTAACAGCAATCCATCATGCCAATGTGGAGAAAGCCTTCCTTCATCGACGGATGTTCCTCTCTTGTGAGGCCATCTTCACAGCTGATACCCTGGCCCTTGAGCTTCTCAAGCTCTTTGGCCTCTCTGTTGAATCCAGCTCCAGATCTCCATCGGACACTCTGAGGCTATATGTGCAGTCTATGACATCAAAATGTCTGCTCTGCCTTGATAATTTCGAAACTCCATGGGATTCAGACAAGGATGCAGTAGAATCACTTCTGACTGGCATAGCTGTTCACAATCATCTCACAGTGATAATCACCAGCCGTGATTTGGACCGCCCTCGAGGTATTAAATGGGCTGCACTCAAGCCCATACAACCTTTGATGCAGGATGCTGCTGTTGAGACTTGGGATGCCATCAGCCATAGTCACAACAACTTCTCTCTCCTCCTTATCAAGGCTGTAGAGTGCATTCCACTTGCTGTCACACTGCTCGCCCAGCTGGCTGAGGTTGAATCCTCCGAGACACTGTGGAACCGCTGGAATTCCGAGTGGACAAGGCTTGTCAAATCAGATGGGTCTGCACATCGTCTTAACAACCTCGAGCTGTCCATCGAGCTCTCATTACACAGCAGACGATTGCAGGCATGTGCTGGGGCCACTGACTTCTTTGTCATCCTGTGTGTGCTACCTCAGGGCTTGCCAGAGTCACGGATACCTGATTTACAAGCAGCATTTGGCACAGAATTCACGGAAGTGAGATCAGCCATCACAGCGTTGAAGCAATGTTCACTTGCCTATACTTCACTGGATGGCTTCCTCCATGTATTATCCCCCATACGACAGTATATGCAATCCCATCCGAATCTGTCAACAGTCTTGTCTAACTCTCTCTTCACTCAAATGGCCAAGCACTATTTGGACTTGGTTCCAGTTGATTATTCACATATTGATTCTAGTGTGTCACGTGAGGCTGTAGAACTCGAAATTGCCAACATATCAGCAGTGCTAGACCTGTGCCTGACTGAAGACATGAATCTTGAGCAGGTTCTGGCCCGTATCATCTGGTTTTCTCAAGTATGCCGATATCTAGGTGTTTGTGACACAAGAATTCTCTTGAAAGCTGCATCCATCGCACATTGGTTCAGCCCGGGTTTGGAAGGTAACTGCTACTTTGAACAAGGCATCATTTATACGTGTATCAACAAGCTTTCTGATGCTGAGCAAGCTCTGCAGTCTGCTCTGAATCTTCACAAAGCAGTCAATAACAGGCTCGGTCAGGCCAATGATCTGGGGGCACTTGGAGAGCTCTACCAGAGGCTCAACCGACTTGAGGATGCCGAGCAAGCTCTGCAGTCTGCTCTGAATCTTCACAGAGAGGTTAATGACAGGCTCGGTCAGGCCAATGATCTGCAGGCACTTGGAGAGCTCTACCAGAGGCTTGATTGACTTGAGGGTGCCGAGCAAGCTCTGCAGTCTGCTCTGAATCTTCACAGAGAGGTTAATGACAGGCTCGGTCAGGCCGATGATCTGCGGGCACTTGGAGAGCTCTACCAGAGGCTCGACCGACTCGAGGATGCTCAGCAAGCTCTGCAGTCTGCTCTGAATCTTGACAGAGAGGTTAATAACAGGCTCGGTCAGGCCAATGATCTGTGGGCACTTGGAGAGCTCTACCAGAGGCTCGACCGACTTGAGGATGCCGAGCAAGCTCTGCAGTCTGCTCTGAATCTTCACAGAGAGGTCAACAGCAGGCTTGGTCAGGCCAATGATCTGTTGGCACTTGGAGAGCTCTACCAGAGGCTTGATCGACTTGAGGGTGCCAAGCAAGCTCTGCAGTCTGCTCTGAATCTTCACAGAGAGGTCAACAGCAGGTTCGGTCAGGCCAATGATCTGCAGGCACTTGGAAAGCTCTACCAGAGGCACAACCGACTTGAGGATGCTGAGCAAGCTCTGCAGTCTGCTCTCGATCTTCACAGAGAGATTGATGCCAGGCTTGGTCAGGCCGATGATCTGCAGGCACTTGGAGAGCTCTACAAGAGGCTCGAACGACTCGAGGATGCTGAGCAAGCTCTGCAGTCTGCTCTCAATCTCCACAGAGAGGTCAACAGCAGGCTTGGTCAGGCCTATGATCTGCTGTCACTTGGAGGGCTCTACGAGAGGCTAAACCGACTCGAGGATGCCGAGCAAGCTCTGCAGTCTGCTCTCGATCTTCACAGAGAGATTGATGACAGGCTTGGTCAGGCCGATGATCTGCAGGCACTTGGAGAGCTCTACCAGAGGCTTGACCGACTCGAGGATGCCGAGCAAGCTCTGCAGTCTGCTCTGAATCTTCACAGAGAGGTTGATGACAGGATCAATCAGGCGAATGATCTGCAGGGACTTGGAGAGCTCTACATGGAGCTCAATCAACACGAGCATGCTGAGCAAGCTCTCCACTCTGCTGTTAATATTTACACAGAGCTTGATTCAAGCCTTGGGCAAGGAAATGCATGGCAGTCATTGGCAAAGTTGTGTACCACTCAATGCAGATTCCCAGAGGCAGAAGATTTTCTTAACAGGGCCATGGATGCACACGGACGGGCCCATCACCCTGGGGGCAGGAATATACTCGAGAGCTGCTTGAATACTTAAACAACCAGCAGGAAAAACAGGATGTGGTGGAGGAAGATGTTGGTGAACAAGAGAACTGACACAGATGTTCTGAGGTGAGTCTGCCCACCTATGCCATGATGCATTCATTCAATAGTGGTTCAGGCAGCACAAAGGGAATTTGGCTGATTGATCATTATGTACTACATTTTTTGTATCTTCAAGCAATTGTATCACAATGCTCCTATGCTAGTGGGAAAAATATTCGGGTTTGTGATGCAGTACTGAGCTCCCGAAGTACCTATTCTGGACACTTGGAGTTGTATCTTGCATGATATTCAACATCTATTGATTGCTTGGAAGTGTGAAGTTTTTGTTTTTGATCAGATGAACCCATAGTTGCCTGGAAATACAGATCGACTGAATTTAGCTCAGGCAAGCCTTTAATTCTATCCTAGGCCTTTGAGTAATTTCAGGTTTTTCACTCGGCCAGTGTGGCAGTGTGAGGGATGCTGCGGAGAACAATTTTGCAGCACAAGATTTCTCACGGCAAGGATTTCAAGCACGGTGAGTGGAACGAGGGAATTGGACCTGTGGAAGGCAGGGCTCAGGAAGTCTATGGCTCTACCTCACAACTATCCTCATCCCTGAAATTGTTGGGCCTGGATGTCACATAGTTGCTAGAGATAATGAACAACCTTCCGTGTTGGTTGTATTTTACTGCAATTTGATGGCTTTGATTGGATACGGGTGCTGTGAGCGTTAAATATAGATCTGTCGCTGTAAAATGGCACGGGGTGGAGTTTAAATAATGCTTGCATTTCTTTCAGAAGGAACGGGGAATAATTGAACAAGTTACATCGAACTGTTGTGCTTCCCCATCATCTTGCCAATATATAAACAACCAAGAGCACCTACCGTGCATCCGATAGGTTCATCCAGTCGTCCCTGCTGAAGTATTGGATGGCTTAATGAGCGAAAACCTTCAGCAGCGCACCACACAAAACGAAGCTTGCGACCCGGAAGATTGATTCGGGCACAATGAGTCGAACCCTGGGCTGCAAAGCACTCAATTACTCTGTAGGAGTGTCCGCGGTGCGCCCTGGACCATGCCCGATTATCCGGTGTGTGCAGTACTTCCTTGACTAGACTAGAGGACGAGACTTTCAGCCGGCACCGGGGAAATTAGGGCGCGGGGCTGCGAAGTGCAGCCAAATCGAGATCTTATCAAGGAATGCTCAGGGTACTCCATACACCATCATCCTCGTAGTTTGCTCTGAGATGGGGATGTATCAAAGGAAGTCCCTCCGGAGTTGCCCACATTTTCCTCCCGAAGCGATAAGTCAAATGTCTGCACATGAAAATTACAGCCACGGAAAAATTAAAAGATGCGCGTACGTTCGGAGGCGCGGGCAGCGAGAAGAGTTGTGCGTGTTGGGCATATAGGAATCCTGCGCGCACCACAAAAATTGGCTGAGGTGAATTTCAGACGTGAAGTCTCCTCTGAGCTTTGTATCTGGTAATCATACAAAGCTTCGTGGTGTCCGTGCCACGTCCGCAGCTCACCGATCCCGTCCCTGGTGAAATGCGGAATAGATCAGCATTACATCCGCCCCAAAACCCGCATTCAGACCTACGTATCGGGGCACAGGGTGCGAGTTGCATGCAGAGCGTTTCGGGATGTGCCTGAATTGAGCTGGCTGTCGCTTGGTGCGCCAAGCGGCGTGCCTCGTTCAGGACCCGCGATCTGCGTTGAATTGGATTGCGAACAACAGTGAGAGGCGCCAGCACGGATGTAGGACAGGTGGGTGCAGGTAGGCGCACCAAGTAGAATACGTGGAGCGCTGCCGCCGACGCGAAGGCGGCTCGTACATACGTATCTCTGGCATCTGCGTCTGAGTGACAGAGTCACCAACGGGGAACGGAAATGCCGTCGGCCGCGAGGGTCATTGGATCGTAGTCTGTAGGGAAAGACACGGAAGAAATCAGGTCTGGAAGCGAGGGGCTCGGTCGTAGCAAACCAGAGGAGGGGGAGTTGAGGAGGAGCAAGCCGAGCAAGACGGAAAGATAAGCGATTGATAAGCGACTCTGAAAGTTGTGCAGAGCGCACAGCCACTGATGCATCTTTCTCTTGCCTGCAACGACCAAGCGACGACTCTTAAGTTTACTGTTTACTTGTCTGCTTCGAGTTCGATTCAGCATCAACCTATTTTCGGCGCCCCAATGGGATGAGCGCGAGTCCGACGCGATGACGGACAAATTGGCTGATCCACTGTCAATGTGTACTCACTGGCAGCTCCGATATCATGGCCATGCCGCTCTCATCGCACTCCCAGCGCGACCCTCCCATACCCGTCTCCTGGTGCATGCCCCTCATTCCCTCCCCTGCCGTGCTCATGCTGATTACAACAGTCAAGTGTCCGATGCCACTCTACCGTCATCTGGGCGCACCGCCGTCCTGCGCCGCCGTTCGCAGCAGTTGTTCGAGGCATCCTCCGCGCGGACGTAATCGCCCTTGGAGTAGCGTCATTGGAGTCCTCCCCGCCCCCTGGCTCCTGGCACTTTGCTCCTACACAGTCCCGCGAGTCGACATGACGAATATGACGCGATTCACACTATGTGCCTCATTGCCGGGCGCCCGTGTGGAAGATAAGAAGGAGATACTTAGGTGTGTCCGCCCCCTCCCTGGCGCGTGTCTTCGGCTGACCGGTTTACTTTCGTAGTTGCGAAGCTTTCCTCGTCGCCGTCCGCGACAGAGGAGCACACCCCCGATATACGTCCGGGTATCGTTCACGCACACGCGCCCTCCACCGCCCGCCGTCGCCGTACCCATCCCACCCATCCGAAGCTCACCGCCCCCATCGGTCGCCCTGTTCTTCCATCTATCCCAGCGCCATCGGGGATACACATCGCTCCCGCGCCTACTTGCGCTGGTGGGGTACTTGAAGTTATGGGCACGGACACTCGAATAGCGCATACATATACTGATGCTTGGTGCCAGCCTGAATTTCATTCCTCACACGATCTCACCACGTACGCGGGGATCGGGATGCGCTGATTCGTGCTTCGCGAAGCTATTCACACGGCTTGCGCATGTTGTGCCGATTCCGAAATTCGGGCGCGTCGTGGGTGTTCGTATGTATCTACGGGAAACGGGGCGGGCGTGAACTACAGGCAGGAGCCGTGCACGACGGCGCGTCCTCGACGGAGTGGCACGTCCATGGCGCGTCGGCACGTCGAATATGGCTGCGTGCGCTTCCCTCACCGACGTGCCCCTTTACTCCACCGTACCCAACTCCGCACGCACCCAAGTTCGCCGCCTCCAACACTAACCTGCAATCCTTGTCGTTGCACCCCTCTTACGCCGCCGGCTATCGGTATGTCTTAAATCCCCGTACCCATTGTTTGCTCCTTTCCAGTACCCGTATGTCGCCACACCTCTGCTCTGGCGAACTCCCGTCTCCTCTGCCCGCGATCGCCGCCATCCCGTTACTGGCTCACGATCCGATGCCGATGCGATGCATCCCGAAACTATGGTCATGCAACTTTTCGTCCACTCCATCGGTATGTCGCAAACCCTCTGCAACCATCGCTTGATTTCTTGCAGGCCTTTTGGCAACCTTCTGCGCCGTGTTCTCGATCCTCGCCCTACTCCTGCTGTAGTCGCTCCTGGGCCGTTATTCCGCCCGTCCGACTCCATCCTCCTCCTAGTCGCCCGAAACTGGGCTCATGCGAAATTCGCTTTAACAACGGTTGCAGCAGATAAGATTTAATTTTGAAACAAATTAGTGAGTTGAAAAAATTATTTTTTTACACAAGTTGCTGTAAAGTACTGTAACTTAACAGCTGCACGACAAAGATTAATTTTAATTTTAATCTTCCCCTGATTAATCTGGCACTGATTAATTTGGTACTGATTGATCCGCTTAACAAAAAAAAAAATCTGTAGAGGGCAGGATTCGAACCAAAGACCACCACAGTGGATGACATAAGCAGTAAGAAACACTTAACACTACCACTATCTCATCTGGCCCTAATTTCGGCTGATTCCTACTCTTGGCAGTTTTTTTGATGATGCCCCTTTACCTAACCCCAGCCACTCAACTCTATCCAGCTGACTTCCCCACAGCTTGCTTAAACGGAACGCTCATATGTAAACAGTATCCTGAACAATGTCAATGGTGGCTTGGTGCAGTGGAATAAGTGTCTGCCCAGTATTTTCACCTTGAAGGGGAGAACGCTGGTTCGAACCCCGTTCCTCCCTGGTGATATTGCGTCTGATTAATTTCCGATTATTTTATTTTGTTCACCAGGATTAATCTAGAATTTTCATTAAGATTATATTTCGCCGAGTAATGATTAATGTTTTATTGGAGTTAGTGCCGAAATAGGCAACCCGGCATCATGGCCGAGGCATCGAGTCAGTACAGAACACTGGAGAACATTGGAGAATTATATAGAACATTCTAGTTACACTGACAGTTTAGTATATAAGTAGCTCACTTTTCTATGTATTGCTCAAGCGTTTGCAGAGCTCAGCCAACCGCTAAATTATCATTTGGATTCTCACACTAAACTCTGTCTGATTCCATAAGAAACTACAACATGTTTCTTGTAGTAACTCACATTGTAAACTGTACAGTAACTTGTGTAAAAAATTAATCTTTTCAACACAGCAACTTGTGTCAAAATTAAATCACAACTGCTGATATCACTGGCTTTAATCCCAGACGCCCTCGAGCATCTCGCGCCTTTCTGGTTACCATTCAACCTCATCGATATGTTTTTAGCTCCCGCAGCCCTCGCTTGATCCTTTGCAGATTTTCATCACTCGCGTTGACGTCTTCATCCACACCTCCGCACCGGCACTCTCCGCATTACCGTCCACACTTGCCCCACACCGTTGCTATAGCTCGTTCAGCTCCCGGGAACTCTGTTCGTACAAATTGCGTTTAAGGTTGCGCCCCTACTCTCGCTACGTAGCCGCCTTCGTCGCTCAATTCGCGCCCGCACACGGTTATTATGGCCCGATATTTCCTGCAAATGGCGCCAACCCGTCTCTCCGCCCGTCCGACCCATTCTACTTGCGTAGCCAGATTTCATTCCAAGTAGGCTGGACTAGTAAGAGAATAATGCAGCTTTTTGCGGCTAGAAGACTACAGCAAGTCAGACGAGGAAAAGATACCAACGCCGTACACGCCGAAACCATGATCCTGCAAAATTTGGTTCAAATCCGCGCCCCGAGACCATCATTCTGATCCCAATATCTCCATCTCGCTGGGATTCCGCCGCTTTGGTTCGCACTTCCATCCATGCAATCCCTTCAGCCGAGCTCTCTGGATGCCGTTAATGTGCGCGCATGATCTCGAACTGTTCAAATGGTGGCCCATGTCTCGCATCATGCCGTTCGTGCTATTCCTTCTCATATGCTTCTATGCTTTGTACCGTTGTCAAATCGGCTGAAGTGTTCTTTGATTTAACCAGGCCGATTTTCTGATTCACTTCTACCTTGTTTTCGTCGTCGATCTTGCTCTTTCGAGACCTCCTGTGCGCGCTATAATTCACGAACTGATTTTCGGCACATCGAACTGTTTACATTCGAGGGTGGTGACTTATTCGTAAGTGTTGCCTTCGGTATCCCCCGCTGGCATGACTCTAGATTCAGCCCGAGTTATTCTGTGACCTGGAATCAATGCGATTCAACTTTGACTTTGCCTCGCTCGGTACGTCACCCGCACCAGTTTTCACTTTTGCTTACCGCCACCCAGATTCACCATGCAAGTCAGTATCCATTCACTCCCCAATTGAAAAGTCCTTTCCGGGCCTCGGACTTCAAACAAGACTGACGCTCGAGGCCGCCAATCCGATGCTTCACCAGCCACCAACTCGAATTCAATCCCGGTGAGTAATCCTACCAACGCCCCCCAATTTGTACTGACTTAAACTCTCAGATGATTTCAACCAAGAAGATCCTACGCTTCTCTGAGGTTAAGGTGCCCGTGCGCGCACGATTCTCTTCCTTTTACATGCTACTCATTTGAAATCTCTCCTCGAGTCCATAGATTAAGACCAAGCTCGCTGATTATACTTGAAACGACTTACTTTGCCCACATTTCCCTGGATCTGTTGGGTTGGAGCCCAGTTTTGAATCCATCGCTCAGTGCTCACCGAATCCTTCGCATATTCATCATTGCACTGGTGCGTTACTGGCCGCTGTAAATAATTTGTTCACAATCACCTAGACTCGCGCTGGAGCTCAGTATTACCTTGGCTGCGCTGCGCGATGCTGATCCTAATGATTTCGTGTGCACAGGCACCGCCAAAACTCAGAGAGCACAGTTACATGATCGCATTGCAGGTAGGTCCTCCAGTTTAATGTTTCTTTGGTTTGAATAATTCCAGTCTGACTTCGCCAGCATTCAGGATTTCAATCAGTCTGCTCCTCCGTCCAACGCCGGACCGCATCGAGGAACAACGCAATGAGTTGGTGGGTTCAAAAACCATATTTCGAAAGGCGGGTGCACAAGAGTTGAATTTTGGAAACTCGCACGTCACCAGGTTGCGGTGTCGGTGTCATCGCGGTCGTTGTAGGTCCAGAAAAAGTAAACAGTAGATAAATTGTAAAACCACCTAAATACGGCTCGACCGAATTCAAACTTTGCAGCATATTTGCTCGACAATTCAAAGACTCAGCGTAATGAGTCGGACTGGTGGTGCGCAATGCATTGGGCCATCATTTTGTTCCCATGCACGTGCAGTGATCTCCGCCATTTCAACTGACCCAAATCCCGGGGCACATTTATTGGCTGCCCCTGATGTGGTAAACAGTGGATTCAAACACGAAAATTTTAATAATAACCACACCTGTGTTTTGTTCAGACCAAATTTGCAAATTTGAGGAACTATCTTGTAGAATCAAGAAATCATCAGAAGAATCGTGTGTTTCCAGGGCTAATGTCCGTATCTGACGATTTTTCTCTGAACAAAACACAGATCGGCATCGTGAAAACATTTTTTGTCAATTGAGTTGTGGTAAAAGATGCCTGTGAAAGCCGGAAAATGTGCGCGCGGGGGCAACGTGCCTACATTTGCCCATGTTTGAGCCGAACTGATCTAGCGGGTATCCGTCCAGTACACCTCTCAAAAGACTCCTGGACGGCCGAAAATCTGTTGAATATGATATGGTAATGCTCAAGATACCCAGGAAATATTCTGGGAATTTCCTTCCTGATTTTGGCCCCAACCAGATATCCGGAAGATGGCTTGGCATGCACGAGTCGTGTGTTCGGCCTGCTCTGGCGGTCTCAATTCAGAAGGAAAATATTCGCGAAAGTAGATAGCCTGTAGTGCGAAAACATAATGCATTTTGAGTATTTTTGCTTGAGCAAAGGTGCAGAATTGAAGCCAGGGCAGCTTGAACAAGTGTGGGTCAGTTTTGTTTGATCGCGTCTCGAGTGAAGTCGCACGTGATCGTCACGGCGGATCATTCGGGATTGCCCACCACCATAATGACGAGCGTTCCGAGGTTTTGACCCAGAGTGATCCGATATTTCGCCCGGGGAACGGCGGCTGGTAGATACGAATCTTCCCAATAGTGCTGCGCTTGCCGTGTGTGAAAATTGCGTCACTGACCAATGTCGAGTTCATCTTCAGTGCAGCGCCCTTGTGGTCCTATGACCGTCTCAATGACCAGTACGGCGCAGCATCTCGAGTCTAGTTGAAATCTTGGCTATTGAGCCGAGTCTCCGTCGGCTTGTCCGAGCAGTTTCGCTGATCGTGGCCTCACTGTACCTCTTGAGGTCACCAAAAAAATGATATCGGAAATCACACTCGGGGGCGGGGAGTCGAACTCCGAGTTTCGAGTTCCGTCGAGAGGGCATCCTGCACCACAGCGATTATTTATGGTGTAAGTTCCACGGTGAACTGACGAAAAATCAGTGCCGGACTTTCAGCCAAGCACTTAGAATGGCCGTATTAAAGATCCTGGGATGGTTTGGGGATCAACTCCGTAATATATATAAGATTCCAGGTAAAATTCTACAGAATTTTCTATACACCCGATCAGACCCTAAACCTTCAGCAGCACACCACACAAAATTTAAAGGAAGTTTGGGAGCTTCCAGATTTATTCGGGCATGGGGAGTCGAACCCCGGGCTGTAAGGTGCAGTCGGATTGGGATAAGGCTCGGGTGCGCCGTGCATCACGCCCGATGGTTTATTGTGTAACTTCCGTGGTGAAGTGACGAAAAATCAGTGTCGGACCTTCGGTAACGCAGTACACAAAAAGACCTCTAGGAGATTTATTTGGGTGCGGGGAGTCGGACTCCGGGCTAAGAGGTGGATTTAATTTAGACCTCAAGGAGTCCGTACACCACGTCCACTGACTTGAAGGGACAACGCAAATGTCTGCACATGTAGATTATAGCTGGAGAAAAAATGCAAGACATGCGTACATTCGGAGGCCCGGGAAACGAGGAGAGGACCTGCATCATGCACATATAAGGAAGACTGGTGCTGTGTCGATGAATTGGGTAGTGGGAACTCGGGGGTGAATGAGCGCGTACCACAAAGCTTGGCCGATGCAAATTTCGGGTGCGCGAGAACTAGGAGTGCGACGTCTCTTTTGTGCTCTGCACATACAAGTTACCTATCCCGTTCCCGATGAAATGCACAATAAATTAGACGGACCTCCGGGAGGCGAATGAAAAATACAATCGGTATCTGGCCCATTGGGGCACGAGTCGAATATTAATACACTGTCTGCACATGTAAAGCAGCCGGGAGAAATTCAAAGGCCGCGCGCGAATTGGGAGACCGGGAGCTGAAATCTGAACATGTAAATATGCCAGCGATGAATCTGCGCACTTGGAGGAGCAACAAAAAGAGCTAAAAAATATTGACCAGGGCGAATTCCGGACGCCGACTGCGACGTTACGTATCCTTGAGTACTGCACTCAGTAGATACAAAGCCATCCGCGTAGTTCAACTTTACCGTCCCACATGAAATGCGCAATAGGTCAGCTGCAGCAAAAAAAAAAAATTTACAGGTACCTTAGCCTGTCCGGGAGTGGGGTGCGAGTTGCGCGCGGACAAGTAGCATTTAGGAATGCGGCGATGAATTAAGAATTTGGGCCAGCTGTTTCTCTTTAGGGATCACGATGTCGTTGCTGCGGATTGCGACCCGGGCGTAAATCGATCGGGGGACCAAGCGAGTAGGACAAGTACATAGGCGCAGCATTGGGTAGAGTAGAGCGGGGGTAGCCTCTCTCGACAGTCTCCATCTGTCGCGCCTCGTAAAGACTCAAGAGCGGGGGCGCAGAATACCGACGGCGGTCGTGAGCGGTCGTGAGTGTAACCGAGAAGGACACGGAATGGATCGGAATGCGACTCCGGAGGCAGGGGGCGAGGTCGCACAAAGCCGGAGGATGAGGAGCAAGTAGCTGTTGCAAATATAGTAGCAGATAGAAGATGCCGACTCGGCATGGCCGGAAACGGCTCCGAAAGCTGTGCAGGCCGTATAGCTGGTGTTGCCGCGGCTCGGCTATGGCTGGCTCGGCTTGGCTTTTGATGGCTTGCAAGCCATCAGCTGCGGAAGCCGAGCCGAGCCATTTATAACTGGCTGGCTCCCACGGCTTCGGCTTGGCTCCGGCTTAGCTGCGGCTTCAGCACCATTTGACTTCCTGGCTCTCTACACCTTCCCTGCTTGCTCTGTACAACTCTGTACCCCCTAGAACATTACTCCAAGTCTCTCTGAAGCTAATAGTCTCTCGCAGTGGTTCAAGTCCGCCGTATCCGACACGGCGGATTTGTGGACAGGCTCGCGGTTCGTCAAATCGGGCAAGGACACCCTGCGGTATAAGTCGGCGCTCAGGCAGATGCGCAGCGGTAAAGGTGAGCTCTCACCTCTGTTCTCTCGGGGACTGGAGCGTGAGGCCGAGAAGGTCCCTTAAACGGACGGCGCGTCCTTTCCCCCCCTTTTCCCCCAAGCTTGTGCTCGTTGTCAGTAATTGCCCGCCCCTGCGCAATCCGAGCTGGAATACTACACCATGCTCTCAAAAACGACGGTGCACCACTTCTCCGGCACCAACGTCGCACTGGTACCCCTTCTGGCAAGCTTTTCGGTGTCGGTATGTCGTGCCATGTTCTTAGAACATTTCTTTCTTACCTCCTCCGTTCAGCATCCTGAGCGTCTCTGACCTGGGGGACCCTGACGTGTTCAACTTCACCGAGGGCATCGCCGCGACGTTGCCTCCCACCTTCGCGCGCAGCGCCTCCTACGCGACTCCCAGCAGCACAGGCCTGTCGTACCCTCAAGCACCGGCGCTCACCCGAATCCGCCTAACTCCCCAGTCGGCAGGCCAGCACCTCCGCCGTCGTCAAGCAGTTCGAGCTGCTCGGGCGGCACCTACCCCGTTTCACGGACGGCGAGCTACGGGGTCTCAGTGCCGGGGCCGATGCCGCTGCATGCAGTGCGTAAGGGGGCATACGAGTATAATGGGGAGAGCACGGACTCGGAGAGCGCTGTGGCGGGGGCGGGGTGGAGGGACAGGTGCGTCTTTCTTTCTCTGAGTGCATGGCTTAGATTCTGACTTTCTTTCTCTCTCCGTCTTCTCCCTCCTTTCGCGTTCGTCTTATCCGTCGCCGGCGCACTGCCCCGCTTATCGTCGCTTCCACGTCATGTTCTCTCTTCCTCCGTATCACTCCCACCCATGCCCCTTATTCCTTTTGTCTGCGTACACACCCAATCCCCCCTCCTCCTCCTCATCCAGCTCTTCTTACCCAAGCACCTCCAGCGCCGCCCACGCACCCCTTGCTTCCCAGCCCCACCCCCAATGCGGACAGACGACCTCTCAGCGCGCCTCAGCGCCCTCAGCGCCACCGGTGCGTTCCCCGCCTTCCCGCTGCCTCCTTATACTAACACCCCACAGACCGCCACATTAACAGCCTCCCCCCCATTCGTTCCCCGAGCACGATCGCGTACCCCGTGCGCTTGCGCGGCACATGTTGTCGCACCAGCGCACGCAGGGCTGCGTCCCCACCACGCCCGTGTTTGCCGCCGACGGCACGGGCGCGGTGCTCGATGCTGTGTGGGCTGCAGCGGTGACAACCGGGACCGCCGCATACTTGACGTCCTTCAACGCGCCACTAGCCCCCGCGCCCGCGCCCGACCCCGCCGCGGTGCAACTCGCCGCCACATACGCCGCCACCACACGCACGGACGCGGAGCGCAACACCCTGCGCACGCTGGTGCTCCCGCACGCGACGCTGCATGCGCGTGCATGCGGTGCGGCAGAGTCAAAACCAGGTACCTGTCAAATCTATTAGATGTCGGAGTCGTATTGTATGTCGAGTAAAGATGAATAAAAGTGCTTAAGCCGGTTACATCTTCCGGTACAAGCTCCCTGTCAACCTTGTCCAACTCTAACATTGCGAGCCCTCCCTCGACGTCCGCGCCGTGAAGCTGATGCCGCGGCCTTTCTCGACAGAGAATTTGAGCATGCGACAACAAATTCAGGGGCGAGAGCATCTTACGAGAGCTCCATGGGTTATTCAAGGGATTGGTGAGATCCTGACAGCGCGTTGCGGACCAGACGAGCTCAGACGGCGGGTAGAAGAGCTGGCAAGTGCGTCGACAAAATAGGAGGAAGCCATCAGAAGCCGCAGCTAAGCCGTCGTGTGAGCCGGCTTAAGCCGCAGCCAAGCCACCGGAGCCGCCAAATAATCGGCTGGCTCGGCTCAGCTTATTTTTGGCTCGGCTTGATCGGCTAGCCAAGCTAAGCCAAGCCGCGGCAACACTACGTATAGCCACTGATGCGCCTTTCTCTCGCCGCGACAACTTGCATGACCGTACGACTCGCCTTTACGTGTCTGTGCGAACCCTGGCCATGCGGCTCTAATGGCACGTACTTCACGCCCGTCTTCTGGTGTGTGCCATCCTCGTGCTGATTGCAGCAGTAAAGTACTCTACCGCCGTTTGCCGCAATCGGTCGACAAATACTTCGCGTATAGACGCAACCATCCTTTGCATGCCCCCCCGCCCCTTGCGCCTCGCGCTTTTCTTGGCTCCTACACAGTCCCGACTTTCCGCAAGCGACGCACCGATGTCATTCACGCTGGGCCTCGTCGCCGATCACCCGTATGGAATATCGAGATGGATAGTATAGGTGCGGCCGTTGCCGCCTCCGCTCTCGCACGCGTCTTTGGCTGACTTATTTGCCTCCTAGTCGCGGAGCCTCCCTCGGCGCTGTCCGCAACAGATCACACGGCTGATGTCCGATACAAGTACCCCCCATCCCGCCCGTCCTCGCCGTACCCACATTCGAAACTCATCGCCCCCATCGATGACGACGGTGTCTCCATCCCGATGTTGGCTATCCCTGTGTAACTCTACGGTCGAACCCCTCGTTTGACGCCCTTCACGCACGCGCGCGAGGCCTGGTTACCGCGCACCACCCGTTTCGATGCCGCCGCCCTGCTGGCGCTCCCGCCGCCGCTGTACCCGCGGTAGTTCTTCCGCGTGCACGGGGCATGCTTGGTGGCATCTCTCCTCCTGTTGGACGCCGCCCACTAAGCGATGCGCACCCTGGGTCCCGAGCACCGTTCGGTTTACCGCCCCCGCTGCTCCCGCCGCTCCCAGCGCCCCCGTACCGGCCGCATCCCTCCGCGTGCACATGAAATCATGGGGGGCATCTGGCCCATGCTCCTGACACTTCCCGCTATCCGATGCGCGCCCTGGATCCCGAGCACCGCCCGCTGTACCGATCCCACCCTGCCGCCGTTCCCGCCGCCCCCGTATCGGCCGTACCGCTTACGGGTGTGCGGGACATGATGGGCGGCGTCCCCCTCGTCCTGTTAAGACCGCCCGATTCCCGGTGTGCGCCCTCAATTCCGAGCACCGCTCCTTTTACCGACGCCGCCCCTGCCGCAGTTCCCGCCGCCCCCGTATCGGCCGTAGCGCTCGCGGATGCGCAGGGCATGATGATCGGTGCTTCCCTCGTCCTTTTGACGTCGCCCGATCCCCAGTACGTGCTCTCAATCCTCAGCGCCACTTCATTTACTGATGCCGCCCCTGCCGCCGTTCTCGCCGCCCCCCATATCCGCCCGTAGCGTCCGCGGATGCGCGAGGCGTGGTGGGCAGCGTCCTGGCCGTTCTTCCGACGCTCCCAACAGCCGCTATGCCTGTGCGCTGCCTGATTTACTGCCCCGCCTCCGGTCCCACCGGGGGGCTGCCGCCCCCATAGCAGGCGTCGTGCTCGCGGGTGCACGGGGCATGGTGGACAGCACCCCCCTCATAATTTTGACTCCGGCCGATACCCGTTACACGGCGCCATCCCCGCGCGTGGCGCTTTACCGGCCCTGTTTCTCCTGCAGTCCCGCCGCCCCCATAGCAACCGTCGGCCTCGCACGTGCACGGGACATGATGGGGGACGCATACTCCGTCCTTTTTATGCTCCTCGCTTACCATTTCGTTCATTCCCTCCACTTATTTTTTGTTCATCTCGCACACACCTGTTTTTGGTTTTTTCGCCTTCGTAACATGTATCTGGGTTGATCTTGCATATCTGTATAGATCAATAGATGCAATATCATTTTTCCCTCTCGTTTTCTCCTCCATTCGCCCATTCAGTCGGGTACGCTGCCCTCTTTCGGACGTACTGGATTAGGCGCCGACCGGCGCTTAATTCCTCTCGCTACACTTTGGGTTTCCCGTGCGGACACGCTCCTTCTGTTCGCGGCAGGAACTATTTTAGATGCTCCCCCACGGGTTCCATCTAGAATTTACAGCTCCCGGGATTTACAGTACCATTAAACACGATTTCCGGAACACACCGGCCGAAAATCGCACTGCATCAATTCCTTTCGCCTCCCGGACATACTGACCCTACATCTCTGCCGAATTCATTGCTAAATGCAAGACAATGACCTGTTGAAACTTAGAAAAATACTCATGAAGCTGAGACGACACAGCATAAGTCACCACACCACACCGAACCTCTGCATTCGGACATGTCCAGCATCCACTTCGTCCGGTGTGTTTTTGCATGGAGGGGTTGTATTTCGTGCTAGGATTTAATTTTTGGAGCAAGAGAGGACATGCAGTAACTGTCTCGACAACTTTTTCCGAGATACCGCGCCAAGTATATGAAACACTAACCCCCGATGCGTCCATAGCTAGCATATCGAGTATCTGAACTAGTCAAAATATGAACTTTCGACAAAATGTTGTTCAATCTCCGAACTTTTGATATATTCGAGGTTGTTTAGTTGAAATATCATGTTCCACGATGACAGACGTCCAGAAATGAGCCGGGGATGGTCCCAAACGGGCTGATCTTTAGCATTACTCGATTTTTTTTCTTCTGGAAAGAAATATGGATTACCCATTCTCCGGGAAAGGAAATTCTTGCGATCCACACCAAAACATCATTTCCCAGCCGTAGAAGTCATGAGCCTCAGATTTTTTTGAATATTCGGGTTTGGACGGTTGGGCATTCGCTTTCAAAGGCAAAAAATCTCCGAAAATGCGGCTGGAATGGTGGAGATTTGGCCGATTACTCCCTATTTCGAAATTCACTGTCTTGGAAATTGATTCTGAGACCGCCAATTAATTCTGCGAGTAGTCCTAGGTTTGAAACCAGAATAAGTAGATGAAATCCGCGCCGTGAGAGCCCCAGGAATGCGAAGTTTCCCCACTCTCGAACGCCCAAAATGGATGCTGATGCACTGATCTCCGATCAAATCCACATCTCTGCAACGCTTTTGGCGGAGCTCCGCCATTACTCTTTCCATTTCTCGCCTCCCTTCGCACCCAGACCTACTCGAATACCCCATCGACCTTGAACAGTCATCGACTTTGGTACCGGGTGTCAAGACTGGCTCTCCACCCGTTAGATATGCCGTACCAGCACGCTCGTATCTGGGCCTACATCCGGCTTTTTTGCAAGTACAACCGGCAGTGTCGTCCTCATCTTGGCTCTGATGCAAGGTAGACTACAACTCGAGTGTTTTCGATGTTGTTCTGGGCAATATTCAGGTGCGCCGCAGTTGATTTTTGTGATTCATATATTCATACTTTCCCAGCAGATTCTGAGGGATGAGCACTATCTACTGTGCCCATTACCCGTGTAACTACGTTTTCGTAGACAGTTTTCTATTCCCCGCTCTTTCCCGACTCTTTCCTGTCGTCGCTGCGGCCGAAGAGCCTGCGTGTGGAGTGCGCGCGGCTGCGCGCAAACGTACGCGTGCGCCGTCGCAAAGGACCGCGAGCCTCGTACCTGTAGTGGCCGGAACGGCGGCGCAGCGCTCGGTACGCCCGTCGTGCACATGTGTGCGTGCACCAGCGGGCTACGGGAGGCCGAGCACGCCGGAACTCTCCACGGCCGTGCGCCGTTGCAACGGAGCGTGAGCCACGCATCTGTAGTGCTCCGAACGGCGGCGCAGCGCCCCTCTGTAAGCCCGCCGTGCATGCGCCAGCGCGGCTATGGGAGGCCGAACACGCGGGAACGGTGCACGCCCGTGCATAAGCGTGCAGCGGCGCACCGCCGTACATGGGACGCACAGCCAACAGCTAGCAGGGCCCTACGAACGCCGTCCTAGCATGGCAAGAACCCAGCCAGCAGCATCAGCGCGCCAGGGGAAAACATCGGCTGTAAAATACCTCCTGTGGAGCTGCCGGATGGGCCGCATACGGAGGACGGCAATCTACCATGGATGCCAGACCCGTGTGCATTTCCTCCGGATGCGAGACCTTGGTGTGGCAACACGGAATGGGTGTGCATGGGCAGGAGTGCTTCCTCCCATGGTAAGCACCGGCAACGTGCAACACGCGCAGTGAGCGCCACAGGTCCATCAGCGATCACGAAAGGGTGGGGATGTAGGAGGAACAGCACAGTGTGCATGGGGACCGAAAATTAACGAATGCGGGAAGCACGGAGCACGGCTTTTATGGGCATTCGTCGCATTGAACTAAAAGTGAATATAACGGCCACTGAAGGATGCTCTGTGCAATCGGAACATGGGAATGATAATGTGTTAGCTACCGCTATCCACCCCAGAATTTTGGTGGTGGTCGGCATCAAACTCAGAAACGGACCTGCTCGCCACTGATGGCAGCGCCGAGAGCTCGAGCTCGTCGTGCCATCAGATCAGATGGTCATGTCAACCCGCCACGATGATGGCCAACAGGCGGTCAATAGCCGCGGCTTCCCCAGCGACCTATAGCCCCACATGGAAAATCTCTAAGGTGATATATTACCCCGATCTCTGAGGGAGAGGGTTTGATACATCATCGCAGGTCTCTAATTAGATGTAACGGTACGCTATGCTAATACCACACTCCTTTATTATTTCCTTTTTCATCCATTCAACTCCCATCACTCCGCTTGGCGTTTGACATCACATTCATTTAACCCCGTGTTTCGTTTTACTCCTGACTGCTACTAGTATAAATACTGTTGTCCCTAGCCTAGTTTCTCTAGTCAATTATATCCTTACAACACTTCTACCCGTTGGACCAACTATCCAACAATCTCTGAACCGTGTGCCGAAACCGCTCTACTATCTAGCCGACAAACTATCTAGCCGAGTCTACTTTCGTCACATCTTTTGAAGTGCTCCAACCCTCGTCGCTGCTTTCTGGTTACCCCTGGTCTGATCAACCTCGTCAACCGTTGCAACCGACGAACATATTGTGAGTGCTAAGCTATGGACGACATCAGAACCCCCCAAACCCATCATACCCGCGCCGCCACTCGTGACGGCCGATACCCCGCTCCGGACCCCCTATACAGCCCGCAGACCCTCGCGTTCGGGGCCACTGGGGCCGGAGCATCCGACGTTCCACCCATCGACTCGTCGATGAGACCCTCCACCGCTTCGGCGGCGAGACCCACCCCCGCTTCGGCGGGGGAACTCATTACTTCGGTAACGAGGACTCCGAGCCCCGGTGCCTCCGGCACCGTGGGCCTCTCGTCTGAACTGCCTGCCTTCACTGCAAGCATCGAAGACGCTGGCGTGCGCGACGAAGCGTCGGCGCCAGGAACGGACGATGGCGGGGGCTGGACCCCTGTCACTCGCAAGACCTCACGGTCTCACCGTGAGCGTAGCACCTCGAGTAGACGCACGCATACCCATGATAATAATACCGCGTCTGACTCGGGATTGTCCGAATTGGAGTCTGAGTCTGAGGCCACGTCGGCCCAGGCGACCCACGAGTTGAGCCAATATGAGCTTCAAGCTCTGATTCGTCGCCATGAAAGAATTGCTGATCAGTTCCGCGCGCAGTTTGCGCGGAAGTCGGGGCCTGAAGACGTTCAGACAAAGGCCCCAGCGGACATCAAAAAGGACGTACTCAAACCCAAGGTATCTGACCCTGGGATATTTCCGGCCCTGGTGGCACCTGCCCCTGCACCGGTGTCGTTCAAGGCTTCCCCCGTCCCTGCACCAAAGGCGCGCCGTGCGACGATCGAGGAAGTCGAGGACGAGGATGACCTCATCAGTTTCAATGCGACGCCGGGCCCCTCGAAAGGGAAGGCCCGGACCCTAGGAATTGGGGGGGAATCAGCGCGTTCCAGGAGTTTTCAGAAGAAGAACTGGACGCACAGCGTGAGATGCTCCGGAACTACGAGGAAATCAACCGCATTAAGCAGGAGGAGGACTCAATCCCCACTGGGTTCCTGGTTGATTTCGAACCGGCTCATTCATCGACGCCGAAGGATAAGACGCGTCGTAAGCGCTCGAAGAGTCCTAAGTCTAAGAAGACTCAGGGATCGAGCGCGGATAAATGTACTGCACTAGCGCCTACGGCGCCTGCGGACGTCCCGGCTGCGCCGCCCGCCGCGGAAGTTCAGTTTCTTGAATCTGATTCCGAGGAATCTGACCACGCACCAACTGCCTCGGACCACGATGCGCACAGCGATCGTGAGTTCCAGTCCGGACTCTCTGTACGAGAAATGTTTGAACTGTTGAATAAACGGATTAACGAGTTGCAAACGAATAAGAGGCAACGTGTCGACCTGAAATCGTCCAAAGATGGACCAGGTCCCAAGCAGCAAGTAAATGCGTCGGGCGCGTCGAAGACACACGCCACGCCTCCACTCCCACGAGGCGTAACGCCTGGGAGACTTGCCGCGGAGAATTTCTTTAAGAAAGCCTTGCGCGGCAGCTCCTCCGCATCTGTTGCACCCAAGTCGCCGCCGTCCGAACCGTCTGACGATTCGAGTTCTGATTCGGGCTCTAGCTCCAATCATTCGAATGCTGACGGGCCGGGATCTATGCGACGTGGGGCTTCGAGCATGCGTTTGTCATCCAAGCGTAAGCGAGGGCACGAGCGAAAGCAGAAAATGTCGTTAAAGCCGATTCCGCCAAGGCGGTATAACGGGGAGGCCAACGCGAATGCTATTCAGCGCTTCGCTCGTGAGGCAAAGGCCTATGTAAAAATGGGCCACGTACTCGAAGACCAGCACGTATTCTTCGCGTCCTACTTCCTGGATGGTCGGGCGCTTGATTTTTACAATCAAATTGTGGTCCCCGATGAGGAAAGCTGGGATCTCGAACGATTCTTTATCGAATTATTCGAATTCTGCTTCCCCGCGGACTTCCGTAACAAGCAACGGAAGCGTCTTGAACGCTGCTTCCAAGGCACGAAGGACATCGCTGCCCACGTTGCCGAGTGGTCCGAAATCTACAATACCATCGGGTTAGTGGATACTCAGGAGAAAGTAGTGAAGCTGTTTAACAGCTTTACCTACGCGGTTCAAGGAGAAATCTACCGCAAGGGGTTTGATCCCGAAGAGGCGACCTGGGAATCAATAGTCAAAGCGGCTGAGCAAGCCGAGATATTGCTCAAGCTCGTGACTAAGAACCAGGAGCCTGGTTCTTCGAGACGTCCGCCCCCGCCGGTGCAGAAATCAAATTCTGACACGCGTACATATAATGGCGAGAGCCGGTTGTCTCGTGGAGGTAACTTCCGTGGCCGGGGACGGGGGTGCGGAGGACGTTTTAATAGCATGCCGCGCCCTCGAGAGGAGGTCTTGAGGACTTCGTCCGTGGGGGTACCTGGGAAGCCTGAGAGGCCTAGTGAGCAATTATCACCAGAGAAGCGGAGCGAAATGCTTGCCAAGGGCCTGTGCCTCAAATGCGGCGAGCCTGGCCATCTGGCACGTAATTGCCCGAAGGGCCACAATGTTCCTTCTAAAAAGAAGGGTAAGCCTCCGGGTTTCAGCACCCACGCGGTACACGTACAGTCGGGGTCCGTTTCGCGTGACGCCTTATACGAGAGCACCGAGGTGCTGGAAACAATGCACGTAGGAGCCGTACGTTTCTGTGACGTAGGCGGAGTCGTGGAGGGCGGGGAACCCATACCAATTTTGGAGGGTTTTTCCGACTCCAGCTTCAGCCTAGTAGACGGTCCAGCTGGACCGTCTTGTCAATCATCGGATCAGCTGTCACCATCCGCATCAGCCCCGATCAAGGACGGGGATCAACTGTCAAACAGTGATCGTACGCTTCCCTCCGAATCTCTAAAAGGTGTCGACTCCGAACATAGAGGTCCACCTCGACCGATTGGGGACTTGTATGCGTTCTATACTGCCTTGATGCTACAGTCCGTGCAGCCGTACCCGGGGGACGTGAACCCGCAGGACCCAGAAGGGCAGTTCGAGGAGAAAAGATTCTTCCTGTATTTAATATCAGATACTGAATATCTTATCATGGACCACGAACGGGACACTGAACTTCCCATTAGCGCAGAATTACTGCATAAACCAGACTTCATGCCTGCGCTTTGGTACGCCCAGATGTGTGCTAGCGAGCTGGGTCTGAACCCCGACGATGCCTTGGAAAAGGAATGCTACCTCGAGGAGATGGGTGACGTCGAGGCAGGCGCTGTTAAAATCATGCTTGAACATCAATACTTCGATGATTTCGAGGATGATTTGAACACTGCACCTCTGGACATATATGAGGTCTGGTCTGAGGACAAGCACCTCAAAATCGCCTACCGAAGGCAAGGCCTATGCCTCTCGATGCCAAGCATCTTCTTCGTGATCCGACCTTCGATGTAACCGCTTGGTTCGACGATGCCGCTGCAGAATACTATACTGCAGACTCGGAGGATGAGTCCGTGTTCGAATCATCCTCGGACGAGTCCTACCTTGAAGTCTCCAACGTAGACAATTTGTCTATGCCCGACGTGAAGAGTTTGAGCAACTCGTCCGACGGCAGGAGCCACGCGTCGATGCCTGACTTGCAAAGTGTGAGCGCATCCTCCGACAGTGGGACCCACGCATCTATGCCTGGCCTGAAATGTAGTTTCAGTATAGCGTCCTTTGATGGTTCTGATGAGTCGTACGGACCTCCAGAATTGCGGACCGTGAGCTCGTCTGATACGGATTCTTCAGACAGCGAGTCTTCCCTAGGCCCCTTCGCAACGTTTGGGGATCCCAACGAGACTCTTGAAGGCCGTCTTAAGATGTGGGGCCGTGTGTCCGAGGAATGTGAGCCACGTGAGCCGGGACTTCCAAGGTCACGCCAGCTGGGCGATGTACTTGGAAATACGGCCGCGGCGCTGCTAGACTTTTTCCAGCCATACCCCGGAGACGAACGGGTGCCCTGGTCGGACGAGCGTCGCGATTCTGTGTGATTCCGAGTATTGTGCCCGGCTGAAGGGCAATTAGCCATTGAGGACTCGTATTTTGACGAAGTGACTGTGCTACCATTGGAGTACCTGTGTAAGCCGACGTTCCAGCTCCTGGATTGGTATGCGCGCCAACGCGCTGAAACGCTGACTATAGAACCACTGGTGAAATTTAGTGTGCAAGATGAACACTTCAAGTGAACAACCAACAACACCAACAACAACCAACAAATCCAACTATCAAACGTGCGAGGTTCGGGGTTCCTACCAGGTATTAGGCAGTGGCAATTTGGGTTTTACAGACAAGTGCAGTAGCTTACAGCTAAAGATGACTTCGAGACGATCGAAACCGTTCTAGGCGCTTTACACGACCTTAGATAGTAAGGAAAGTTGGTTTTTATGTGCAAGACTTGGAACTAAGCCCAAGGGGTGATCCGTAGATCGAGAGTTTTTTTCATGCCAACGATATATTTCCAACAACCAATGTATCAGCTAGAGTTTGGTAGATTGACTACTGCACAAAGCCGGGCGCCTTCAAATGTTTATGTGATTTTTAACGAAGCAAGTCCGGTCCTGTCCTGTCCTGGCCTGTCCTGTCCTGTCCTGTCCTGTCTGGTCTGGTCTGGTCTAGTCTGGTCTTGTCTTATATCACTCCACAAATATCCAACACTTTATATATTGCAACAGAAACAACAAAAGGAAACTTTATAAGCTTTCTGAGGGTGTTCCGAATAGATGCTAGACGTCCCCTGTGTGCTCAAGCTCACGCTCGTGCTCACTGAAGAGGAAGGGTAGGATCTACTGGCGTTCCCTCTGTTTTCTACGGGTATTTATACAAACCGACGTTCTAAATAAGGAAATGATTCTAAAACGATCTTTTAGTACAAACGGATAAACGGAACACGGATATATCGGGGTGATGAGCAGTATTAGCTCAAGAATTAACCCTGTTGGTAATTAGTTCTGATTAAATGGTATATTTTGGTAGAAAATCTGGGAGATTGGAAGGGGAATTGCGCCATAGCACGTATGTGCCCTGGGCCATCAATCCATGTGCCAGCTCCACCGAGCCCTGGTTCATCAACCCTTAAGTCGCCCAATTAGTTAACCCTTCAGCCCTGGTCAAAGCGAGTCCTGGCATCACGGGCCAAGGGCTCAGTACTATCTCCGACATCGGATCTCTGTTCCGTGCTCAGATCGGTGATCTCCGTGATCGACATCATCGGATCTTCGGAATTGTTCGGATTATTGGGCCGCGCACGGTCCTATTATCTAGAACCGTACCGCAACCTCATTCGGTCCCTCGTACATGCCCCTGGTAAGTCCTATAGTCTGAATGGAGTGCATTGGTGTGTCCTTGATAGGATACATGCGGGCCGTTCCCAATCCCTTGGTTAATGATGGTAAGAACACCTTTAGCTAATAGACTAGTACTTGACTTGGCAAATCTGACCCATTGTGGTGGCCGTCATCCCCATAATCAGTAATAGAGCTACTTGCACATGCTTTCATCCTTAGCTAGCAACTCGGACCTCATCCTAGCTCATAGTGAGTGATATAGCCTTTATTCTATACGAAGCTCCTGCTTAGAACAGCAAAATCGAAAGATTTCACCGCTGGTCACAGGGCCGGCTTATCAGCGCCATGACCCTGGGTGTGGAATATGGTGAGGTCTTACCTATTCACAACTTCCCAATCGAGGAATTACTCGTGGATGCCGTTCAGCAATATTTCCGAGACGTAGGGCAGTACATGCCTGCGTTCAAGGAGATTAGCATATCTCGAGACATCCGGGTGAATATCAACGCGAAGCGCCCAGACACCTTTACAGTATGCATCCCTTTTGGGGACGCAGAACTTCATGAGCGCATCACCGAGCGATCCTTGCTCAACCCGCATCTGGACCTGGTGGGCTGGGTCTTGAAGCACAAACTAAAGTGCGTGCTGCGTGAGAACAACGCACGGCACAGCTGGGAACGTACTCACCGGTGCTGCTTGTTCGGGCGTCTGTTTGATGAGCCAGAGCTGGAAGCGGAGGGTGAGTTCCTATTGCACTGCGGTGGAGCTCAAATCCCCGCAGACAGCATGAAGGGAATCTCACGTACCGCTTCTATGCCACGCATCGCGAATCGCATGGTAGCCCGTCCCCTGATCATCGTCGTTCGCGTTAACGGTGAACCTGTACGCGCACTGGTGGACTCGGGGTCCTTGGGTGATTTGGTATCCAGCACTGTGGCAGATCAGCTTCACCTGAAGCGCGAGGAATTGGTAGACCCGATTACCTTGCAGCTAGCCGTCCAGGGCTCACGGTCGAAGATCAATCATTCTGTGAATGTGAAGTTCAGCTATCAGGATATCACGGAGGAGCGAAACTTCCTCGTGGCTAACCTGAGCGGATATGACATGATCCTGGGTACCCGTGGCTGTTCCAACACAAGGTGAGCATTGGGCTCAACCCTGCTCGCGTCTGTGTCGGGAGCGCTAATTCGGTGCCTCTCGAAGGAATTGCTACTGCTCGCGTATTCGCTGGAGCTTCGGGGCTAAGCGAGACAACGCTTCAGTCCGCGCGCGAAGAGCTGCTGGATTACGCCCAACCAATATGTAAAACAGCAGCTGAAACAGGCTTACCTCCGTTCCGCGCAATAAATCATACCATTCCCCTCATTGATGAGGATAAAATCTATCCTTGGAGACCGTCGCACTGCCCCGAGGCGTTGAGAGAGCAATGGGACGCTAAACGTGGTGTTTACCTGAAGGCCGGCCGTTGGGAAGTCACAAATTCGGGGAATACTTGCCTGACGCTGTTAATCCCGAAAGTTAAAACGTCGCCGCCAAAGCTTCGCGTAGTCGTGGACTTACGTGCTCGGAATGCAAATACAAGGAAAATGACCTCGCCGCTTCCCGACATGGAAGGCATCTTGAGGCGTGCGGCACGTTGCAAGTTTCGTTCGCTCATTGATGGGCAGGATACTTACGAGCAGATACGTGTCGTGCCCGAGCATGTACCACGAACCGCCGTGAGTACACCTGATGGGAATATGGTCAGTCTCGTACTGCAGCAAGGGGATTGTAATGCACCCGCTACGTATCAATCTCTAATGAACTATCTCTTTGGCCAGTATATCGGTGTCTCCCTGGACGTATATCTTGATGATATAATTATCTACTCTAACACACTTGAGGAACATATTGAGCATGTTAAGAAAATTGTAGACGTACTGAAGAGAGAGAAGCTCTACTTGAGCGCGAGCAAGCTGCAGTAGCTCAAGCCGGAGCTGAGCGTGCTTGGGCGAATCGTGGATGATGAGGGCATCCGGATGGATCCCCACAAGGTCGACACCGTGGTTAACTGGAAAACGCCGACGAACCGTGAGCTTCTTCGCGGGTTCCTCGGCTCAGTCACGTACCTTGGCGGGGACGTCCCGGGCGTCCAAATCTCGATGGGAATACTCCACGGAATGACCGGCGACACGGTTGCATTCCGCTGGGGTTACACGCAGCAGCGCGCGTTCCAAGACGTGAAGGACTTAGTAGCACGACACCAGAATCATCACCGGAAACCGCTGGACTATCGTCCGACGGCGCCGAAAATCTGGCTTGTAACAGATGGCTGCAGGACTGGTGTGTCTGGTGTCGTGTGCCAAGGTGATGACAGGAAGCAGGCCAGTGTGGCCGCATTCTTCTCGGCGAAATTAAATTCTGCACAGCAGAATTACCCCGTGCATGAAATTGAGATGCTGGCGGGGGTTGAGGCGATGCTTCGGCACAGCAACATCCTACAAGGATGTAAATTCACTTGGGTCACAGACCATAAGGGGTTGATTCACTTAGCGAATCAAAAGGACCTGTCTGGACGCCAAGCACGCTGGATTGAGAAGATATCCAGTTTTGATTTCGAGATACAATACATACCTGGGACGGAAAACGTCCTCGCAGATGCTCTTTCTCGAATATATTCGAACGAGGCTCCGGGTACCGTTCGCGCTCGTTGTGAGTATACCTATCATGATGTTGTTAATAACAACGACTTGGATATGGACTCGATATCCATGCCTGTGTTTGCGGGTATGGAAGCGATGGCGCTTTCTAGTGACCGGGTAACACGTTCGATGGCCCGCGCAACCAGGGAGGCTGACGCCAAGCCAATAAACAATTCATTTGGGTACAAAACGGGTATGCCCCCAAAGGAGGGCGGGGATACAAGCCAAAAACTCAAAACGCATATATCTAAGAAGCAGAAGAACGAATCCGCGGCGACTAGCACCGGGGATTCGTCGCCAGCGTCACACGCTGGTGAGGATCGTGGTGGTCATAATCAAAAGCGGAAAGCCGCCGTTGACAGCGCGGATCCATCATCAGCAGACATCTCTCGGCAGGATCTGGCCGTTGATCCCGCGGAAGCAAATATCGGCAAGCCTGCCGACGGACGTCGCGTCATCAACGGAGATCAGCCATCAGACGGATCAACTATGCTTGAACTTGACCAACTAGACGATTCGCTAATTAATGTCGTGAACTCTGGCTGGCAAGGACTGGACCTGCTCAAACTCTTAGCCCACAAATACAACGAGGATCCTTTCTTCAAACACATCTTGGATGCACCCAAGACCTTCCGCAACTTTGAAGTTGAGGAAGGCTTGATTTACCTTAAGGACACTGATCATCGTGTTCTCTGCGTTCCAAAGCTAACCTACCGAGGGAGGAACATTCGCGAGATCGTTATCTCCGAGGCGCACTCTATCCTCGCCCATTTGGGGCTGAGGAAAACTCTGGATTACCTTCGAGACCACTTTTGGTGGAAGGAGATGGTTGATGATACACATAGCTTTTGCGAGTCTTGTGCTACCTGCAAGCGCAGCAAGCCAAGCAATCAAAAGCCCCATGGGCTATTGCACTCCCTCAATCCTCCATTGGAGCCATGGGACGCGATTTGCGTAGATTTCATCGGTCCACTACCAGAATCCAAGAACCGTGATGGTGTGTTCAATTCGCTGGTAGTCGTCATCGACTTGTTGACCGGAATGGTTCACATTATACCTACTCGGATCAACTACACGGCACGCCAAATGGCGGAACTCATGTTCGAGCACATCTACAAGATTCATGGATTGCCGAAATCCATCGTGAGTGATCGAGACTCACTATTCACCAGTGTTTTCTGGAAACGGTTGCATGAACTTATAGGTATCAAGCTCCGTATGTCGAGCGCCTATCATCCTGAATCCGACGGCAGCACCGAGCGCGCCAACCGCACTGTAACGCAAATGTTACGCCAGTGTATCGGACCAAAACAGAAGGACTGGGTGAGTAAATTGCCTGCCATCGAGTTCGCGATGAATTCGGCGCGCTCCGAGACGACGGGATACCCGCCGTTCTTCTTGAACACGGGGCGTATGCCGCCCTCACTCCTCTGGAACTCGGACCGGTCCCGAGAGTATCCGGGGGTGGCTAAATTCGCTCTGCAGCGCCGCTTGGCGATCATTGCCGCACACGACAGCACGATCGCTGCCCGGGTTAAGCAAACTCGTTCCGCGAACCGCAAACGCCAGCCCGCTCCGTTCGAGGAAGGTGATCTGGTGTACCTGTCCTCCAAGAATGTGAAGTTCGAGAAGGGCCTCGCCCGTAAACTAATCCCCAAATTCATAGGACCCTATTCCATACTCCGGGATTTCGGGAACGGATCGTTCCAGCTGGAATTACCCGCTAATATGAAACAAAGGGGTGTGCATGATATATTCCACTCCTCTTTGTTAAGGGTACATGTTCCTAACGATGACCGTCGCTTTCCAGGCCGGCTTGAGTGCCAATTGGGCATTGCTCTCGATGACGAAACCAATGAATGGGCAGTTGACCGAGTCGTGAGTCATTATGGCCGCCGTTCCACTGCTCTCTTCGAGATTTTGTGGAAGTCCGGAGATAGGAGCTGGATGCCGTATTACCAGGCCAAGCGTCTCCAGGCCCTTGGCGAATACTTTGAAGCCGTAGGGGTTTCCGATGTCAAGGAACTCCCCTATGGATCTGGTAAACCACCAGCCGACGGAGAGGAGATCTTCATTGGCTCGGTAATGTCCTATTTTTGGGACTGGACGGCTAACCGTTTTAATAGGGCGCATCTGGAGGAATTTGCCAACCACCCCATTCATCCCACCATGATGCATAACTCCTCCCTTCTGTCTGCTCTCGCCCCTCCCATCACTCCTTCCGACCTCGACACCTTCAGCACCGCCGTCTTCGACACCGTCCGTCTCCCGGACCGCTGGGTCACGTTCAACAAAATCCACTTGTCCGAGTCTACTTTCGTCACATTAGAGATCGCTGATGTATCATAGAGCCACGGTCTGGTCGGTACTTCGTGCTTCGTGCTTGGCGAAGTTCTTCCACGATCGCCCGCGCGGCCCACGCACATTCAGTACCGCATGTCCGACTGATTCGGGTGAGGCTGGGGCGCTGGACGGCGGACGTGGTGGTATACAGATGCCGTACTCGTCTCTTCTCCCCCTCCCTTCTGGTTCCTAGGACCTCCTCTCCCCCTCGTCTGTGGCGGAGCAGCGAGGGACATGTCGGTGCGGCGCTGCAGACTCGGGCGATGGGGCGTGGGATGAAGAGCTGTAAATTCTATGAAGGTGCGGATCGTCCCCCCTCCATCCCGCCCGCGCGCGTCGGCTGATCGGGCGTAGGCAAGGGATGATACGCACCTCGGACTTTGCGCGTCCGCGTCCTTGCGCTGTTGTGTGTATCATCCTCACCCCGCCCCTCTCTGCGTCGGCCGATCGAACGCACTTCGCACGTCCCCGTCGTTCCGCTGCGCTCCCGTCAAGCGCGTGTCGTCCCCCACTCCGCTTCCCTCCCGCCCGCCGCATCTGCTGATCGTACCGTGCGCAGGCTCGAGCGGTGCGCCGGTCGCACGCACATCCGACTCCGAGGCGTCCCTCGCCCGCCTGCCCCGTGCGCGCATCGGCTCGCGACGCTGCGCACTTCGCACGTCCGCGCCGTTGCGGTACCGTGCGTATCATCTAGCGCCCCTCCCGCCCGCCCGCCCGCACGTCGGCTGGTCGGGCGTAGGTTGGGCGTAGGCGAGAGACCACGCGCAGGTCGGACGCACTTCGCGCTTCCGAATCCAAGTTGGAGGCGTGGAGTCGGACTGACGCGGAAGTGGAGGCGGACGAATGAATACGATACGTGACATTTGTTGTCCGCTGCATTTGTGCTCGAAGCACCGGTGGGTTCGTTGCCCGGCGCCCGACAACGTATTCGGACCAGGGTGCGGCGTGTGCTGGGTGCGCAGGGCTTGCGGTGCGTGGAGCAGATGTGGGGCGTGGGCGGGTTTGCGACCGAGGTGGGCGCGCGGAGGGCGGGCGGGGCATGGAGCGGCGCGTGCCGCTGTCGTTCGTGGCTTTGGAGGGCAGCATGCGCGGAGCGTGGACGAAGCGGCTGCGGACGTGCCGGACGAGAGGAGGTACGGGCGGTATGCGGGGTCGTTCGAGGGGCGGGTTACGAGGCGGGCGGGTTTGCGGGGTGCGGTGCCCGGACGCAACGGCCGGGTGATATGCGCAGCCGTGGGCGCGCGGAGCGAGAGTTGGGGAGGGGTGCGGCTGCGGGGCGGCTGATGTGATACGGACGGGCGGAATCCGAAGCTGGTTCAGTTTCCTCCAGATCGAGCACTCTGCGCCATGACTCCATTTTAGCCCCAACCTCCCTGAAATTCGCGTCTCATTCGGCTCGGGAAGCTCTCAAATTATCGGACGACTTTCAACGGCGCTACGCCACACCGATTATATTGCAAATTGTAGTTCGCGGTCGATTCTCCACCAGGTACGCCCGCTGTCATCGGAAGTTAACCTTCGACTGACAGAGCAATGCGCTTCTAGTTCATTTTGCCGTATATCGTATTCCTCCGTCGTTCACTACTTCCCCATCTCCCCATCTCCCTCGCTTTTCCTCCCCACCTCTATCTACGCTCCGCCGCCTTTCTCGGTGTCATTCAACCCCGTCGGCATGTTTTGCACCGGAACTCCGTCCGCACTCGCCGCCACACCGTTGCTATCGCTCATCCAGCTGACGATTCCGCACCGATGGTCCCTAGTATACGCTCGTGCAAATCTCGTATAAATGTGCTGGTTCACAAGGGTGCATGTCTACGCTGATTTTCGGTGGTCCATTGAGATTCTGAACATCAATAACTATTACAGGTTGTAGAAGCTTGTGAGGTCTGTGAGAGGCTGATGTTCATTGGTAACTGATGGAATTCAATGGGTTTCCGGGAGGTCGAGACCCATTGAAACACGCTGTAAACCAGTGCATGACGTTGGAGAATGGCGGAATCCAGTGGAGCTGCAATCTTACCAGGTCCACTGGAGTGTAATAAATCGGTAACAGTATGCTGCGACATCCATCGTAGCCCAGTGGTCCCAACAGAGGTAGGTGGTCCAATGGAATACACCGGTGTGCATTGGTGGGCATTGGCATACCCATAGCCCTAGGATTTAGCCTCCCGGTATGAAGCTAGCCATAGGAAGTGTTGTCTAGGGAGCCCAACCTCTCAATCTGCCACCAATTTTTTCATCAGTTCGTGGCTGCACTACCGCCTCGGATTGAAGGTACCTACACAGCTGCGACATCTCGCAGGCAGGAGGCTCGTCGAAGGGTCGTGGGGAAACACTATCCTGGAACGTGTTTGGAAAATTGCTGAAGGGCCGGGACACAGTCATGGATATAGAGTTAGATCCAGACGAGTTCGAAGCATACACGAAGCGCTGGGCTCTCAAGTGGCACTAATTCCAAAAGACCTTTCCAGAGACATCCCAGGAGAACATGGATGGCATGGGCCGCGACGAAATCCGCACGCGCATTACCTGGCTGGTGAGTTACAAATTTCCTTTGGCCCTCGGAGAATCCGCACCAAGATTTTGTGAAGGAAGGGGACCTCTCTCACCAATGTGGAACGTGGGCATAGAACCTCAAATGAAATTCAAGATGCCAGGGTGCCGTATTTCGGCCCTCAGAAGCGTATTTTGGTGGGTGGTCAACTACCCCGTTTTCTGCCTTTTTGGGAAAGTTTGCCGGAGGAAATTCACTCCGGCTTCAAAACGGCATGTAAATTCACCAAGTTATTTTGGACTATTCATAGGATGCAGGCCTTCATTATGAACGTGCATGAACCCGGTGCGGCGACCGGTAGCTACAGTGTTACACCGAAAACACTTAGGTGGTCAACTACCCAGTCTCCAACAGTACCTTGCTGAGGGAACTGAATCTGAATCTGAATCTGAATCTGAATTCTATTTATGCTGTACCTGGCCTTAGGGGTTATGCAGCAGTACACTAGGTGTAAACTAGTCGAAGGGGAAATATAAGTAATACTAAGTATCGGGGGTTATTTTGAGTGACAATTTATATGTATAAGAGTGTGAGAGGGGAAACTCTTTGCAGTAGGTAAATGGATGATGGTGCTGGGCAGAGAGTCCGAGAGGGGAGGGAGACAATGTGCATGGGGGTATTTGGTGTGAGATGGTAGTATTAATACAGGAGACAAACCCCGTGGTTTATGCCCAATTTATGGCAGGTTTTGCTGATCTCTTCCGACTGGGCATGGCTTCAAGTCCCGGCATGGGCAATCTTTTAAATCACACAATTTTGTTTCCAGAAATGGCCAAAACATCTCCTGCCATTGTGTTGAACAGATATAAAGCACTGTTAGTTTGCATAATATGCGCAGATGTCTTATTTCATTTGATAAAAGCTGTTTACACCTTCATTGGTGTCTTTTGCAGTCATCTTTGAAAGAAAAATCCATGAAATATGTGTGCCCTAAGTATGGGAAGAGAAAGATGCTTTCCGATGTCTACCACACCTTATGCGGGCCAGACACACTTTTGCTAACCTTGTCTTGTCACTTTGCAGACAGTTTGGTATCGGATTCCCTCTAAAAATCCAATTTTTAAGACAACCTTCCCCCTCCTTGGGGCCCAACTTCAGGGAGAATGATACACAATTTCCCTCCCATACAGTTTTCTGTGGTTCCTTGATCCACCGCTTTTAATCAATTCATATCATTCAAAAAACAGTGTTTTTATTCTAAGTAAATTACACGGCAATGGAGTAGGGTATGAACCATGTGCTGGTAAAATATTGGGGCGATACAATGGGTTTCTAGCTATGTTTCATTCAAAATACTTTTGATGGCCAAATGTCAGACTTTTGGTCCTTGATCCACGTGTGGCATTTGCGATCACCTTGTCTCCGGCCACCTCGCACACGCTCTACTCGTCGTCCGAGCCCGAGCTCGAGCCCTCCGACCCATCGTCGGTCGGCTATGGTACAAATACTCTCGTGTTTGTCTTCGGGTTTGAGTGCATTGTGCTGATACGCGTCCAGTGCTTTTTTTTAGATTTGCTGCCTTCTTCCCGGCGGTTTTCCACTTCTTCAAGGAGTCGGAGAGGGCTTTCCCCATCGTTTTTAGAGCAGTGGACGTAGTGGCAAGCAGGATATGGATGTGGTAGAGGAGAAGCAAAATTTAGTTGCGCGTTTCTTTGACGTCCCGCAAAGAAACCGAATTGCGGCCTCATTTCCTGGCCAAATCACTCGGACCAAAGGACTGAAATGAAGCTGGGACGTCTATGAATAAAATCCAGTACCCAATTGAGCAAGGATTTGTGCCCAATGAGCCGCAACGAGGCGAAGAAAAAGTGGTGATCATCAAAATTGCACCCTTTTCGGGACGAATCCATATGCCGACGGCGCTGCACAAGGCTGATTAACTCCAAACTCTCAATATATACGGACCATACTATGTTCAGGGCTCGTACCAAATACCTAAGGAGAAGGGACTGAATTACGCTCGATATCATTATTTTACAAAGTTTGGATCAAGGAACCGCAGAAAACTGTATGGTACAGCAGTGCCTCCAATCAACAGACATTTAACTCTGCACCAGTCATAAAACCCTGGAAATATCTATCCTTGTACCAGATTTCGGGGGAATGCTGGTATACATTGTTCCACCCGTCCTAAATATAAGCTCATCTGAACTTTTTAGTGCATCCAGACACCACTTGGAGGCATACTGACTTTCAACCCAAATGTTTAAAAGATTGCCTGTTCCGGGACTTGAACCCGACGCCCACTGGGTCCAAATCAGCAAAATCCGTCATAAACCGGGCATAAACCATGGTGATTTATGAGATCATAAACCACGGGGTTTGCCTCCTGTGTAAGTAGATGAGTAAGGCAACGGAGGGAGGGAGACAGTAATGAAAGAGGAAAAGAAACAACTCAACTAAATCTATGAGTATCGGTAATAAACTTGGTGACGGCTTTGAGGAGTTGGGGGTGATTGAGCAGGGAGCGGATGTCAACAGCGCCAAGGAATCCGGCACTGTACGAGGTGTGCTGAAGTGGCGGACGCAAGTGATCCCATGCGGGGCAGTGAAGAAGGAAATGTGCTCGAGTTTCTCTTGAAGCACCACAGGCATCACACGAGGGAGAGGATGTGAGTCGACAGCGGAATCGGTGGGCATTGAGGGATGAGAAGTCCATGCGTAGCTGACAGAGGAGGAAGATATTAGCGTGCGAGGCAGAGGAGAGATATGGCGAGCGCAAAATTTGCGAGGGCGGGGAGGCATCACTCTCTCGAAGGCCGCGACCTGTCGTTGAAACCGTCCACTGGTGTTTCCACCGCTCGAGAATGCGAAGATCGATCTGATGCCTGCAAGAGGTGAGGGACATGGGGACGGAAAGTGCTGGAGGGAGAAGGGTGGTGGCCTTTGCAGCATCATCGGCGAGCTCACTCCCCGTGGTGCCTATATGAGCAGGGTCCAGAGGTTATTGATACGGAGGCCCGGGAGACGCCGCATCGCCGCACGAACGAGTTTATTGTAGAGGATGGCATAGAACTGTGCTGCTCGTGGTGTTGTAGAGACGATGGCCTTCAAGCCTGCTTGAGAGTCGGAGACAATCAGAATAAGATAGGCACCACCACCGAGAGTGTGTTCCGTTGCACGTAACAGCCCCTCGATTTCGCCCTCTGCCACTTGACCATCATATCAGCTAATGGAATTTCGGGTCGGACTGCGGTAGTTCGGGCACAGTGAGAAAACTAACAACTTGCTTCTTCCCTGCGGAGTGAGCTCGGGAGTAATTTCCGACAGAATAGGTTGAGTGGGATTTCCTGCTGTGAACAAGCTAACTAAGTCGCTAGACAATGGAACTTGAATAAATCAAATGTTCAATGGTTTGGGAAGAGGAGGCCGGAAGTGTTGGACTTTCGGGTCTCTGCGAGTGAGGCGTTCGGTTGACCACTAACCCACAAACGAGAGAACGCAGAGAACGGTCAGTCGGGCAAACGAAAGTCGCCTGGACTCTCCCAAACACAAATTTACATTCTAGCTAAACGAGCGACCGAGTCCTTCAAGGAATTGAAAGTGTCAAGAGAATCACCAATAAATAAGGGTAAGATTTCCTCGACGTTGCGCCAATAAAGCAGGAACGCCGCCGAAGACCAGCGTCCTTGTTTCATCACAATGCACGGGTCGACACCGTTAAGAAGCAAGTGAGTAGTACCACCGATGCAAAACCATGACCATACAAGGCCGCCATACCAGCCGCCGACCAGATGCCGTTGCAGGTATCCATAAAATCAGTGCGCGTTAAATGCGCCCAGCCGGATGCAGTGGCGTAGGCGAAGAGCGGGGCGGAAGGAGGAACGGACGCGTTGACGTGGAGGTGATTTTCGAATGCTGAAACTGCATCCACATCGTCAAAGGTCTGGGTAGAGGTGAGCCAGTCACCGGTCATCTGTGTTTTGGTGTAAGGGACTTTGAACCGCAAAAATTTATGGCCATTCGCTGCGACACCACGCTTTATGGGGCAACCGCGAGTTACGTTGCGAGAAGGATTGAACTCGGGAATAGACTTGATGAGAATCTCACCCAGCCTTGCGCAATCCCTCCAACCCGTGCAAGCTGCTGCCCAAATCGCGGAGTCACGGGTGTTGGATAAATCGAGAGTAGAGCGAAGAACAACCATATGGTTGAAAGAAACGGGATCCCGGGGCGGTCGGCGGGATGAGGGCGGTGCGAGCTTCGAAACACCTTTCTTGGTACGTTTCAACAGGTTGGCACCATGCCAGGGGGCATTGTTGACAGCGTGCCAAAGTTGAAGGCCAGCTAGCCAGGTGTTAACCGTACCGCTCGAGACGTTCCCAGCGCCGTAGGAAGAAATAAAAATCGAAAGGAGGGTCTCGCTCGCGGGCATCCTCTCGGACTCGGGTATATTGTAGAGGTCGCAGAAATGGTTGAATCGCAAAAGACCCGCACCATAGTTTCCATGAGTGGGTTCATCGACGGACGCCAGGAGAACGTCTCGCCAACGCGAAAGCAACTCAGGAGGGAAGGTAGCCGAGAGTGAGTTTAAGGAGTGGAAGGTATATGGGGTGCGCCAGGAAGACAGGCGCTCCTTCGCGAGGACATGGGGACGATAGGGCGATGGTTTTAAGCGATTGTAAGGGTTGGTTGAAAGTCGAGGTCCCGTATGTTTGCGGGCAGATTGCGGCTGAGAAGGGGAGACCGAAGACCCCGACTCATCTGCACGCAAACGCTCAGCTCCAGCTGAGCGAGCTAAGGCTAACCTAGATATAAGTTGAGGAAATAAAATTCAACCAAGTGCGAATGGAGTATACCTGTGCATTCAACCAAAAATTGGGAAAGCTCGTCATTGAGCATAAAGGGAATATGAAGGCGCGAATGGTGCGACCCGAAATTGCCGCGGGAGATCGGGTCAGCGAGATTATCGAGAGAGGGGACGTAAGATGGGGTGATGGTCAAGTTACGGGGGATTAGCAAATCCGTGATGCGACGGATGGAGAGGTTGCGAGAAATATTCCGTGAACGGCCGCGTTTATACGCATCGATCACGGAGGTGTTGTCGCCGTGAACTATGATGTCCACATCGAGTAAATCATGCTGCGCTACAAGCCACATGCATGCGAACTCGAGTGCAATGGACTCGGCCCAGCCGATGTCGCGGCCTTCAGCTTTCCAGCCCGGCAATAGCCTCCAGGCGGCCCATGACGAACCGATTAGTATTCCGACTCCGAAATCCGTCGAAGCGTCGACCCAGACGTCCAAGTCGATGGTTTTCCGAATCAAAAGAGAGCGAGAGACGTCGGTTAGGGATAGGGTATGCTCCCACCAACGGAGGTCGTTGCGCGCCGCCACGGTGAGGGTGTGCGGAGTCCATTCGTTGGGAAATTTGGCGATCATGGAGGTGAGGGAGGGTAGAAACAAGCGCCCATCGCGGTACACGAAAGAAACATGCTGGAGTGTTCCCTGGATAGAACGGATCGCGGGGAGTTTGACCTTCTCGGACTCGGCCGAAGCTAGGAGGCGTGAAACCTTTCCCAGGTACTTCAAGCGTTTCTTCTCGGAGAGCGAAACCCGCTTGTTAGCCAAATCGAAGTGGAAACCTGTATAGTCCGTTTCGAAGGCGAAATCGTGACCTTTGACCCCGAGGTCGTTCCAGACCATCCCCAGCGGTTCGCTAATGGAGAGGATCGTCCCGAGGTCGTAGGCATATGAGTACGAGACAGAACCGTCGGGGAGAAGACGGGAAGACAGGGGGAATCTGAAGAACTCGTAATCGTCCACCCATTTGGGCACGGGTGCGATGCCTTGGGCGCCCAGAATATCCACGAAGGCATCCGCCGCAGTACCTTGCACATTGCCCGAAGTGGTGAGCCCAAATGGGAACGTATGGTCTGGCCAAATGGCGTCCCGCCAAAGGACTGGTAAAGCCCATTTGTGCTTCGCGGCCACAGGCGAGCAACGGAAGGCGTGGGACTGATCCAGAGAGGCCACCTGGGTCCCAGGAGGAGCATTCGCGACCTAATGAACACAAATGTAAGCCAGATGGGCCAATACGCGGGACAGACACCCAAAACTGATGCCAAATGGGCACAGAAATAAACGCCAAATGGGCGCGTAATAAACGCCAAATGGGCGCGTAATAAACGCCAGAT
This sequence comes from Mycena rosella, assembly GCA_029378255.1. Lineage (NCBI taxonomy): Eukaryota > Fungi > Basidiomycota > Agaricomycetes > Agaricales > Mycenaceae > Mycena > Mycena rosella. The sequence goes on along the minus strand of JARKIE010000030.1, from coordinate 98,735 downwards.
GGGCGCGTAATAAACGCCAAATGGGCGCGTAATAGACACCAAATGGGTGCGTAATAAACATCTGAACGACGCGTAATGGAGGGAAGGCAAAGGCCCCGAAAGAATTGAAATATAACTCACAATGTCCGCCATCGCAGCACAAGTATGCCAACGAATAGAAATGTCCTTGGCATCCAGCCAGGAGTTTGTAGAATCGCCAGCGCCATCCAGAACCGAATTATTCTGGATCATGCGCCATTTACCTCCGCCCTCCTTCTCGACAAGACCGAGTGGGGCAGTGCGAAAATGACCGCCAAAAAAAGCGTGGGCTTCGTCGATGGTATAGGGACCGGACATGCGCCCACAGAGACTTCGCCAGCGAGGTATTCGTCAATAAAGGAAGGATTGAGATCGGTGGTGGACATATTAGGGGGGGTAAAGGTGAAAGAGGGAGAAGGGGGATTGCCGATTGGAGAGCCATACAAAATATCGTGAACCAGATTAGGGTATCGTTCCAGGAGGTGTAAGTCACGTAGAGCCGTCGTCCATCCCTCTGCATGGTACGGCGTGACAACCCTTCGGAAATCAGTTTCGAGTGCAACCCGCCGCTCCGTGGTGAGAGTCGGCGCAGAGGGAGCAAATGTGGAGGGCATGGTTCGCACCGGTAGTCTGGCAGCTGCCGTAGTTGAAACGCATGCAGACCGGCCGGTTATCGTGGATCCGAAAAAGCCCGTCGCGGTTCCCGAAAATGACGAAGTTGCGCCCGTGCCTGTTCGGGTTGGTCTCCTTGCAGGTCGTCGCGCTGTGGCCGATGCGACCACATCGAAAGCACAGAATGGGACGCTGGTGCCCACCGTCCTCCCTTTCGTACGGCTTCTGGCGATCCTGCCGTTCTCTATTAATACGGGCGCCGCCGGACGACTCTCCTTTGGACTGAGAAGAGCCGCCAGAAGGATGGCTCGTCATGAGGTGGAAGTTCTTCGCGGACTGAAGAGCATCACGATATTGAGAATTCTGCATGTCAATGATGTAGGGGCGAGTGAAAAATTGACTGCGTATCTTCCTATCGAATGCCCTGTACGCCGGGAACCAGATAGCAAGCTCTGGATCGGAGAGAATCCCGTCGTAATGTGTCGCGAAGCTCCGAAAAATCTTGTCGCCCGAAGAGCGCTCCAGAAAGGTAAGGAAGGTGTTATAGCAGGTCAGGAATGTTGCCTGGTCCAATGTGTCCTCGCCCGGGAATTCAGCGGTATCGATGACCGTAACCCTCGTGGTCTCGCCAGTTCCATGTTTCACCGTCTTAACATTGCTCGAGCGAATCCGCTCGAGCGATGCAGGCAAAAATAGGGTCAACGGGGGAGAAATCCCGTTCTTGGCCAACGAGAATATCGAGTCCGGGATTGAGTTATCGTTGGCGAGGAAGCTGTTCTTCTCCGCAACGAGATCGTCGAAGAGAAGCTTGGAAGTGGGTGCCGAGGTATCTGTGGGCTGAAGAGGAGCCGCAGGTCCTCCGCTAGGCTGGACTTTCTCACCGGATGGAATCTCCATCAAGAAAGGGGTTAACTCGTCTACCTCGTCGTCCGAGACGTTCTCCTGCCCAGCTTTCCTGCGCTCCTCCCGATTGTTGTTTCGCTCCAAACGAACTATGTTCATCTTCTTGAGGACCGCCAAAGCCTCAGACGTCAAGACGACATTGCCCGCCGCCAAGATAGGGGCTACCTGCGGACCATGAAGGTGCGGACTGGTCTGGCCGGATATTCCAGAATTGTCGGTAGCCATTTTAGTGTAGTAGAGGAGAGAGTTAAGAAGAGAAGCTAGAGACAACGAAGTTCACAACCGCAAATTTCTGAAGTGCGAGAGTGTCGAAGACAAGTTATCCGATCAGCGATCACTGTCGCATCACTCTCTTAGTCAGCCTATGTTGAGCTCGCGCTCGCAGGCTCCCTTGGAGCTCAACTGTCCAAATTTGCTGCGTGGTCCAAGCGTTGTCTCGTGAGTGACCTCCAGCCAAAGTTCCGGAATGCGTAGTTGTACCCATGGGGAAAGCATATCCCACAAATGGTGCATGCATCACGGTGGGCAGGCTCAGAGGGAAGAAGAGAGGATGGAGATGAGTCCAGAAGAAGAAAGGACCACAACATATACCAACGAACGAGGAGCATCTCGTTACAGAACGGTTAATGGGGCCTAAGTGCACGTGGATCAAGTACTAATACCGGGACTTTGTACAGTACTGTTGAGCTGGGCAGTTCATCCTAGAACTTGAACAAAGCTATGATCTGTACCATAGTGTACCATCCAGTAGGAATGCCAGCAAGATATTAATGACCCAATTCAACGGGATCAATAGGTGAGCCATCGGAATATTCCTTGCCTGTACTGCCATCTTCGCATTAAATCGAGGATATACTAGATGGAGCGCACACATTATTCTGATGTGCCACACCATTTCGGCAGATGCCACAGATTCTCGCAAATGCAACACATTTTCGTCAAGTCCTATTTAGGCGTTCGGATCAATTGGGCTGTCCACGTGTCAATCGTGATGGAAATTTTTGCTCTTTCCTCTTAACCACCACCACGATTACCTGCCCGCATCGCATCCAATGTGCCTCCACCCTCGCCTGACGTCGCCGACGCTACCACAGGACAACGCCGCCACTGGCTTACCCGTCAGTCGCTGTATGAACGTACACCGTCTTGTACTTACCAGGTATGTTGCAGTCGAAATGCTGATGTCATTAACAACCCACTGCCAGTGCGGGGCCATATGTGCCGCCATCGGTGTGCTGCTCAGCGCAAGAGGGAGTAACAAGCCAGCATTCTGCGCTGAGCAGCGCCGCTCGAGCCGGGTGCGTCGGCTCTCGCTATGGCGGCGCACAATGATTGCGCGTCCAGTCGTCGCATTCCCTGACGCAGCCCGCATCCCGGTGCCCTCACCCCCTCCACGCCCACCTCCCACCATACAATTGGAACCGATACGTTGTCGCGGTGGCGCCATGCAAACGGCGCCGGATGCTCAGCATCCACCTCAGCGTGCCCTCATTCACGCCGCCGAACACGTTGCCACGTCGTAGAATGCGGACCTCGCGGGTCCCGTGTTTGCCAGAAGTATTAGTCTCGATTCAAGACGTTCGGGTGCATCCGGATCACCGGAACATCGGAGATTTAAAAATGAAGCGCAGAGATGGCACCCGAACGTCTGGTGCACTTCATATAGTAACACCTCCCATCGAGTAACATTTGTGATCCCATCGCCCCATCGCTGTCATTGTCATCAACGGCACCATCGGCACGACCAGACACCTACGCTACCTCGAGTCTCGACGACGTCGCGCTGCTCCGCTTCCCTTCGTTAAATTTCACTGGCGCCGTCCATATATTACGCGAGGGTTGGGATGCCGTCAAGAAGACTCGGGCACGACTCGGCCCGGGCCAAGACGCGTGCTGATATGGCAGCAAAGTTGAATTTAAATTGCAGGTGCTTTGGCTGAGTGCCTTACCCATGTCAGCATGTTGGCGCAAAGGAGAATCCTCGATGAAGATGGCGTCCATGGCGCGAAAGATGGGACGGGCCAACGGATCGATTGATTGATGACGCAATAATCACATATGTGACCCGATAGGGGGTGTTGCTATTCCTGTAACCGATTTGGGGAAACAGGCCTAATCCATTCTCCGATCATGGCGGCTTCTACCGGCTTTCCTTTTCCGTTCATCGGTAAGTTCCGAGACCCAAGTCTAGACTCCTTCCTTTTCTGGCCTTCTAAAAACAGCTTTCCTTTTCTCATCTTGCCGCGGCAACTCCCGAGACGAGCCCAGATTCTGGTGTCCTAACGCAGTTTCTCATTTTGCCGCGGCAACTCCCGAGCTGAGCCTAGATTACTTCCCTTTCCGGCCTCCTCATTGGAAATTCAAACTCAGATCGACTTTTGACAGTTTAATACTGATGCGACAGACAGTCACTGGTCTATGTACATGTATGTAACAAAATCCAAAATTTCGAAAGCAGGTTGAGCAGCATGTATTCCCGAGCAACGAAGAGCACACCAATGCATCCTATTTATGCTACGGTCTGTCAGAATTTGCATTCTCAGTGATGTTTGTAAGCAGCACAGTTAATGTGGAGGCACTGTGGAGGTTACAGGGGTGCCCGGAGGGCCTTATGAATACGAATTGCCCCAGACGTTCTGGAGAGATTACCGCGCTTCATTTTTAAAACTCCGACCGGAGATGATCCGAATCATGATGGGATACTATTATTAGAAACTATTACTCTCTAGTCTAGATTTACTTGTCAGGTGATAACCGTAGATCGACCTTCCGCCGTGGCTGTTGCTCTGTGGCAACTACATTCATTTAAACATTATAAAGTAGCTACAACCATAGAGAGCATACTCAGGCATCTCTCTGTATTTTCCTTTTGATTTATACCTGCGTGCTGTCCTCGGAAATCGAAACTCTATTCGTGTGAGTTTCGTGCACAGCCACACCATCGGAAACTAAATCATGTACCACACCCCAAATTTCTGGTTTAAGACGAAAACTTGGACACAATATACCTTAGAAAGTAACCTATATCCACTCTGGGGACACACAACTTACCAGGATCTCACTGAGGTCTAGGGCGGGTTTCCCAATCGGGCATTTCCTAATCCGGAACGCCGACCTACGGTATGGGATGCGCCAATGAAATCAGACCATACATCAGGTTTTTTTTCCCCCACCAAATCTATAAAAAAAAAACTTTGATTTATGGTCTGACTAGGGAGACTAATTAGTCTCAGCATGAAGCGCGGTATCCCTCCAGAATGTCTGGGTTACCGAGACTACAGAAGTATTATATGTTATATACGCGGTTGTTACATTGTAGTATAAGCAAATAATAATAATGAATATTTCGGACTTCAGCAATAATTGTTGGGGGTACCGCGACTGACAACTTTCGGTTGTGCCCCATAAGCCACACATGGTAGCAAAAAATGTGTGGCATCTGGGGGAAGTGTGGCACATCAAAAAGTGTGTGCGCTCCATCTCGTCTATCCTCGGATGTACATTTGCGGAAAACCAACGGCCGGACACGCCTACCATCTCAGTCTCCGATGTCAGGGACTGATGTCCCCATCTGGTGACTTGTTCCCGAAGATATGTTACCGCGTGGAATGCGGCCAAACGTAACCTGGCCGTCCTGACATGTGTCCGCGGATTCAGGGTGCGTGTGCGTTTTTCAGCCCAGCTAAACATGGCTTTTTACGACAGGGTCCAGCCTAGTCCAGCCTCTTGAGAAGGACCTACTCCACAGAATGCATGGTTCCTCGAGAGGCCCCGCCGAACGTTTTGCGAGGAAATAATGCCACCCGACTGGCGCCGAGACCTCCCATCACGCTCGAAACACAAATTTTGCCACCATTGACCAACTTTCATGAAAGATGTACCACCATCTATGTATAACGGCCAACTTGATTGATCGTCGGTCCCAGATGACGTGTATAATATGAGCGTTAAGGGTCCTAAATTCTTTGGGGTATGAATCTAAATTGGGCATGATTAAACTGACTTTCCCGTACCAAAACAGGAAATAGGCTCTAGGGAAGCCTCCGAGTCTCTGAGTCTCTGAGGGCGCTAGCTGGCTAAGACCTGAGATCAATTCGATGTATAGAGCCGAACGCTGAATACAGCCCAATCGAGGCCTACGAACCATCGGATCGTTGGGCTAAATTCGACTATCTTAGACATTGCCACGCCCCTGACAGCGGAACCGCGTGAAATGTTTATATCAAAGCCACCGCCCCACTCTTCTTGATACCCCGCACCGTCCAGAACTTGGCACGAGAGCCTGGACCCTCAGCGTGCGGCGAGACTTATGCACTCTGTGGGCTTGGGAATATATCGAATGGCTCCACCGCTCCACAGTTGACGAGCGCGTAGTTCCTTTGTTTATCAAGGAATTTTTCGCCGCGTCATCCCAAGAAAATGTATAAATGGTAGGGCCATCTCTCCCACATTCCTCACTCGAAATCCTCCCTCTGTAGTTCAAGCTCTCCAATAAGCCTCTAAAGATGTTCTCCAAGCTCTCAATCGTCGTTACTTCGGTGCTCATTGTGAGCCTTCATCTTTTATACAGTATTCACATACTAATTGGCTGTCCAGACCCTTGCTGCCGCCATTCCCAACACGACACCCCCGGTGACCCCCCCTACCTCGAACCAGTGCTGCAGCAGCGTCCAGTCGTCCAGCAGCAGCGCCGTCTCCGCCGTTGCCGCCCTCCTCGGCCTCGACCTCTCCGGCCTCGACGTCCCCGTCGGCTTGGGCTGCAGCGCCATCACCGTCATCGGCAATAACTGGTTGGTTATCACATATGTCGAGAATTCTATCAGCCGCTGACCCGTGCCGCTAGCGGTGGAACTACGGTCACCTGCGATGCTCCGGAGCAGGAGTGGGGCAGCCTCATTGCCATCAACTGCCTCCCCATCACTCTTTGAGGTGGAGAAGGTTCCCGGAACGAGCGGGAAAGGTCGTAGTCTGATGTTATGAGATTTTTGAAATGATTATCCCTGTTTTCTGGAATGACCAAATCAACCCCTCAAATCTGTTTTTCTTTTGCCGCTCTACAAAGTTTAACTAGCGGTATATGCACTTGGCAGAATGATATTGCTGAGGGATCCGTTCTCGGGCCGTCTCGAGTTTCACTGACACATACCACTCATAATCGACCCTGTGAGCGGCATACTTCACACGAAACAGCCGAGCAAGACAATAAGAGCTCAGTTCACGCTAGCTAATAAATTTTGTCATGCAAATTCCCCCGATATTGCGGGCGTACAGCCTCCCTCTGACATCCAGCCCATTCGGAAAGAAACGATACGATGTCAACGAAACCATGTGCGTCGTGTATAGCGTTTCTAGACTGTACCGGCAACGATGAGAAGAACACCGTTGAAACCGAAATAGCATACTCGCCTGCACTCTGCGTCCCTCGTCGCCCCCCCCGCACGTTGAGATCCTCATTCTTCGGACTCAAAACCGACATAGCGATGGCAACGAGAAACATGCTCTGCGGATCCAAAATTAATACAGCGATGGCGACGAGAAACATGCCCGCTAGCACGTGAATCATCACTAGAAGCGAGAGAATACGCACGGTCCAGCACACGGGAGGATATGCTGCAACAATGTCCTCGTCTGAGATCACGAGCATAGATGCGGCGGCGGCGGCGACGGCGCCAACGATGAACAAGCACGCAGTCCACGAGATTAAAACCAGATTTCCGTGTGTTCCGGAGAAGATGGTAGACCATGTAATGGAGGCACCGAAGAACGCAATCCCCAGCACCGCGGTGAGATTTTTCCTGGGCATGTCAATCCCAGACCAATGAATTGCTGCCGCGTACTTACATGTGCGAATTTACAGAGCTGATGGTCCCTGGGGCGTTGCGGGCGTTGACATTTGGGATTCCGTGAGGATTGCGAAGGTCAGGGAGTGCCGACCGCAGAGTCATCAACTCGGACTGTGCGGTGGGACCTGTCTCGGCACGAATGGACATGTATCGATCGCCCCGATTTCGCATTCGTTTCTGAGGTCTCCACCGCGGGTGCCGCAGGGCTCGTAGCACTGTACGATAATCTGGACTCGGTTTCGCTTGAAGTTCGAGAGTTCTGGCAGCCCTTTCTTCACACGCGAGCGCTATCGAATATGCACCACGTACCTGAAGCTTGAACCGGGTGGCCAAAGCTTGCTTCATTGTGATTATTTCGTTAATACATCGGAGGGCAAACATGTGCGTATTTGCGACAGTTTTCAGTTGCTTAGCAGGTGCTTAACTTCCGACATGAGATGAAGTGCCAGGTACATACCTGGCCGACCAGTAAATCCAATTCCGGAGAAGTTTGCTCCGTCAAGGTTATATTAGCGTTCGATCCCGTCTGTGGCAGTGGTGAGAGTCAAACACGTCCGACTCCGGTGTGGAAGGGTGGGAATCCCCGGCTGTAGGTTCTTGAATTGGGTCGGTGGCCCGTCAGATTCAGGGTAGAGAAGATGTGAGGTGGATGATAGGAAAGACCCGATGGGTATAGTCCGAAAGTCGTGAGAAAAAAGGGTAGTCGTAGGTCTTAGAAATAATGAGAATATAAAGTAGTCGAGAATGTGGGTGGTTGTGAGGTAAGTACGCCGAGATGCGCACTGTCGTGGGTTGCTAGATCACTGATGGGCACGAAGAAAGTGCTGAATGGGGCACTAGAGAACACTGACTCGCCCGAGATGAGCGTAAAGGGTAGGATGATTATTCGCCGACACCGTGGGCGCATATTTGCGGACAAAACAAATGTGGTAAGCAAAATTACTAGAACTGGAAGTAGAGCCGCAACCAGCGCATGGTTGAAAATCCACACGCCGGCCATACGACTCTGCCACACCGGGCACTTAAGAGCACACTGATAAGGTCGGGTTGGCAATTTTCTATCAGGTTTGCAACGAAAGCCACTCCTGCTAGGATCTCGTAGTCGGTCTGTGCAGAGGAATCAATACTGTCATATTAAACCGGAAGATGTTACTAACTGTATTCTCCTGCAGTCGATGTGTCCGTTCCACAATCCGATTCAAGTCCCTGGGCCCTGTTCGTGCTGTATGGATTTCATTGTACATGGGTGGATATTTGGTCAAATTGATGTGTTCGAGAAATTGACTCCCTTGTGAAGCACAGAGAGCTCTGAGGGCCAAAGTATGTCGCTGATGGGTTCATACGAAGTATATAAATGTCTCAGAGCACATATATTCACCTCTTGATGCCCACGGCTTCTGAAAAAAATCCAGAACTCACGACCATACAATTTGGGTGATTTGGTGCTGTGCATTCCTGGGAGAATAAAATAGAGCGTACATGGTGTTAAATAACATCTCAAAGTTAGGCGCTGACCACCAAGATGGTGCACTTCCGGTCTCAGGCCTGCAGCATCAACAGTGCGCTTGTGGTATGAGTGGTCATCTTGTGCCGCCTGATGTCAGATTTCAAACATTCATGAGGGTCCTGGAGAAATAAATGGGAACTATGATCTCCCTGAAATAGGGTGTTTTGATGCCAAGAATCAGGGCTCCAGAATGAGCCCCCAAAGTTGTGGATTGACCTAGAGTTGATTGAGAAACATGCGTGGTCAGCTATTGATTGATGTTGGAGTTAAGGAATTGATGTCTTCGGGCTTCGGCCGACAGGTAAACAGGCAACAACTTTTGATCTGCCTATCCCTTTGCCTAGTCTCTCGCAGCCAGCCTTCAACACGGTATGATTTCGTACCTCGATCGTGTTGAAGTCTGTTATTAAGTGATGGGTCCCGATTGGGGTAGAACCTTATTACATAATCTTCGCTTAGCTGCCCTGGTGTCGTTTACGCTGTGCGGCACCTCTTTCTCTGGTTTCTTGGGGTGGAACTCAACTTTAGAGCATATTGGAGATGATCTTCCTCTTCAGATCTTTTTGAATTGTACTTGAATGAGTGCAGGAGCTCATCCTTCAATGTGATGGAACATCAATGTGCCAAAAACCCATCAATTGACTTGTCCATAGCTTCCTCCCATCGTACTGAAAAAATATGGAAATATTTGAGCACACAGAAAACATCTGTGAATTTCCGACGTAAATATATCCAAGGTTCAAGAGCTGGGGCAAGGGCCTCAAAACGTGATTATGTAATAAGGTTCTACCCCAATCGGGCACCTGACCTTAAAAACGGACTACCCTTTGCCCCCAAATTTGGCATGAACAATCGTCAAACATCCCATTCCCTCCCACAAGCTTGGCTTTGTGTGATCTGTGGTCCATAGTCCTATATTTTGCAAGTGGTCAACTACCCTGGGTGGTCAACTACCCAGTCCCCGATAGTATGCCCTCTGCATAATTTCCGTCTGGTTTAACTCTGATTAATATGGTTGATTAAGTGTTCGTAAGGGCTACTGAGGTGTGAGCTGTCCACCGAACCCTGTTATTGGGAGCTAATAATTAGGTCGAACGGGGGGACATCTTGGATATCAGGTTGGACGGCCTGATTTACTGAGCATTCGACGGTGTGCCGGAAAAATTACCACATTTGACCTTCCAAGAGCACCACTGAAATCTCGACCAAGAGGTGAAAAATCATACGAATCTTCATTCTCAAACACAAAACGTCTAACCCGATGCAGTCGATTTAAATTTGGGATAAGGCTCGAGTGTGCTGTGCACCACACCCGATTATTTACTGTATAAGGTCCCTGCTTAAATGATGAAAAAAAGCCTCAGATCTTCAGCAAAGGCTTCTGGGACGTTTGTTTATTCGGGCGCGGAGAGTCGGACTCCGGACCACGAGCTGAGTTTACCTGAAATTGAAGGGACTCCGTGGACGACGTCCGCTGACTTGAAGTGACAACACAAATGTCTGAACATGTAGATTGCAGCTGGGGGAAAATTGCTAGACGTACACACACATTTGGAGGCTCGGGCAGCTAGGAGAGGACCTGCATCATGGACATGCATACAGAGAAAGACTGGCGCTGTTTCAATAAGTTGGGCAGTGTGAACTCGGAGGAGAATAAGAGGGCACCCAAAAGATAAAGCGGGTAGGGCCGACATGCGGCACAGCCCGCTACCAGTTTCGGTAGAGGTCAGACTCAGAGGTAACTCTAGAGCCCTGATATGAAATCTGGGCGGCCCAAAGTTCGCTCGGTCGATGTCGCGGGCGTCCCACGATGTCGACCAGCTTACATTGGACCGCAGGAAGTAACCTATCTGGTGGACTAGAGGTTATTTTGAAACAAAGGATCACTGGTAGAAAGGATGATTTCTTGCGCGAGGTTGTATTTCCCACATATCCGCTCATTCAATTTTTTTCTCTTGCATCCCCAGTGTTGAGAAACCGGTAGACTCATGATACCAGTCAGCGTTCGCAGTGCTTGGAGGAAAGAGCGGATTAAGACAGAAGTCGGGCAGGCCCCGTGAAGCTCCTGCCAGGGGTTTTCCGGAAAATAGGATTTTTGAGGCCCGAAAAATGTGTTTTCCCTGTCCGAAGATAGGATTTTTCAGGTCTAAAATCGAAAATCCTTGTCGGCACATAGGATTTTTTAGGCGGTTTGAGGCTGAGTTTGAGGCAGATTTGAAACTGACGCAGAAATCGGACCCTCCAGATGTTCGAACGGCCCACATGGACTCCACATTGGCGCCAATTCTTCAAATACGTGCTTGGGAGGGAAAAAAATACAGAAAAAGGTTAAAAATGGCGATTTTAAAGACCACTTCAGCTGACAAGCCTTGTCCAATATAGGATTTTTGAGGGCTCAACCGCCCCAACAGATAGGATTTTTGAGGCCAAAATACGGTGTTTTGGGTGGACAACCCTTAGCAGGAGCTTCACGAGGCCTAGTCGGGACTCGGGCGGAGAAAGTCGCGCAATTACACACCAGAAATGACAAATGGTTTGCCAAAAAAGGAGAAAATGTGATGGTCCGCCAAAACCCACTTTGATCGTGCACTATATAAGAACCCGTACTAAAGGTAGCGGGAATTTAAATTGGGATGCAAAGTTCAGATGCGGGGAGGAGAACTAGGATTGGGAGAGATTTGTGTAAATAGAAAGCTTGGCGGTGTTCCGTACCCCGTCCGCGTAGTCCACTTATTCCGTCCCTCATGAAATGAACAATACATTATGAAGTACCTCGCGAGGTGACCAAAAGAATGTTTCCGGGAATCACACATCCGGGCGTGGGGAGTCGAACCCCGCGTGCGAGGTCCAGAGTTGGGTTGAATACAAGGAAGGCTCGCGGTGCACCGTGCACCACGCCCGATTATTTATCGTTTAAGCTCTGTGGTGAACTGACGGAAAATTATCGTCGGACTGTCAGCAAGTGAACCACACAAAAAGGAACTTGTTATCCGCCGATTCGGGCGCGGGGGGTCGAACCCCAGACTGAGAAGTACGATCTTTTCACGGGTGCGCGCTGTGCGCCGTGCACGGAATCCTATTATTTAGTGTGCAAGGGCTCGAGTAAACCAATTCTAAGGAATAATCAGCGTCGCACTTTCAGCAAGGCTGAGCTGCGCACCACGAAACGAATTTGGATCCCGAAGCTCAATTCTGGCGCGGGGATTGGAACTCCGGGCCGCGTAGGTCCAGGCAAGTCGACGTCGAGCATGCCTGCGGTGCGCCGTGCACCATCCGAAGAACGCATGTGCAAATTTCTTGCTTAAACGACGAGAAATCAGCGTTAGACTGGGAAAGAAAGCAAGACTCGGGCGCATGGGTGCTCGCCGGCCGCGCAGTTCGCCTTGATTAAATAAGGGATGGATTACAAGTACCGTCCGAGGTCGCCGAAAGACACTCGTTTACCGATCCGGAGGTGGGGTGCGAGTTACACTCGGATCGCATTTCGGAGTCCGCCGTCCCTTGACTTTAATTTCCTGCTCAAGGAACAAGGCAAATGTCAGCCCATGTAAATTGCAGCCGGGAAAAATACAAGACGCGCGCAGATTCGGGGGCGCGGGGAGCGAGAGTGTAAGAGAAACCAGTATCGCGCGGGATACGGATAAGTGAGCACGCGCAGTAGCAGCACGTGTTAGAGTTGAGAGCAGTGTTGGTGTTACACAAATGCAACACAGATATCTATGAGCGAGAATATAGGATTGGAACCCTTATATAATTGGTAAACACGGGGGACTTTCACCGAAAGAAGTACAAATAAGATACCGTGCTGGTATCTAGACTTGTGCTGCTAATTGATAAAAGCAGGGTAATAGTGCGCTCTTAGGAGTCACTAATAGGTCACAGCAAGCTCTTAGGAGTTGCTAGTGGTTCACGTAATAGAATAGTAGTCTCTTAGGAGCTACTAGGGTTCACGCAAGGGTGTGTGTAAGTTCACAGGTAAGTGTATTGGCAAAGATGTAAGATGCCTTCACAAGAGGGAAGGCTCCCCTTATATACTACTGTAGTGAGTCATAATTGAACTCAGTCATATTTAGGATGACTCGGGAAGTCGGAGAGACATAGCCTTGCATAGCCTAGTGGATGCGAGGCATGACTCCGAAGTTGCGTGAACCGTGAGAGTAATGGAACAAATCAGGACCAACAAGCGCCGTGAATTACAGAGGGCACAGTGACGCGAGGTTAAATACATGGAGGCTAATAATAAATATGGAAATTCGAAACTAGAAGTCATATCCATCACAGAGAGGACCTGCGTCGCCTCGTAGACTTACAGAAAAACGACTTTTATAGAAAGACTGGTGTTCTCTTCATGAATTGGGCAGTGCGAAGTTCGAAGTCGGAGGTGAATGAGCACGCATCAAGAAGATTTAAATAAATTGGCCGATGCGAATTTCGGACGCAGCAGTCGAACCAGAAATGCGAGAGATCTGTATTCGCTAGAGTAGAAAGCCGCACGATGTTTGTGGGTAGTTCACCGATCCCGTCCCGCATGAAATAGATTAGCCTCTGACCTAATAACCCCATTTAACTCCTCCTGTTCGGGCGCGGGGTGCGAGGAGCGAGTTACAAGCGAAGCATGTGGGCATGCGCCAATGAATTACGCTGGTTGCAACTTGGCCAATTGGTGCGCAAAGCGGTGTGCCTCGTTTTAGGGATCGCGATCCGGGTCGTCGAATTGGAATTTTGAATGCGAACCGGGCACCGTGGATCCGTCGGAAGGCACGAGAGTAGGAGCAGCGGCGCGTAGAATAGCCTGAGAGCGGTGACCGACGACGGCTCATACGCACTCTGAGAGTCTGAGCGTAACCGACGGGAAAAAGGAGGGCGGTGCCCAACGTGGAAGAACGCAGGAAGAACTGCGGCGGTGGCCGGTCGCGAAGGTACCTAGACCGTGGACAGCTGCCAGCAAGGCAAGACTCGGAATGGCCCGGAAGCAGCTCCGAAGGCTGTGCAAGACGCATAGCCACTGATGCGCATTTCTGTCTCCTGCGACGAGTCGACCGACTTTACGCGCCTGTGTGAGCCCGCGACTCGTGCGAGCCTTTCCTCTGGGTTCGTTCTCGCGGATCTCGATTGACCTTGCCTCAAGTAGTACACCACGCCAAAGCCTTTGGAGATCTGTGGAACGTCGATGCCGCAGCCCAACGCTATAGCCACGCTACTAATCCCACTTCCGGCGCGTCCTTCTTGTACCCGTCTCCTGGTGCGTGACCCACCTTCCTTCTCCCGCCGTGCCTGTGCTGACTACAGCAGTAAAGTGCCTATGCCACTCGCACACGCCGGCGTCTCGCGCCGTTCATCGCGGAGACACAAGCATCCTTTGTATCCTCCCCTCTGAGTGTCCACATTTGATCCGAGATACTCTAGGTGCGTCCGGCCGCGCCCTCGCTCGTGTCTTGGAATGATCGCGAGATATTAGGCGCGAGGGCCGCAACACAGGAACGCACGGCTGATATCCGTCGTGTCCGATTACGGTACACGTCCCCGTCCCCCTTCTCCGCCGTCGATGCCGTATCCACCTCACCCGATCTCATCGAGCCCAAGCTCGTCACCCTCTCGGTCGCGTCGCGGTACCGCTGCTTGCTATCGCTGCGTTCTCGGGTCGCGCACGCCCAGCATAGCGTACGCTCCTGCTCCCGTGACGACTTGCGCAGGCAGAGATACCTACCTCGGAGCGCGGACGCATGCTGGTAGAAAGAAGCCGTGGTGCGTGTTCCCCCCTTTCACTCGCGTACTTACTTTCTAGTGCCAGCCTATCTTCGCCCGATCTCACCACGCACCGCGCCCGCAGCTCGCGCGTGTCCTTCCGATTCCGACCTTCGCGCGGGCTGGGGCGCTGAAGGCGCGACGGGATAGGGCGCTGCGGGCGCGAATACTCCAAGGCGCCGGGTTTCGCTCCTCCTCTCCCGCGCGTCCGTGGCGAGTGGCGCGTTGGCGTGAGCGCTGCGTACGGCGGTGCGTGCTGCGTCTTCACGATCGGGCGGTGGGGGGAGGGGAGGGGTGAGGAGAGGGTAGAGGTACATTGCCGTGGAGGCACGTATCGTCCCTCGTCCCTCCCGCCCCGTGTTGATCGGGTGTAGACTCAGACAGTACGCACTTCCCACTTTGCACGTCCGCGTCCTTGCCGTATGGTGCCACGTATCGTCCTCGTCCCTCGGTCCTCCCGCCCCGCACGCGTGCTAGGCTAATCGGGCATAGGCTAGGGACAATGTGCACTTCGCACTTCCGAATTCAAGTCGGAGGCGAAGGCGGACTCTGCGTTCGACCGTCGACACCCGCTTCTCCCATGACTCAGAGCGCGCGGAGCGACGCGTAGGCGCTGTTGTTCGCGGGTGTGGAAGGCAGCGCGCGCGGAGCATGGACGGTGCCGTACGAGACGAGGTGCAGGGTGGTATGCAGGGCGGCGAAGCGGGCTGGCTTGCGGGGCGTGGTGTGCGGACGCAACGGCGGGGTGATACACACGCTCGTGGGCGCGCGGAGCGAGAATCGAGGAGGGGTGCGGTTGTGGGACCACTGGTCCGATACGCACGGGCGGCGGAGGAGGTAGGCGCGCGGAGCGACAGTTAGGGAGGGGTGCGGCTGCGGGACGTGTTTGCGGGTGTGGCGTCGTAGGATGCGGAGCGTGGACGAAGCGCGCGCGGACGGGGCGGATACGGGGCGTCGTGACGAGCGACGCGCGGGGGATGTACTCCGCGCCTCGCCTCGGAGCGCGGACGGTGTAGCGTGCGCACAGACGCACCGGCCTCTTCGGGAACAGAATTGTATCCAAGGTGGGACGGCGGTTTGCGATGTCCTGATATTTGTGCCTGGTACTCACTCGGAGGCGCATGTGGTGGAGTGCATGACGGGGGAGGAAGGCTGTGAAGGCTGAAAGCCGGGTCGCACGCGGACGGGAACGAACACCTTGGATTGATGTATACACGTACATTCGCGAGCGTACCCCGTACCCATTCGTCCCCACATGGCGGACAATCAACTGTCACTTGCAGTCCGAGTTTCCACTGTCATGGAACTGACATCTGAACTGTCATCTGGTTATATCCGGCCACTTACCCGTTTAGTCAAGTGTCCGGATGTTTCCGTGGCCGATGCAGCCACGCGTTTTCGGGAATGTCCGTGAAATAAATGATCCAGAACTGATGGTTCACCTCTCTTGAGTTCAATTTTTGCTCAAATATCTTCAGAGGTGAGTTAGATTAAACCTACAAACATAGAGTATCTGGCTATGCAAAATGATTGAGGGAAAACACTTGAAAACTGAGCCAGAACAAGTACCGAATGCAAAAATGTGCTGATGCAAGGGAAAAATTCAATGTTCTATTGTATTAAAGCAACCAATTCACATAAAATTTGGTATGTGGAATGAATTTGGCTACCCAATGATTCCAGAATTTTTCCAGGGCAAAATTCAAGGCGGAATGGCTCCTGGGCTAGGGCATCAACATGAGTGTGACAGCTCGGAACTCCCCGGCGGCACCCGGCAGATTTTCAACTATCACGCTCCTCTTGATGTGCCTCGATAGCAGCCCTCCCGCCATGAATTTGGATCCAGTGAAAATAGGAAAATTATCTTATAGCTGGAATCAATACCCCCACCAGATTATATGTGGCCCTGCTGGTTGAATAAAACAGAACATCGAATTTTTCACTCACATCAAGACATTCTTGCATTCGAGGCTTGTTCTGGCTCAGTTTTCAAGTGTTTTCCCTCAAACATTTTACATAATAGTATACTCTATGCTTCCAGGTTTAATTTGAGCCATGCCCGACAATATTTGAGTCAGAATTGAGCTCAAGAGAGGTAAACTATCAGTTTTAGATCATTTATTTCACGGAAATTCCCGACACCGCGTGGCTGCATCGTGCCCGTGGAAAAGTCCGAAATGGGTAAGTGGCTGGTTAAAACTAGATGACAGTTCAGGTGTCGGTTCTATGACAATGGAAACTCAGACCGCAAGTGACCACTGATTGTCCGCCGTGCCAGCAGCCGCTGCAGACACAAATCCCCTTCTCCTCTTGTTATTCCTTCTTCCCGTTCTTCCATTCTGCAGGTCTGCACCTTGCGTGCGGAACGAGGAGCTTCAGCGGACGTCGGGAACCCGCAGTTGGACGGAGCCGTCGTTGGTAGGGACATTATCAAGCCTCCGAGCACACCACTGCGCCCCGTCATCCCCCACAAATACGATCCAATTCGGTTGGGTACATCGATATCGCATTTCGTCCGTCGTTGTGCTCGAGAGGATGCGCGTTGAGTGGCGCTGCATGCGGAACACCATGAGGGTACAATACAAGCGGCCCAGTTGCAACTCACCTGGTTCCGCACCATGAAGCACACGAGCACGACAAAGGACGAAAACTCCAAGGACGCTATGAGCAGAATCCAGAACGACTGTGAGCCTATTACCCAGCAAAATTGGATGGAGGCGGTGGGGTTAGTGAACCAGCAGGCGCTGTACAGGGGGTTGAATTGCCCGGCAGCAAGCGGCGTGATGTTGCAGACCGCAGACAAGGCACAGCCGAGGACGTAAGTACTTTTCCATCATTCGCCCGTCGACACCGTGCATGAGAACCAGCCTTGGGAGTGATCAGATTTTGTGTGTCGGTGGGTGGAGGGGGGACACTTACTGGAGATTCAGGGATATACCACAGATCATGGCCGCGGAAAATAGGAGCGACGTCTGCGTGAATCCGGGGGGTCGGGAATAGATCTAGGGCATGAACACAAACCAACACATACGCTGGTGAGAAATGCAGCGGCAGTACAGGCCGTGCCGTGCTGAGCTCGGTCGGCGATTGAAGCAGTATTCCAATCGCAGGCAAACAGAACAAAAGATGGAGGATGGACTCAGACTCTTCGAAGGGAGACTCCTCGGAGTTGCTCCGAGCCGAGACGGACAAGGAAATTTAGAGATGTGTTGCCTTGTAGCCAGAGTACCAGAGATGACATTGAGAGTTCGACCGGGACCCTTCAGGTGGAAGAGGAGAAGAAGAGAAGGAGAGATCCGGAGAAATCCGAGATCCGAAGATGTTCGAAGCAAGTCCGAACTTGACGTAAAACTCGTTGTTCGCAGCTCCTTCTTGTTCCGCTGGAGCAATGCGATGTGGTACTTCCCTCTCTTGTAATAAGGTGGAGAAGTCCGCGAAAAGTTCACCATCAACGCCGATTATATACCATTTTCTGATCTCGTTATCCTGGCCAATTTACTGTACTATTACGACCAAGTGTTCAGGTGATGGGCGACGACCACCTGTGAACTGAGCACTTGGGGCGTAGGTGACGGTGACAGACAGATTTTCTGGCCCAAATAGGCTTGAAAACGCTCAAAAAAATCGTTCGGAATTCGCCGGACTTCCATATATGGGTGGAATTGATGGTATTTGTCAGAATGAGCACTTAATCCAGTGAACACTTGCGGTGACAGGTGACACCTTGTGAACACTTGGTCGTAATAGTACAGTACCATCGTCTTCTCCCAATTTTTTTTTTTTCATTTTTTCATTGTTAGTAGCACCCTCGCCTGTTCCACCGGGATTCCCTCCTTCCCCAACTCGGCCTACGGCGTCGTTGCGGGCTTGTGTGTCATATCCATCCGCTCCATCCACTGTTACTAGTATCTCGGAGGGCCTCGATACCTCTACTTCCTCCAGAAGAATCCAAAGAAGCCTAGAGCAAGCTCAGATGTTTCCGATTCAGAATGCGCAGCTGTGAAAGTATGGATTTTGGGAAAACCGGGATCAAAACCGGGATCAATGACCGGCGGCATTGCCGGCAGGTAAGCGGAGTTTAAGTCCATCAAACTGCACTTGCCGCAAACCTGCCGCCCCCCCTAAGGCCTTTGCAGTGTCCTACTTTCAGACGATGAAAATCAGACTCAAGGTTTATCTGAAGAGCATTGCACTTAGTTTTGTAGATATGGGTACGAAAGTACCTCGTGCGGCACTGCCGGCAAGCTCTATTTAATTTCAAAGTTTGTGCTACTCACCCACAAGCCAAATACACATACATGAAGTGCTCCTACACATTTATGGTGTGTATGGTGGCCATAACTGTCTGGTTCCAGGAGGAATGTGTGAGAGGTTGCGGTTAGGGGCATTGCTTCGAGAGATCGGCATATCGTCCGATCACTGATCACATCATCCCCGGTCGTGATCCCGGTCTTGATCCTGGTCTTGATCCCGGTTTTCCCATTTCCCATTTGTTCTCGCGCAGCTGTCGCTTCTGAAGCGGAACCAACGCAGGAAATTACCAAACAGTTCCGTGTCCGAGATCCGCGACGGCGACCAAGCTCTTCTCGCTTAATTCATGTACAAGGGAAGACGAGTCCATAGTGCTATTATCCGGAGTTGATGGCATCACTGGGAAGCATTTCATCTCCTGTTGGCGCCCCTTACGTATTACATTGTAATAGAACCCTGTCGGACCGCGTACCCATCCCGCCACACCCGACAGCTGCCCAACACAGCCCAACCACCGGTGATGCGTCTGCGGCCGTCAATGATGGCGCCTCATCAGTCACGGATCACATCATTCGGCATCTCAGCTGATCAAAAACCCATCAATCTGCCGCTCGTGCCGCGGGATCCACCATCATCAAGCGCTCTTTGCGGCCAGGTGGCAGTGAACCCTCTATCTGCTCTGCCCCGCTCGACACCGACACCGACGCCGCCGCCGCACTCCTCGCTGCCACCGCCGAGGCTCCTTTTGCACTTCTGTTAAAATATTATTTATTTATATTCCCTTTTAATGGTTTTCCCACATCAGAGAGACGAGACCGAGCGTGGGAAGGTGGCCGAAGCCGAGCCGATGAGCGCACGCACCGAGCAATGGCCCAAAGGAGCGACAGGCACCGCCAGAGGGCGCATCGCGCCCATTTAGTCGCTTGATGGCACGGCACAATCGGCACGATGCCGAGAATGATGCGTTGATGGAATGTCCGGTGGCGTTGATTGGGCCTCCGGTAGCGTGCGCGCCCTGATGCGGCTTGTCAGGGGGCCCGCCCGGCCCGCCCAACGTCCCGGCTTCCTTTATCTACCAATTTAGAGGGATGAGTGCAATAGTCTCACCGTGATGGCATCAGAGAAGCAATATTCCTTGACTGGAGCCGCCATTGGCGCCACTTATGTATTACACTACTAATAAACATCAAATATATCCTTTTCCGTCAGTATGCTCGACGCGCGCTTCCCGCCATCACCCGGACATGCCCACGCCACCGGCGGCGCTCCCCGCTGGCGCATCACTTCTGTCATGTCAGATCCATCAAGCTCGGCATTCCTGTCGCATGCCGGCCGCCGTGCCGATGGCGCTGCCTGATGCCTCATCATCAGGCCGGCGTTCAGGCCGATGTGGCTGTGCTCTCATCTCAGCAGCTGCCAAAGCGCCCAACACGCATGTCGCCCCCGCTGTGCCAGTCGTCAACCTCGCATTGGGTGCGCTTTTTTCTCTCTTTTTAATGGTGATTTTTTCGGGAATTTATGAGCACGGTGGGGCGCATGCTGGGCGGGTGGCGGCACGATGATGTGCAGCGAAGGCGCGCTTCCGGCGCGTCCGGGCGCGTTGGGTGCCCCAGGATTGCTTTTTTTTCTCTTTTTAATGGGTATTTATTGAACAATTTATGTATGTTATTTATCGGGGATGTTGGCGACGGCTGTCGGGACAGCGATCACGACAGCGATCAGCCCATCGGCACTAGGCGCGGAGGCGCCCTGATCATGAGGCAGTACGCGGCATGCTCGGCACTGTGCCGAACCTGATCTGTATGATGCCTTGATCACGTCGCCCGGTGTCGTCGCGCGCCCTGATGCGGATGATGGCCGCGGTGATGCGGCCCCCCCGGCCCGGCCCGTCCCGCCTGACGTCCCGAACTTCCTTGTTCCTTCTATTACCCAATACATTACGTATTAAATCCGATCAGACAACTGACACCTGCCAAACCCCAGAAGCGAGTGACTATGGACAGGCCCCCGGTCACTACCTATTAGGTCGGTCGCCGATAGAGTAAATCTACGGCCCAAAATGACCCCTAGCTCGGTCGGCGAATAGAGTAAATCAGCACCGAAAGTCGAGGGGTCGGTTGGATATAGAGTAAATCGCGTGGAGCGCGAGATTTTTTTTGTTGAGCATATGGGGCTGAGTCTGGCGGAGTTCCCCCGAGAATTGTGTCAGTCAGCGCTAGTCAGGCGAAAAATCAGGCCTGGGAGAAAAAAATTGGCATTTTCACCAAAGGTCGGTCGGATATAGAGTAAATCAAACGGCTGAGGCGAAATTTCATAGAGTAAATCAGGGTAAATCTTGGGACAAAATGCGACCGACCTAATAGGTAGTGACCAGGGGCCTCTATGCACTCTACCAATTTACACCAATTTTACGTGTTAGAAGCGACGATCCTGAAAAATGCTTCGGACAGCTGCCGATCAATCCATCAACTCGGGATAATAGCACTCATCCCTCAAGGTAACACGTAAATATTAATTAGTCTATCCCAGTTCTGCTGCATCGGCACTATTTTTGACAGCTTGAGCTTAAGTGAGCGACTAAGAGAGTGTGCGGAATGTGATCGGCGATCAACTTTCTTGCTTTCCGCCGCCACTCTCGCATTTTTCAGCCCACCCACCACCCGCCCTGGCTCCCCAAACACAACAAGTTTACAGCTAGATAAGACTGATGGCAGGACGGGGAGCTCCCGTGGTATGTGCTGTAAACGGTTTCTGGGCAACGAAGTTCTCAGAGCCGTAAGAACTTAGGGTGGCTGGAGCCTTCAAGGGGTGGCAATCCATGTCAAACAGATCTTCAAAACCCGAATTGAGGAGCCTTGACAAATATACAGAGAGAAAATGACTTACAAGTGTCTGAATTCCGGGTAGGGGTCGAGCAAGGCAATCAAAGAAGGCCAAACGGTCCGAAGGCATGGATCATTAAATAAATAATTTGATTAACGCATAGGCAAGAAAAGAGAATGGTATATGGAAACAGTGGATAAGGATCTAACACTGTGACTATTACTGATCTTCGCCTGGCTCCCCAAAGACAATGACCCATTTGATGTTGAAACTGACTGAATGTTTCCCGTCCTTTGCAGTGAATTTGCTCACTGTATAGCCTACCCCAACCCAGGCGCCGTTCGGAACTTCATCGTCCACACTGTCGTAATGTGGGAGTAGTTCACCAATGTTGTCCATATCCTCATCAAAATCAATGGCTTTCAGACGCCCATCGAAAATGGGAACTAAAGAAAACATAAGCGGGTATACCCAGGGGGGGGGGGGGGATTTATTATACTCGGGAGGTCCACAACATGAACGACAAGTCTACCGAAGACAAAAAATGTAGGAATATATGGGTGGTTAGCCATACATAAACCTACAAGATGCCAACGGAGCACAACATCCATTCCAGGGGGGCGATCACACAAGACGCTGAGCGACTGGGGGCTGGCTGGCCGTGAAGGGCAGGACCACCGGTTAAAACCCCAGGGAAGCTCTAATCTCACCATCATTATCATAATTGAGCACATCAGATGATGCGACCATACGCAACGAACTCGCCCGAGTCGTAAAACTACGAACTCCGTTCATGAGTTTTGACTCGACTACAACAAAACAGTGAGTCATTGCCAAGTGTCAAACGAAAGTGATGACATCCGCAATGATTTGTGCATGCAGATTCCGTTGATGGAATACCATCCCGAGAACAGCAACAAGGCGCTGAAACTCTTGAGAATGCGGAATAGCAGTCAAGAATTTGAGTTTCAGACCTTTAGCAGTCCCGGACACAGTCGACGGTGCCACCATGGACGACTTTACGGCCATCATCAAAGACACACAAACTGCTGTCTGCCCTCGAGCTCCAGGACGTAACATTGACTTTACTTGGAAACGGCGATATGGTATAAGCATCACGCGACATGGCTTGGCAGCTGACCTTACCGCAAGAACGGAAAAGTGTCGTACACGTCTGCTAGCGCAGGATCCTGTAGTTCCTTGAAGGAAACCTCGCATTTGTTGGGGAGTGTCCTATACGGAAATCAATGGTTCATCAAATTCGGGAACAAAATCGAGACTCACTTGACTTTCAAAACATCCGTGGTTTCAAGTACTTTCTCTTCTGCCTCGATTTTGACCTTCTTGGGGCCCTCAATTGCCTTACCTTCACCCTTGAAAGCACTTGCAAGCTTTTTGGGAGTAACGGAGGCCGGTAGCGTTTCTTGCTCATCGTCGGAGGTGGGATCGGGACTACGCAGGGCAAACAATTAGTAGGTAAGGATCGAACAGCGTGAGACGAATTTTTAGCCTTCGACTTAGACTTAGCAGGAACTTGTTTTTCTTGGGAGGTGCAATTTCTTGCCCCTCGTCATCTACGTCTGGCGCCTTCCTACAGCCCGATCAGATGAAGAAACACCACACAGTCTTAGAAATAAAAAAGCACACAGTTTGCGTTTGGATATAGTGCCCGTCAATTTTTTCGATGCCGCCCTCCTAGTGAATTTCAATGAGGAGCACAGGCCGGGTAACCAGAATCGTACCGTGTTCGAGTCGACATGGCGCCTTCCCCAACATCTCCGTCAGGCGCACTAAGCAGTATCAGAACAAACATACCTTATACAACACTGAGACACACTGTTCGTCCTCATTGTCCACATAAACCCAGCCCTTCGCTGCCTTAGGTCGCTCGGCTTGCGATGCTTTAGAAGATTTGGTTGAGTCCTCCCTGAATCGCCAATCAAAATTCGTACAAAAATAAAGTAAAACTATACTGACTGAACAGCCTCTGTGTTATCGACGTCTGATGTGCTACTAAAAAGTTAGATAGGCTTCGTCTACTTGCGAGTGTCAATAGACTGATGCTCATCCAGCTAGCCTTCATGAACTAACCATGGACGACCTTGCACATCATACGCGGCACTGACTCACAGACTCGGGACGACACCTGCAGGCATTGGTGTACACTCTGCGGTTTGTGTTTGGGGGCCAGCCATGGCATGCATCTAGATATTGGCCATCATCTTAGGCTTTCCCTCGCCGTATATCCTGTTCTCGTTGAATCAGCGTAGAATCCCACCATATTTCATGTCGCCAAGATAAGTAGTCGTCTGAGCAAAATCGACAATAAAAGCGTTCAGATTCCCTAGCCTGGGTGGTGGATACAAAAAACTTAACTCGCTCCTGATGATAACCACCTTCTCCCAGCCTCGTATCTTGGTTCACCTTGGAAAACTGCCGGGAATGAAAAGGCATTCCTGGGGAACCCTTTTGTCTAAAATTCCACAGCCCCTGCTGTTTATCGTTGTCTTGGCTGTTTTCCCGGCCACTCTGCACGCTGTTGGTATAATTTGATCTTTCTTGAGCACAAATTTTTCCCTGTCGACACCTGCCCGCCCTTTCTTCGCCCGGTCTCCATGATATTCCAATCACTGGTCCCTCAGACGGAAAGGGGCTACGGTGAAGCCATCCGCCTCGATGGTCAGTGCACGTGATCTTCTTCGCAATGTCCTTCTACGCGAACGGGCCCCGCTCGATGCCGAGCGGCGCGTGTCCGTCCATTGAAACTCGGAGAGGCAGTAACCCTACAAATTTTGTTTAAACACTTTGCGGAATAATAATAATCAGGGCCAGATTAATCAGGCCGGATTAATCAGGCCAAGATTAAAATTAAAATTAATATTCATCGTGCAGCTGATAGGCTACAGTACTTTATCGCAACTTGCGTAAAAAATTGATCTTTTCGACTCACCAACTTGTGTCAAAATTAAATCTTCGCTGCAGCCGTTGTTGTGGAATGGGGAGAAATTTGAGCTCCGAAGTCGCCGAGAAACTCAAGACTGAATCAAGACAAGCTTTTGATTGAGACGAGATTTTGAATGTACATAAGGCGTTGATGGAGAGAGGTTTTCTATGCCACGTAATTTGGACCCACAGAGAAAGAGTGATTCATGTCGAACAGGAGGATCTTCGACGGCAGGCAAGGAAACGATTCAGGACGAGCGACACCGAGGAAAGCACTGGGATCAATTGGGCTGCACAAAACTGCAGTAGAGCGCAGATTTATACAGCATTGAGCATCCGCAGCTTAAGAATAGGATCCCGCCGAGGTGAGAAAAGTCTCTCGGCTGTGTATTGAAGCTGTTGAACCATGAGACCTGGCTGTTCATCTCGAAGACCCCAAAATGGATTAGATTCAACAGCTTTTACCGTTGCGGCGCAGTTGGAAGACAGTTAATTTCGGGCATGGTGTGAAAAAGGATGACAAAAACAGTGTGACTCATGTGAGATAAAGATCTCAGAATGCTGGAGTTAACGGCAAGCCTTTCAATTATAGGGTGTCGCTTTACTTGAATTGTATTTGCCGGTAGGACGTCGTCCCAGATGCAGCTGTGGATGTGGCACCTTATATTTCGGTTGAGCCTCAGCAAGAGTCCCCTCCAGCGGATGGACGGCGCGGGTATTCTCGGCTTGCGGTCATGGACGGGAAGACAATCGACCACAAAGTCAGTCAGAATTTATTTATCAGAACCTCGTATTAACATACTCCAGATCTGTGCAGTCACTATATGCAAAGGCGACCTCGTCAACTACAAAATGGTCGGTTTTGAGAAGAGCACTTGAACATGCGTGATATATGCGGTATCATCCCATGCGGACGTCCAATCCACTCACCCGGAGCGCTTACTTGTGATGATCAAACACACAAGGACTGGCATTCTCAGTATCTCGACCGTTTCTCTCGCCTATCCTTCCCGGGATTCCAACGGGTTATCCGGAAACAGCTCGGAGGACAGTCCAGATTCGACGCACCGCAGACGGAACCCGGAGATGGAGCCAGTCTTCGCCCCACACTCCCTCCTTTTAATGGCGTCCCGGGAACCGAAATCAGCCATACCTTCAGAGCCCGCACGACATATTGCCTGCAGACTATCAAATGGGCTTGTGGATGTCCAATTGGATGGGGTAAATGTTACACATCAGAAAGCTCTTCACAAGTTCTCAATTTTATTAACCGTGTCTGTGAAAATCATGCAGATTCGAAACCAAGCTTCATCGCGTATGACGATGCTTGTAATTTGTAGCGGCACATTGTAACGCAAGACCCACACAGTCATTGGATCCGGACTACAAAATTCATCGTCGACTCATGGCATCTACATTAGACATCGAGCCACAGATATGCTGTGCCGCTTATGGTGCAGCCTAGCTCCGACAAACGGTTCTCAGCCCGATCTCGTCACCGTTGAAGTCGATGATACTGGGCGGACACATACTACCCGCGCCTTTAATACAGAAACAGCAGAACAGCTTAATGCTTGGATGGGCGGGTTCGAAGCTCAACTTCGACAAATGTCTGCGACCAATTAGGATTTCTGTGTGCATGTGATAATGCTGCTATAAAAGGAGAAGGTGGATCGCAGGGTTATTGAAAAGGACACAGACCTATCGGACGAATTTTGGGATGCGGTGGAGGGGATAACACCCACGGGGACTGATGAGTAACTAACTTTTGTATGGTCCGTACGGGCTGTTTAAATGTTAACACTGGAGAACCATAGCTTATAAATGTAGTGAATACTTGATATAGCTGCCATGTCCTCGAATCTCCAAGTGCGACCGGTAATCACTACAAGATTTGGTGCCCCATACAGTAGTTAAATGCATTTTTCTTCGATTTAAGGCTCTTTTAGATGTGAGCTGTGTATTTTTAGCTAGGTCATCTTTCAGCAGCCTTTTCACAACTCGCTGATAGTGAATAAAGATATCAGGTTCAAAACAGCTGCTGATTTTTCCCATTTTTGCAACAGTTTTGTACCCAAGGAAAAGACCAAATTTCTACCATTTTGGATTTGGCTACCGATTTAATTACTTTCTGCTAACCTTTTTACCTAGGTCGACATTTTGCTTTTTATGGTGTGTCCACCGGATGCAAGGTGTCTCCGGCGGACGGCAGCGGATGGGCATCCGTCCGGTGGACGATGGCGGATGCACTATGTGCATCCGCCGGAAGTCGCTGGATGTCCGCTGGACTCTGGCGGTGCGCTTGTATTACTGGAATGATGTGGGCATTGCGGCGCAGCTTTTCGAAGGTTTTTTCAATGTTGAAATTTGGGGCAATAACAGAGAAGAAAAGAAGGAGTTAGCCCGTATGGGGGCGAAACTAAAGCGATACAAAGAATCGCGAAGGTAATCGGTCAAGAACGGTTACTGTACTATTTCAACCAAGTGTTTATGGGGTGTGACCAGTGACCTCAAGTGTTCAAACTCGAAGTGTTCACGGACCACTGGGACCTGGGACAGCTATTTTTAGTGTTCAATTGGCAAAGTGTTCAGCTCAGATTGGCGAGTCGTCAAGGCGACGTGCCGGGGCACGTACAGTCAGCCAAGATGGCAGTTTCTGCCAAGCCTTGTAATTTTGGAGCGAATGCAATTTTTTTCGGCTCAATTCCGAGCAAATCAACAGGTTCTCTCACGCGCAACGGCGGAGCAGAGGGTACAGAGTTGGTGTTGGTGTTGGATCAATCTGTGGACAGCCTGCCTCTTGCTCTTTGGCGCCCCAAGCGTACAACAAAAACGACGACCCACTATGGAGGTGACGAGGCCTGGGAGTATGGAGGTGACGACTCGGAGGAGTATTAGTTGGGTTGAACTGTAAATTTGCCATAGCTCGTCAATTTTTGGGTGTGCAGGCCGGAAATTGAAACAACTGTGTCAGGCGAGGGTAAAGAACACGTGGAGTGCAAAAAAAAATGCATTTTAATGTCCTTGAAAATCCAAAACGGCCAAGTGTTCACGGCCCTCGGTGACCTGTGACCTCTAAAAAAAGTGTTCAGTTCAGGGGTCGCTGTGACCTAGTGACTGAACACTTGGTTGAAATAGTACAGTAATGGACCGATCACCGATTGGGTCATGTGACTCATGTCACTAACCGCATCTCGGCCCAGGCCATGGATTGGTGACGCCCAGCGTAAATTTCTCGGGATAAGTGATTTGATGCCTTCCCCCGCAAAAGAGATAACAATAATCAGATCGTTTAACTTGCGGGGAAAATGGTGATTCCCGCAAGATATATATAAACGTCGGCCGCAAGATACAAACTGACGCGTCCGCAAGATAAACACAAGTTGTGCCTACAACTTTTTTAGTCGCCCACAAAAGTTTTGCTTCGAACGGCCCGCAACAAATCTGGGCAAGTTACAATGCAGAACAGTTATGAACAAGTTATGAAACTGAGTGCAAGTATGCTGCGGAAGGACCTTCCGGGAAGGTGTGATAATGTGCTGATGGTGGGTGTAATCTGCTCCTCCAGCACGCGTTCGCGCGTGGACAACGGCGTCGCCTAACTCCGCGTGCAGCCCTTGCACAGCATACGAGAAATACCGGTCTGCCTGCGGCAACGTGTTCGCCATATTGTTGCTTCTTCGTTGGCAGAGTGGTGACGTCCGTCTTCTTTGGCCACCTTGGACTCTTGTTCTCGTTGCGCATCGTAATGTACTAAACTGGCAACAACCCTCCCTTGTCTGCCGCGGGCCGGCTCGGTACCACCAGTGCCGGTGTTCGCAGCTCCGCGTGCGAATGCACGTCGGGCTAGAGTCCGTGCTATGCGGAAGACATAGAAGGGCTGGTACGCATCGGACAGAGGGGTAACCATGCTGATGAGCCCTACATCATGATGACAGCCAACGAACCGGTGCACCCGGGTAGTACTAGCATACATACAACCCCTTCTAAGTTCTTTTAGCGCCCCGGCCCGGGCGTACAAGTAGTAGCCTTAGGTAATGCCCTCCGTGCGATTGGTGGTTAATTTAAGCAGACTAATATATACAGACCAGTAACTCCGCAAGTGAGCAAGCGCCGTCATGCTCCTCCACCTACCCGCCGAGATACTGGAGGAAATCAGCCAAGTAACGCCTCCCTCCGTCGTTGCCTTACTATCGGACACTGACATATAAGTCAGTTTGTCGCACTTCAGTTTCGTCCCTGGGCCATGCGCTTGTCCTGCAAGGCGCTGTGCGATGCAGCGGATCTGGCATTCTACGGCCTCTTGATGGTCAGCGACCGGGCTCTGATCCACCTGCTGCCGGAAAAAACCCGCACCCTCGAGGATATCGTGCGAGGGGAGAGTAAATGGACTCGTTACGCGACAGTGGTGAGGATTTCGACATCGGGAACACAGATCCCAGTGGAAGAGCGTGAATACTCGGAGCTGCTCTCAGCAGCGATCAAGTCAATGAGGAACGTTCGCGCGGTAACGTGAGCCCTAGCCCTGTCTCTCGGAACTCGATTGAGATTGATGCTGCTTGCATAGATTGGTGGTCGCGGGTGCAGACGTGCAGTGGGTTCGCGAGGCCGTACAGCCCGCTCTTCCAGAACTCCCCCTCTTCGCGGAACTTGACATCGTCCTACGCCGCACGGTTCAAATGCACATCGCCGGAATATCGGGCCTCAAACGTCTCAGCCTCAACGCTATGGGCGAGCGCGATTCATTGGGCGACCAAGTTGCGCAGATTGTGGCGCAGAGCCCGCAGCTCACCTCTCTTCACTTGCTAGGCCAGGTCGACTACTCGGCGGTCGGCCCAATATTGACCTCACCCAAATGCTGGGGGGTCCATCTCAAACAACTCACC
The DNA here is from genome assembly GCA_029378255.1 of Mycena rosella. NCBI lineage: Eukaryota > Fungi > Basidiomycota > Agaricomycetes > Agaricales > Mycenaceae > Mycena > Mycena rosella. The sequence continues at coordinate 69,204 of JARKIE010000030.1, read as the reverse complement.
ATTAACACCGTAACCAGTACACTGCTCGCGTACCTCAAATCGTACTCCGGCCTGGAGCAGTTGGCTCTTGTTGGCGGCGAAGGGAGTCGAGAGGCCTCAGATAGGCTCGCTGATTATTTCTTCCAATCGGTGCTCCTGCGCCACGCAAACACGCTGGTCGACCTCAAAGTGACAGCGCGTTACGAGAGCCGCTGGAGCTTTGGGACTCACAATATTGATTCTCTCCTCAATTTGCATCAGCTCAAGAGCTTGGGGGTTTCTGTGAGCGGGGAAGACGTGCTAGAAGGCGGAGACGGGATTCAGAGGGAGTTAAAAGCGAAAACTACCGGAAATGCCGTCGTACGTTTTTATTACCCGTCGACTCGACATCTTATCTTGATTGCGAAACAGCACCTACTGCTCGACAATTTTCACCACCTCCCAGCGCTAGAAACTGTTTTAATCTGTTCCGCCCCTTCTGAGGGGGATCGCCGTGGGCAGCGCGGGACTGGACGCATTCAGCACGAGTCGAGAATGCTCCGGGAAATCATGTCTTCCGTGGAGGCCTTCCGCACTGAGATCGCATCCTCTGTTCGGGTGATGGGTACGTACAAGCAGGTCGTCGTATCTGATGAGGCAGTGGACACAGAGTCGAGTGTGCCCCGACAGCTATTCGCCTATCAGCGCCCTCCAATTTCTCATGTCGTCTCTATGTTGTCTGTGTATTAGGGCCAGCACATGGACGAGACTGTACACAGTATATACTTATGGCACATATACTGTCAAAAAAAGAGTTTGCTACAACTTCACCAGTTTTTGAGGATTCAGAGGACTGGGTCAGCATCTTTTAGAGACAACTTCCCATGGCCGGCAACTTCCCGAGGTGCAAATTTGATTAGTGAAATCTTGTTGCAACCACAATAGGAATATACCAAGGTTCCAACGTCTATCTTTGCTTCCGTAGGAATCCTGAGTGTGACACGGGCCCGATTTATTAGGGAAATTTGATTGAGTGATGTGAACCTGGAACCACCACATGGGTTCCATTCTCTAAGCTAAAACTCAGTCCAAGATCTTCAAATACCCAGTGGAGAGCTCCTATGAAATCTAAGAGAATCACAGAATCCCTATGTGTGTTGCAAAACTCAATTCTAGCCATTAGCCATAGCCACCACCCGATTCCTCAGTCAACCACAATAGATTGATGAATCATGATCTTGGTTCTAATTAGCTATTTTCCCAAGGTACAGCCGACTCAAAACATCAAAATATTCACCGCATAAACGGAAACTGTAGGATGTCCGATGCAAATGGTCTCATGTGTGTGTTGTTCATCAATTAGATAAAGAAAGGCCTGTTTGACACATTCACACAGGAGTCCACCTATTACAGGGCAGCTTAAGTCATGGACTGGCCATAGAGAAGCCCGGGCTCACATATAGGACAAAATTTAACCAAGCTTTACCCATATTTGGTTTGGTGGCGCGACCGCGTTGGGTCATCTCACACGGCAGATTGGGAGGTTTCGGGGCACCCTGAAACGTTCCTGAACTCTTTAGTTTAGGTCCCCAGATACATAGACCTGAAAACATAACTGAAATATAAAGTTTCCACGGGCCTGAAGCTGAGGCCAAAACTACTTGATTCGGGTACATTTTCGGCATGTCTGAATTTTTTGATTTCAGAAGTGATTTAGGGCCACCTGAAGCTGCTCCTGAAACTATTGGTTTCAGGAGCAGCTTCAGCCTGCCATAACCCTATTGTTTTGGCAAGCCTGGGACCGGCTTCCGAAACAATGAGCTTCGGCACCTGATTCGGCGCTGCCCAAACTAGGCCTAGAGTGCTATAGGCCGGCCTAGAGTCAGTCTCGGCACGCCGGAAACCCGGATCCGAAACTTATTGTTCTCGGCACTGGCTCCGGGGCTGCTTAAACAATAAGCTTGGGGCATGCTGAAAGTGCTCCTGAAACTATTGGTTTCAGGAGCAGCTTCAGGTGGGCCAAAACTGCATCCAAAATTAAACAAATCAGAGGTGCCGAAAATATATCCAGATCAGGTAGTTTCGGCTTCAGCTTCGGATGTGCAGAGAATTAACATTTCAGGTGCATTTTCAGGACTCCAGTAACTGATCCTTGAACTCATAATTTCGGGAACATTTCAGGGCCCCCCGAAACCACTCAATTTGCCGTGTGTCTGGCATCACAGAATGTGACCTCCTGTAACAAAAAAGTTGCCATCCCGGCAGTACCTGATCAAAAAGTTGTGGCCAAAGGAAGTTGCACCTAGGTAAAGTTGACAGCCTTGAAGTTGTCGCTAAAATTGGCAGGCTCGAAAGTTGTCGCCAAAACCTCAAGTTGTACCTCCCAAATGCAATCATGGGAAATCAATTTTTTTGACAGTATATCACCCATATATACTGAACAGTCACCGACTTAGTGTACAAGCAAACAATAGCGCCCCGCATTTTTGCAGTTTGGTATATCTATATCATTTACTTCGAGTCCTTGCCGCGAACCTCACTTTCCCAATTAACGTCAGAATGGCCAAACAAGTTTCAAATGTGTTTTTTTACCTCGTGTGAACATTCGTGTTGGCCGGAGCATATCTGACTCAGCTCATCCCCGTTGCACCTTGTGAGGCCCTGGTTTGGTATCCACGGTGGTCGTGGTGCCTATTTGTGATCTTTTCCATCCCGCCGATTTAATAGGAACCCATCTTCAGTGCGGTGATGTGTGCCGGAGAATATTTGGACCGGCGCGGTTTTCTGAGGGAGTGCAATTTCCTGTTGTGATGATCAGAGGCGTGAATGGATGGATAACGAAGCTGCATCACGGGCCACGGGTTCGGTACGTAGTCTATATATCTGATCCGTGGACCTGGGGCCAGGTCCAATCCTTATAGTTGCATCCCATCCTTAAGAGCCTGTATGGCAAAAGAGTTCACCTGAACTTTGATAGCACACATTTCCTTTAGTAGTCAGATGCTTTTGCGTGACGTTTGCGTCACTTCTTAATACGATCATGCCGTCCTCAGCCCCGGATCGCGCGCGAGCAGAGGCCACACGTCGGCGCAAACTCCTCCTAGCCGCATGTTCCTTCATGCGGATGGTATTCCTTGCCATCATTCTCTATGCCTCCCCTCTCTACTGGAAGCAGCCCTACCACACCTCTGCTTTGACCGGCAAAGCATGGGTGAAGGAGCTGATCCTCGGACATCCAGATCACATTAAAAGCGAGCTGGGCATGCGGCTCCATGTCTTCTTGATCTTTGTGACCCGGCTCCGGGTTGTCGGCGGTCTATCTGACTCTCGCCATGTCACTCTCAGAGAGCAGGCAGCAATTTTCCTGTACACCTGTGTAACAGGTCTATCCCTCCGCCACGTTGGCGAGCGCTTTCAGCGGTCCACAGACACCATATCCAAGTATGTGTCTGCATATACCCAGTCTTGTTTATCCACTGAGAATGGTTTAACAGATATTTTCGATGTATCTTGATCACTGTGTCGTCCCCGCCATTCTACACATTCTATGTGCGACTTCCATCTGCCCATGCGCCAGTCCCGCAATTTATCTGAGATAATCCGAAATGGTTTCCATTTTTCGAAGGGGCTCTCGGTTCTATGGACGGAACCCACATCAATGCCTGTCCGAGTGCGGTGGATTGTCCAGCCTCTCGCAACCGTAAAGGCGGAGTTACCATGAACTGTCTTGCTTGCTGCTCTCAGGAGATGACCTTTCTCTACATCCTCAGTGGGTGGGAAGTTTCTGCTGCAGATGTTGCAGTCTATCTCGATGCCCGGCTCAATGATCTGAATATACCAGAAGGCAAGTATTATTTGGCAGACACAGGTTTTGGCAGTTGTGATGCTTGTCTTGTCCCTTATCGTGGAGTTCAATATCATCTTGCGGAATGGGGAAGGGCCAATGTCAGGTATTTACCCGATCCGTGCTCGCTTTGCAACTGAATTCTCATGTCTTGTAGACCTGCGAACAAAGAGGAACTATGCAACCTACGCCATGTGTCCGCCCGCAACATGGTTGAGCGCATATTTGGAATTATCAAACGGCGTTGGGCTATCCTTGTTCACCCACCCGAAGTCAGCATTGAACTTCAAGCACGTGTTCTTCCTGCTCTGGCTGCTATTCACAATCTCATCATGAAACACGATCCGACCGACCTTGATGATTTCGAAGGCATACATGATCCTGAGCCCGGGTATGTTGCGGACCACGGATCACTTGCGAGAGGACCCACCACGCGAGGGGAGAAGACGAGAGCGGATAGCCGGAGAGATCGTATCGCACAGAGAACATAATCCGCAATTCCTCGTCGTCAAGTGAATTGTATACGTCCACTGCGCTCTTTTTATCTTCCAGGACCTCAAGGAGCTCAACGAGTTTCGGTTTTTCCAGCCAAGTTTCCAATTTCTGTGCCCGTTCAATCGCACTTTTGAGGCGAGCAGGAGTAGGAGGGATTTCCGCGGAAACGGTTGAAGGCGCGAAAGCGGTGCAGAAATTTTCGCTCGAGGCTCCGTTTCACCTAGACCTGGCCTTTTCCTCCGTTTCCGGCCTCTTCTCTTCCAAAACCCGTTTCTTTAAACCCTGGCGTTTCCTAATAGTGGTTTTGCACTCGAGCGTCGTTTCAGCTGGACCTGGCTTTCGGTCCCTTTTCTCGGCCCTCTTTTCAAAACCTGTTTCTCTAAGGCCATGCATTTTCTTATAATGCTTTTGGCTCAAGCACCATTTCAGCTGGACCTGGCAATCGTCTCTTTTCATCGGCCCTCTATTCAAAACCCGTTCTTTGGCCCCGTCGGTTTTCTCACAATCGTTTTCGCTCAAGCACACTTTCAGCCTGGTCTCTTTTCGTTTGCCCTCTTTTCCAGACTCTTTTCTTTAGACCCGTTGGTTTTCTTGTAATGGTTTTCGCTCAAGCATGGTTTCAGCTGGACTTGGCAATCATCTCTTTTCATCAGCCCTGTTTTCAAAACCTGTTTCTTTAAGTCCCTGCATTTCTTTATAATGGTTTTGGCTCAAGCACGGTTTCAGCCGTCGTCTCTTTTCATCACCCCTCTTTTTCAGACTCTTTTCTTTAGACCTGTTGGTTTTCTTATAATCGTTTTGGTGCAAGCATGATTTCAGCTGGACTTGGCTATCATCCCTTTTCTTCACCGCTCTTTTCTGCATTCGTTTCTTTAGACCCGTTGGTTTTCTTATAATCGTTTTGGCTCAAGTATGATTTCAGCTGGACTTGGCTTTGCTCTCTTTTCGTTGCCCCTCGTCTCAGGACTTGTTTCTTTAGACCCGTCGATTTCCTTGCAACGTTCTTGGCTCAGACGCGAACCTGGCATTCATCTGTTTTCGTTGCTGCTCTTTTCAGGATTCGTTTATTTAGACCCGCTGTGGAAGTGCGACCTGCCTCGCACGTCGCCTTCGAGTCCCAAGCCAGTTAGGCCCGCCAACTAAATATTTCCGTGCACTACACCGGTTTCTTGCTTCGTTCTTCTACTTGCTTCTCCATGCTCATTTCGCCTCTACTCACATTATATCTGCTCTTTCCTCTTCAGATGTTGTCTGCAGCTGCGCAACCATAACTCAACACCTTTAAGTTCCAAGTTAATTCATTCAAAATTCTATGTTCAATTATCCTTTCGCCACAGAAAGATCTTTGTTATTGTGTTTCGGACCATGCTTTATATCCTTACACTCATTCATCTCATATGACCACAGACACCATATTTTTCTGACGATGTACCACCAATGCGAAGGGTTGAACCGAGTCTTCGGGCATCTCGGACTACGATTGATCTCGAAGTGGCTTGGGCACCCATATTCGACGCTGAGCGGGGGGCAGCAAGCATCTCCCTATTCGTCTTTGCGTAGTTTCTGGATCGCTGTAGACAGTTTGACTTTAGCTGTGGCCTACCCCCCATGGACTCTCTTACTTACACAAGACCGGCCTCCGCTTCGCTCCGGCACTTACAGAGCTTGTTCATCAAAACAACACCCGGCGAAAGTGCACTAAATTTATCTCATGTCTTCGAATACAACATAAGAATGCTAGTGGGCTAACTGCCGAAGACATTTACATTATGGAAAGAAAAGGCCATGGGTAATGCACGAGGGATATTCTAAGAACTCAGTGAGTGAAATTGTGGAATATATAATGCGACAGTCCCTCACCCCTCGTGGGTCCATGAGCTCCTTTAACCCCAGCTGCGCTGGAGGACAGGAAAATCTGATTGGAGGGAAGCGCTCAAGGACCAAATTTTACCGATTTCCCGGCCAGGCGATACAGAATCCCGAGAGGCTTGCTACCTAGAGCACTCAGAGCAAGCAGAGAGACCCGAGCAAGCAAGCAATTTGACGACGCAAGATTCGCGAGATGGCAGTTCAAGGCAGAGACACGGTGATTGTATATGGATCTCGAGGACAATAACGAGCCGGAATCGTTAAATCAGCTAGTTGGCGTGTTCAGCGAATTAATAACTGACCTTAGTATGGCTGGAAGTCCAAATACGCCGCAGGGCGATAAACTTGTCAGGCGGCGGCGCAGTGAAAAACAGAACTATGGATCAGGCATTGAGAGGCTACGCGAGAAGGATGCCGGGCTGCGCACCTCGTCGTCCGTTATTAATAATCTGAGCTGGAAGAGCTTACAGTTGCGATTCAACTTCGGACCTGTCCAGAACTTCGGGCACAGTGAGAATGGATTTCTTCTTCCGCGTTTTAAACTGCGTTATGTGCTGCGACATGATCTCGTGCTTCTGTGCCGCAGATTCTGCGGTCCGTAGCTTCCCCAAAGGGTCTAATTTGAACACGGGAATGCCCGCAGTCAGTAAACAAAGTTGGGCGCAGTAAATCCGGATTGGCGCTCGATACAGTGGAGATATTCCGATTGGCTGTGCTCCGCGGTCCGTAGCTGTCAATGTGGCGGCTTGAGTGGGAAAATAGGGACGTGAGGGAAAATTGAACAGAAAAATGCGATGCTCATAGAGGGCCAGCAGAGCGATATGTGAAGTCTGGATTAATGATTGCAGCATTACTAACAGTGTTTGAGTCTGACTTCGCTGTAAACCTTTCGGTAGCATGGGTTACAGGAAGTTCAATCAATTCACGAGGAATAGGTACAACGTTGTAAGGTTAGAAGAACTCGCAAAATGAGATTCTCGACAATGCGAAGAGGACAGAAAGTTTTAGAAAACAAAACGGAGATAAGCCGACGGAAATATTGTGGGCAGCAGACGGAGATTCCGTAGCGGAGCAGAGCAGCCAGACCAGATTAGTTGAGGCTTGAAAATTTGACGGCACAATAGAAGCCCGAGTAAAAATTATACGGCTATTGAGCCACAGGAAGCCGAAAGCAAGAGAGCGTGCACAGATCCGTTGATTTGAAAGGTTTGAGGATGTAGCGGATCTTGAGGAGCAAGATGTTGCAATTTGCAGCCAAATTGATCAGGACAGACACACGACCGCCAGGAATCGGGAGAAAGAGTGTTAATGAAGCGGCATTGCGATGGTCTTTTATACTACGAGACTGCGGAATTGCGGCGCAGACGACAGGTGTCATTCTGCTGCTGCGGCACAGGGAGTACAGAAGCCTGTCAGAAGGCAGTGAGGAGGCTGTTCACGATGAATGGAAGAAACACGGCGTTGGGGTGAGCAAATGGGGAACAAAGACGACGGCTCCGAGTACTGAAGAAGAGGGAACAGAATGGAGATGAGTTCAAATGGAGTAAAAACCACAACAGTTGCAATGAAAGCCGTCCATTTCGTTAAAGAACGGTTAATCTGAACTTTGAAGTGACGACCTGCCTCGAAAGCCCTTCAGCGGCCCACGAGGCTCGTTTTAGTTTCCTTATCGGGCCAGGATTTCGTGGAATCTGAGAGGATTGTACTGCGCAAAGAGCCGGCGCAGGGCTCATGGCTGCTCGTCGCGATCATCCAAATGTGGGTTAATTTCCCAGCTCACAGCAGTAACAACTGCGCGCACAGTGCGAATATCAGTATACACAATGGGGACAGGTGTTCGAACAGCACCTTATTCGGCCGTGGTCCATTTGCACTGCCAGGGGCTAATCACTAAAGACGAGGAGAGAGAAAACCTGATGGAGATGGGGATGTTGCGCAAAGCGTACTTTTCTGCTCGGTGGTCGAACATTTGCATTTGCATTTGGGTGGAAGATGAGAATGAACAGGAGAAGGGCACATCATACGGGAGAGAAAGCGAGCCGGGAATTTCATCAAGCGGCGCAGACGTCGGTGAATTCTTCACAAAGGTCGAGGTTGATTCACGAGGCCTTCTGTTGTGGTTGGAATTTGCTGGGGTCTCGTGGGCACCCTGCGAGGAATTTCCCAGAGTCCGTAGTTGTGCCAATGGAGTTAGTTTCCCAGAAATAGTGCATGACCCGGGAGGTGCAGTCGGAGAAGGAAGCAGAGAGAATGGAGATGAGTGAAAATGGAGAAAGGGCCACAACATGTACCAATGAACGAGGAGCATCTCGTTAAAGAACGGTTAATCATTTTGATATTTATTTGTTTGTAGATCACAGATCACTTTCCCTTTGTCTCTTACCACCACATATACACCTCGTTTTTGAGCATCCTCAAGCGAATCCACCATCAGTTGAAGACACCTGAGCTAAGTTTCTTATTTTATTCACTCTCCTTCTCACTTTACACCTACTTCGATCATTTCCCAGACACCACCATCATTTTGCTGCACAACTCGACATCCACCCGGCACGACCTTGGCACAACCTCTGTCCACCTCGGGACAACCCTTTTCTTCTTTACTGCTGGTTTTCTTATAATGCTCTTGGCTCAGACCTGAATCCAGTTGTTGTGGCCACTCTGTTCAGCAGCCGTTTCTTTAACCTGACCTGGCTTAAACACGATTTCACCAGGACCTGCCTTTTGTCTCTGCGCCTTGGCGCTCTTTCTTGTCAGCCTGGCCCTTGTCCCTTGGCTCCTGTAATTTTCCTAATGAAGTTTGTGACTACTGTTATCGTACGTTCAAAGTCAATGTTGATTCGTTCTCCGGGTAGGGTTATTGGGGGTTATGACTCTAGGGATCTAGGGTTGGAAGGTAGAGAACCCTATGATAGGGTTTGGATTTGCTGCACTACAACTGTCTCTTGGCAACTGCTAGCAGTGCTGTGGCAACACTTGCCTGCTGGCATGACACAGCCGGCAAGTGCCATGGCCGCGGCTTCACGGCATTTGATCGGCATTTGACCGACACTTGCCATGGCGTTGGCCATGGCGTTGCACAATCATTTGCTGTGTGAGAACACACCCACGATGTCATCGTGGGGAGACACAACCAAAAATCTTTTGCTCTCTACCGCCATGATCCCCTGGCGACCTCTTCACTCCTCAAATCCCAGCTCAACAGCAAGCTTTATCACCCATTAGCTCCTTCCTCGTTGCTCTCTTCCTACTGCCCTCCCTCCTGCTCTCCCCTTGCCGCCACATCCATAACCTGCAGTTGGAGATTATCGCGATCTTGAGCAGTCCAAACAAGTTGTCCATATATTGAAAGGCCTATTTCATGCCCTACCCTCCATGGATTGCTGTTCTTGCTCAACCAAGATATTCTTCAGCTGCGCGCGATGCTGTTGCAGCCTCGAGGTCGAGACATCAGTGATCGGCATTCTATTAATTATTTTCTTTCATCCTCGTCGTCTTTTGTTCTCTGAGTCTTCCCCACCATTCTCAGTCCTCTACTAATGCCACAGAAGACGACTTCTTCTAAGCCCTCTTCGAAGAAAGGGAAGACCAAAGTCAACTTTGGTACAAACCGGACGTCGCGCAAGCGCAAACCCGACGCCGCGGCGGAGCCCGACCCTGCTGCTGAGCCCTCATCCACAAAGCGACCTCGCACCGATGCTTCTTCAGGATCTGCAGGGGCAGGAGCCTCCACATCCACCGGTACTGCGGATACCGGAGATGCAGGGTCCACCAATGACTCAAGCAGCACCACGGGCACTACAAGTAACAAAGCCACCGAGACCACCCCAGCCAAGATACGGTGCGTAATCCTTGGGGTATCCGCCCGAAAGAGGTTCCTGTAAAGGCCAAGATGACGCAGGTGTGTCTGATCTTTGTAGTCTGTCATGTCAGCGCGAACTAATAAAATTGCAGAGAGCCTTCCAGCGTATCATTCGCGGATTATGTGGTCTTCTCAGGCAGACAGATGTGCTTCCCTCAGCCATTGGAGCCCAGAAGCACTACGACAAGCGCTTCGACGATGCCGACAATGTTCGTGAGCACATGCAAGCCCTCGTCAATGAATCTAGGACCGCTGTCAGCATGGGCAAGGATCTTGCCACAAAGCTTGTTCGGGACACGAAACGAATTTCCGGACCCATTGCTAACGATATTGCACGCATCCCTGAAACCCATCTTGCGAGCGTCTTCACCATGATTCTGAAAGCCAGCCTGCAGGGTTTCTGCCCTGACCTCGAAGGGCCAGTTCAGTCAAACTACAAGCAACTCCATCGTCACTTGGCGGTATCCGGGCTCCAGTTCCTCGCCTCTTCCTTGGCCCTTGGTGCTTTAGAGGTCAATGCCAAGGTTGCTCAAGACACAGAGCTCCTCTTTGATATGTACGACAACTACGCCTACGGAACGCTGGCCCAGAAGACCAAAATGGAGAGGCATCGCCCTGGTAGTGTTGGCGAGGCGATCACGCATGGGCTACTTTAAAACTCGATTCCATTCCACCTTGGATCCATCCCTGACGCCGACACAGGACATCTCCGGGTACATACAGTACACCGAATCCATGCGTTACAGAGAGGCACAGTCAATTTTTAACAAGGAGTGTGACTGAATAAGAAAATAATCAGTTTTCCGATTGCAAATAATAACGGTCATTCGCCCACCTGTTTCGGGCCGCAAACACGTTGTAAGGAGATATCTGGTCATTTAGGAGAGTTTAGGTACAGAAATCGCATGAGGAAACGGAGTGGGAGAGTCCCACAAGAAAAATCAGAAAATCAGAGATTTGTAACATGGCCAAACATACTTGCCAGGGCGGTGGTGCAAAGAGGTGGTACATCTCCACATGCATAATGTACACCCCATCCACGCGGTACAGAGGGAATCAGCGAATACTTACAAAGGAAGTGCACTGAAGGTGAAAATGGTCAGTTTGGGAATCGCGGAGAATAACAGTGATTCACTCACCGGTGTCGGGCCGTGAACGCGTCGCAATCATATCAATGGAATTTCGGAAGACGTTAAGGACCAGAATCGTGGGGATAAATATATTTGAAAAGGGCTACGAAGAAAATCAGAAAATCGAAATTTCACAACAGGGCCAATGAGGCTTGCTAGAGCGATGGCGCGAAAGAGCGAGACATCTCCGGGTACATACCATACACCACCTACGCGCGGCGCGGTACAGAGGTACTGTTTTCCCACGGATATACCTGTAAAGATCCACGGGTTACATGGACTCATGGCATGTCTTATAACAGGAGTTTTTACAAGAAAAAGGTGATCATGGGGAGAAAATACTTGTACCACAATAGGAATGAAAAAAAAAAAAGCTCCAAAGGTGTGGGTATCTATCGGCGGCCGCGATTCAGTGCCCAACAGACTCGTAAAACAGGTTTGTTGGTATGGTATACATCCGCAAGCCGTTTCCATGCGGTCAAATGTGTGATAACTTGGCGTGGTTCAATCACAATCCCATCAGCCTCTGGCTCAGAATTAACAACTGCAGCCATTAATTCTGGATGATCTGCATAGAACTGAATGGGCAGTGGTTGATGTCTGTGAACAACCACCAAAGTTCTGAGAATATTGTCGGGCGGGATTTGGAAAATGGCGGGGATAACCCCAGTAGACGTCTGCTTTTGTTTCGGTTGTGGTCCTGGCTCGTAGAGCTGAATCAAGCTATTAGCTCCATGGGAGGAGGAGCAGCTAAATGTGCGCTTGTCCATATGGAATTTTAAGCACCGTTTCCCTCGGGCGGCAATATCATAGACCGGTGATCTGGATCAGGAAGAGTTATTGTGCCAGCTGCATTGCGAGTGCCATAGAAACTGAGCTTGTCCTCCCCAATCGAAGTCAGGTACTCAAGGATCAAGTTGTACAGTGGCTTTGAAATGTCACGGCTTTTCTTGGCCAAGAATTTAGCTAACTCCTCCTCATCTAGCTCTATGGGTGTTTGGAGACTCTTGGGATCAGCAGGATCAAGAATGTTGTCAAGGCCTTGTAATGCTCCATCCTGAAGGTGTTTGTCGTGTTTCTTTGCAAGTAACCGGCCAAGATGAGTAAAATGTCTGAGCCTGGTATAGTCCATGTCCCCTAAATTTGGTGAGTTAGAGGAGATTGAGTGAAAATATTGGGTTGAACTTACAAAAATGGTCATTGGTCTTAATTTTCTGCAAAGTGTTATTGACATGTTCACCGATAAACTCGTTCTGGCAAGCCAGAGGTCCCCAGTTTCTGAGAATATCCGGGATGTGCATTGAATTGTGGTGTGTTGGGAGAACATTGACATCTGGGAATAATGTCTGAATGGAAGAGAAGTAGGTGGAGTAGTGGTCCATGAATGAATCTGCAGCAGAGTTTGAGGTTTTGAAAGATGCTAAAATGTTTGTAGATGCAACCACATCACAGAAACTCTGTAGCATGGCTTCATTTCGTACTGGATCGTCATCCAATTCCATCTCTGGCAAAACAAGTGGAAGAATGACTGAGAATAAAGTTAGGAATTGTGCTGCCTTGAATTTTCCGTGCTTTGCTTCACCCAGATTTCCTGGCAGACGAGACACATGTGTGGGGAGGGAGACCTCCCGAATCTGTTCCAGACGTTCCTTTGTAAACTTCCAGGATCCTCGTACTGCAATATCTTCGAAATCACCATCATCATTGATTTCATTGTTGTCTTCATCATCCAGAGGGTTTGACTCTGGGACAGGTGTACCATCTGAGGTTGAACCATCCATTGGATCATCGCCATCTGGTGCTGGGGTACCTTTGGGAGTCGTTTGATCCTCCTCCTCCTCCTCCTCGGACTGTGTAGCCCGAAGATATTCATCCCTCCACTGTACAAATGCATCAGGGCTAAAATTTGCTTCGTTTTCAACAACATCTTGTGCATCCTCCTCCCCACCGGCATCGGATATCTCATCATCGGTCCACAAATCCTCGTCATCAGCATCAAACTCTGCTAGATTTTTTGTTCGTCGGGCATCGCGCCCTACTCCCCAAAGTACCCGCAGCTGATGCTCAAGGACACCGAGAGGCCAATTGTGTATGAAACCCAATATAGTGTCATTGATGGGATCACGGTAATAGAGGAGGTGCAGAGAGCACCATCGGACCCCACTTTTTCTTTCCAGAATGACCCTCTTCGCCTTGGTTGGTTTTCTGAGCCAGGATTTTGCCTGTTTAAGTACAGTGGCAGATATTCGCTTTGGCCACAACCAGTAGTCCAGTCGACCCTTCTCGTCCTGTGTGAGAAGACAGAACGAGCAAACATTGTTGCCGAGTATGAGAGAAATCCGCCTGTTTCCCTTGCTGCTGGGAGATCTGCTACAAGGGGGATAATTCGTGCGGTCACTTTCACCCCTTCTGGACGGTAATATGTGTTTATGATTTTCCCGAGGAAATCATACGAGAGGATTGTTTTCATGAGTGGATCAAGTAAATGCAATAGTGTCCTAGCAGAGGGTTTGCTCGGTGATGGGGTGAGACCCACAATAAAAATATTCTCCGGCAGATAGCGGACTTCAGGAGGCAGGTTCAGGCAATACAGGATGACTGTGCCAGTGGAGACTTGCTTTCCTGTTGGTGCAAAGACATAAGTTTCCAATAATGATATTTTTTCAACCACATACCAGCCATTTTATTTGAACATGGGTTGAACCAATCAATGTATAATCCAAAGACCAAGCCGTATTTGTCTCCCAGTTTTTTTAGCTCCTTCCACCATGGACTGTCCTGAAGATCTGTCATCTCTTCCCCATCTGCAGCAGCATGTCTCTGGTCCGATTGGGTGAGATAATCCTCGGTGGACTTTCGAGAGAGAAATCATTCAAGCCAAGATTCAAATTTTTGTGTATTGAATGTTGTTCTGGGAACCTGTTTAGACTCCTTTCCGAAGCGCTGTGTTTGCCAGAGTTCAGCCTTGCAGCTGATGCGGGAGTTTTTCGAAACCTTTGCTGTGCATCTCTCTGGCATTTTTCCAGAGATGGGTACAGAGTATAGCACTTGGGGCAGCAAGGTGTACGAATGATTTCAGGCTCCTTGGTGTAGTTCCGATAGATAGTTCGAAGGTCCCTGGGGATCCGGAGTTTCGGAACCTGAACAGGGATTCCCTGTGCAACTAAGGCTACCTCCAGAAGCCCCAGAGCAGTGTTGAGGATAAATTGAAGAGCTTTCAGAATGGTGTTCGCAGTTTCACGGCTAACACTGGCCTTTAGATTCAGCCATACAGGCAGAGCAGAACAGAGCTGAATAATCAGAAGGTCATTAATCACAAGGCCTACAAACAGTAGATCATTTAGCCAGGAAATCATCCCCGAGTGTTGCGCACCCGGCGAGCCCCTTGGTTTCTCCTTAAGGTCCCCCTCCTCATCAAAAAGTTCTTCAACAGCAACAGGGCGGGCATCAGAATCGCGGCCTTTGGCATAATCCGGTGAATGATTGGCAGCTGCCCTGAGCTCATGGGTTCGTCGGAGCTGCTGGCTGGCTCTTTTGCCTGGTATTTGCTGATTGTCGACAATAACCCAGTGCTCGATGCACTCTGGGCAAGCGCAGATAACCTTCTTGCCCATCAGGTGAGAGGGGAGTTGGATTTCAATCACTCTTGTTCATCAGCCTTTATATTACATTTGCAAACCATCATTAATCAGTACATCTGGCAATCTATCTGGCTTCAATGTGTTCAAAACATCGGATACTCACACCCTCCGTGTTCTGAATTGATCCGAAACCAGTCCGAACAAAATCCGCAGTGTGTGAGATAAAATGTACCATATGGGGACATTTAATGATCGTTTGTCGAATGCCTGGCAAACACCATGGCCAGTGTCTGTCCCACGCCCTTCAAACGCCATGAAGCCACGGCCGTAGGACTTGCCCGCTGTGTGATGAGTGGTGTCATGTGACTTGAAGGTGGCCTGCACCGGTGCTGTGGCAACAGTTGCCACAGCACTCCTGCTTGGTCCCTGGACACTCAGCACTAACTAGCTCCACCTGAGGCAACAAATTTGATTGATTTACCCTATGTTTTTCAGCCAACCTAGTCAGGGCTGAGTGGCCAGGGGCCTCCGCTGCCAGCTCCAGGAGTTTTTTGTTTGACTTGAACTGTCACTTGCATTGCATTGCGTGCAAGAGCTCAGGGCATAATGAACAGAAGATGGCCAATAAATTTCCTAAATTTCTTCCATGGCAGAGCTGTGGTAACGGTTGCCACAGACTGCTGTTAGCTCCAGGAGTTTTTTTTTTTTTGACTCGGACTTTCACTGAGCATAATAAACAGAAAATGGCCGATAAATTTCCTTCATGGCAAGGCTGTGGCAACAGTTGCCACAAAGTGCTGCCAGCTCCAGGAGTTTTTTTTTGACTCGGACTGTCACTGAGCATAATAAACAGAAAATGGCCAATGAATTTCCTCCATGACAGTGCTGTGGCAACCGTTCAATGATGTTATATGCCCATATCGGGATGCATCAAATTCTCACGATCTCGGCAATCTACCTCGGCTCAAATTTGGCTGCTCGGCATCACTGACCATGCCTTGCGCCAAGAGGTGTGTGATTCACTAGCTGAGCACATGATCAACAGCACGTGCTCAAAGGGCACCTTCCATATCAGGTTGTTGATGTCCCAACTTGGGGGTGATGGCCGTGGCACGGCCCGGCAAATTCGTACTTGTGTACTTTTTTCTGATGCCCATCACGGAGATTGCCGTAGTTCACGTTTTCGCAGAGTTAAGACAATGTCGTGGGTGAAGGGGCAGCAATTTTTCGCTCAGTCAAGGGTTCACATTAAACATGCCATCCCGCTAATCGAAAGCCCAGCACATACGAACATCTAGATGTACTTAGGTAACAGGGTATGTTTATGCATAGATAGGAGATTAGTAGCGGTGTACAACAGTAAAGCGGAACAGAAATTCTGGCTTATTGCATAGCTGTGCATATAGCCTCCATATTGTCAGATTCTTCATCTGAAGTTATGTCCACACAGAGTTCATCATCAGGACTAACCTATTCCCTTACCACTTCTCCACAGGTGCTCAAGCCATTTGTCAATGCATTGATTGACTGGGTGAGCAGCCAATTCTTGTTGGATGGGATACCAAATCACAGGCATACAATTCAGTGTAGCTGCGAAGGACCCGGAAAATTTCCAGGCTCAAAGGAGGGGTGGTCGCAGCAACACTTTGAATCCAATTCATAGCAGTGCCCGCCATAAGGCAATGGCTGTTCCCAGAATAATAACACTGACAACATACAGATGTTGAGTAGATGCTTGAATAATGTCAGGCTCAAAGGAGGGGTGGTGGCAGCAAGGTGCCGAATTTAATTCCCAGCAACGTACGTGAGCACCTGATGGGGGAATAAAAGACATTGAATGCACGGAAACACGGTAATCACTGTGCCAAGAATAATAATTCTGACACCATGCAGATGTTAAGTAGATGCTCAAATAATTTCAGGCTCAAACAAGCGGTGGTGACAGCAAGGCGCCGAATTCAATTCCCAGCAGTGCACGAGCATCAGATGGGCGACCAAACACATTGAATGCACAGAACCGGGGCAATCACTGTTCCAAGAACAATAGTACTGACAACATATGGATGCTCAGTAGATGCCTGAATATTTCTAGGTCCATAGGAGCAGTGGTGGCAGCAAGGCGCCAATTTTATTTCAGCAGTGCACGTGAGCATCTGATGGTGGACCCAGAGTACGGAAACGGGGTAATCACTGTTCCAAGAATAATGATTCTGACAACAAACAGATGTTAAGTAGATGCTTGAATATTTCCAGGTCCAAAGGAGCAGTGGTGGCAACAAGGCACCAAATTTAATCCCATGCAGCACACCCAAAGAGGGATGTTCTGAGAGATTGAAGGCAACTATTGGTACCTACATAACTGAACCAATCATAGCCCCTTAAAAGTGCCCTTCCTTCCCATTGTAGGCCGAAATATTAATAGCAATTGCTGGACACGCCCGCCCATCAAGTTCCTCACATAGGTGCAACAATAAATAAGTGACACCTTGAAGAATTGAACTCAGCCGAAGATTGCTCACCGATTATGAAGTACAAGCACAGCCACTAATTGATCACAAAATATGAACAGGATTTAAGGGACAGCCACTAAATGTACTTCAACACAGCCACAAAATATACTAGCACAGCCCCTAAATTCATTACAAAGTTAAAACGGGACATGATTCGCCGAGACATTGAAAACCTCATTTCGAATTGATTAATAAAATGATTATATACGTCCTCGTAAACTGCCACAGTTTGGGTTCAATGAGACTACAAAGTTACAATTCGGGGCATGATACTCCGAGACGTCCGGTACTCTGACTTTCCCCCTTTTCGTTACGAGCACCTGCGAGTGCTGCCAAACCAATGTGGGTTCACTCACTCACGACGCTAAGTTTTAAGTCCCCCGAGAAGGAGGTATGCGTAAACGAGTCGGCCTCATCAGGTTACCTCTCTTTGACTCTGAGCAGGATGGTAAACGGGGCTGTCTATGCGAGACAGCAGCTGAAAACATGAGCTTCCTCCTCAACTTAGGGTGTGTATTAGTTTCCGCGTCCAAATCCGATTCCCCATTGCAACTCCATCCGCAGAGGCAGACTACTTAAGACTGCTCGGCTAAACCAGGCCCAGTAAACAATCTTCAACCCATATACACAAGGCTGGCAGAACCCAGTCGCCTCCGGCCGACCATCGATTTTCGGCGCCCTCCCATACACTTCTGAATATCCTTTGCCGACATTCTTTTCTTTTCGCTTCACGTCATGCAACCCCACCATCCTGAACTGCACCGTTATTGGAGACAGACGCGCCAACGTCAGGTGTCTCGGTCTTCCAGAATTCGAACGGTCAGAATATAGAATTGGTCCAGTGACATCGAAATCCGGGGGAAAATCGCAAGACAGCGGACCTCAGAGATGCTATCTCTATCCTCCGATCCAAGGTCAGTGCCCCTCAATTGTGGCCAGTCTGGATCTCTGACTATGCTGACTTCGACAGCTCTCGAACGATGACAGTGGACGGTATGACATTCACCTTTATACTGCGAGACAATTTTATCTGGGTGGGATTCTCTGCTACGAAACCAGGGAATTGGCCTCTGATCACCCATGGTAGTTGTATTCCACCGCATCCCAATCAGAAATTCTCGGGCGGATAGAAAGAGGGCAAGACAGTGTGACTCTGGAGCTAACTGGCGAGGCCATACATATCGGACTCCTGGAGGCCGCGACGGTGGCGACTTTCCTTCTGCAATGCAGGAGGAACATGGACTAAGCGGGGTATAGAGATGCCTTGTACCCTACTATGTACTATATGAGGCTTCGACATTTCAGGCGGGTTCAACGGTCGCTGCATCAATTTGATTTTGATATTTTATACTGCCCAGTCGACGCGACGCGAGGCGCTTGATCACTGATGTTTCGTCTCATGTGAGCGCTCGGCACAAATGTGCAGTTGACAAACAAAATAATGCTAAGGATGCCTGTATGCGGCTCGCGGATGCCTCGGGAAAGGTACGGGATGTTCTGAAATATTTGCAATTGTCAAGCTATTGGTTTCAACAGAGACAGCGGAAATGCGGAGATTTCAGGGCGGCCGGAAATGCTTCTGAAATGTATAATTTAGGTATCTTGAGTGGGCCTGAAAATGTACGTACCCGAAACTTCAAGTCTCCGCGCGACCTAAGTTGAAGCCGAAACTACCCGATTCGGGGATGTTTTCGGCACGTCTGAAATTTGTGATTTCAGACACCGTTTAGGCTCAGCTGAAGCTGCTTCTGAAACTATAAGTTTCAGTAGCAGTTTCGGCATACTCTAAACTTATTGTTTCGGCTCCGGAACGGCCCCCGAAATCTCCGTATTTCCGTGGTGAGGGCAGTACGATGGGGAGCCGACCCCGAAAAGCCCGAAACATTAGGGCCTTTCAGAGTAGCCGATTTCGATCTGATTTCAGCTGGATTTCGTCTCAGATTTCGTGGCAGAACGTGACCGGAAACATCCGAAATCCGCGAAATCCGACCTATCAGAGTTGAATTCGATTTCGACTGTTTTCATCTGTCATCGATGTCATCATTTGTCGCAGCCCGCCCATCGTCCCGCCGCCTCCTGCCCGAATTGTCCCCGATGAACTCATTCACCTGCACCCGCAAATGCGGAGCACTCTTGACATACTATGTCATGGGTATTAGTGAGACCATGACATGTGCAAGTCAGCTTAATTCTAATCCAGTTCACGGGATCAATTTATGCGAGGGCGGGAACGAGGGCGGGATGAGCGCTCATGATGCCGACGATCAGACAACGTCGAATATTTGCCGAATATAGCCGGTGAAATCGAAGGTGCGAAGGGTCACATCAAGTCACGGCAGCTGGCAGCGAAATCTGAGACGAAATCCAGCTGAAATCAGCTCGAAATCGGCTACTCTGAAAGGCCCTATTGCGCACCAACTATTCCAGAATCCAGAACATGCCAGCATATTCCACAGTGGGGTGTTTCACCCGCTTTCTAGAGGGAAGAATACCATTACTAGGGGCAGTCAGAGTAGAAGAAGATGGGTGGATTATGGGTTTGGATTATGGAGGGATTCTCGATTTATTCGAGCGTGGGATAATCGTGTTAATCCATAATCCTTCATAATCCCATAATCTCCTCTGGAGGAGATTATGCAAGGATTATGATTATGGCCGTGATTATGGAGGATTATGGCCTTCGTGGATTAATCACATCGGGATAATATTGGCGCCATAATCCCGAACATTTGGGGCAGTCAGAATTGAATGCGATTATGCGAGGATTATGTGTGATTATGGCTTTTATTTAAATCCATAATCACACCGTAATCCTTCCTTTAAACCCTCCATAAACCCTCCATAATCCTCTACTCTGACTGCCCCTATTGTTCCAGCTACAAGATGACAGCGTCACAAAACACATAGAGGTGGGTGGTTAAAGATTGAGAAGGTAGAACTCTGAAGTGTTGGTCCGACGTACAGAACAGCCCTGGGCCTTCCTATTGTATTATGACTCGACAGGGTTTCGAATCCAAGTCATTCATTAATATTGCAAGGCTACTAGCATAGTTGCCCCCGTATTTATTTGTAATTGCCCTCACTGCAGACCCTTATTTTGGCTTTAACGATACTCGGAGTTCAACTCCCTGCCACCGACGAAGTCCGACTGCGAAGACCGTGGAGGCATATAACCAATGCACGCTTGGGTTGACGTTGGGTGCTCTACGGTGAGAAACAATTACTTGTCAGGGACATAAAGTAGCTAAAGGACAGGACAGAGGATGAATCAACCTAATAAACTGTGCAAAACTGGTGTGAAACCCGAGGTAACGACATAAACATCTCACTGGTACAGCTCCACCAGTTTCTCGCCGTAATTCAGCTCGAACGGTCCAACGGTCTGATTGTGCGTCGCAGCAAGGAATTTTTTGGAAAACGCCTGCACCGCGGGCGATGCCCCCAGCGTCTCGATGACCTTCTGCGCGTCCTGGATGATTACCTCGAGCGGCGGGCGGCTCGCCGCATTGATCCCTTGCTTGGTGCCCGCAATTCCTGCAGCGGGGAATAGCGCAATGCGCGCCGCGAGCCCCTGCACATAGGAGTGCAGCTCGCGCGAGGTGTCGAACGCGCGGTTGATCCACCCGATGCGGTCCGCGGTGACCGCATCAATGTCCGTCGACGAAACCACGTATTCGAACGTGCGGCCGCGCCCGATCTCGTGCGCGAGGTACATCGAGCCGCCGGAGCCGGGGTTGCCTCCAAAAGACGTCTCGAGCTGCGAGAGGAGCACGGACGGTGACTTGCTGGCGAAGCGCATGTCGCAGGACATCAGGAACTCGTTGCCAATTCCGCGTGCGCGCTGTGGGGCGGCGGTCAGCAAGGAGTGTTAGGTGGTTCAAAGTGAAGGGGTTAGTACTCACGCCTTCGATGACGGCGATGGTCGCTTGGGGCAGCTGCGTAATGTTCCACAGAAGGGCCACGGGGAAGGTCAATTCCGGAATAGACACGTCGAACACCGGTAGGGGAGATTCTGTCCTCTGAGTCAATTACTGGTCGGGGTTGAAATAATAGCTCGCACCATAGCCGGGGAGGAAGTAATTGATGTCGATGTGCGCAAGGAAGAACTCCGGGTTGGTGCTGGAGAAGACCACAACACGAACGTCGGTGTCGTTCGCCTGCAGCGTTTCGATGAGGTTGGCGAGATCGGACTGCACAAATTGGTCGAAGAGGTTAATTGGCGAATGGGTGTTGTTGATCGCGACGTTGAGCACGCCGGAAGACTTAGTTGTCTGCAGCGTCCCATACGACGGATAGCGCGCCGCAGAAGTGGAGAGCGAAAGGAGTGCAACGGTGGTGAGAAGGAGTGCAAAGGTGGTGAGGAGTCTGGGAAACATCGCTGGGAAGTTGAGGTGTCTCACTAATTTGGACTTTCCTTGCTTTTATAGCGCTGGGCTCGGTCTGATACGCGAGCCCACCGAATTCCGTACTTCGCTGTCATCCCTTGCGTCCCCGAAGGTACCTATCTGCTGACTGAGCCCGGTCGATTCCGTTCGTTCTCTGGAAGTGGTCGATATTGGACGGTGCGACCCATTGCTTTGCAGGCAAATGTAAACGGGGAGAACAAAGGGGGACGGGTCAACTCTCACAGGCTATGTTTTTTACGGCGGTGAGCGGTCGCCGGGACAATAAATCGCGTGCAGTGTACGGTCAATTCGGCGGATACCGGCATGTGGGCAGGATAGCAACCAAAGAAAAGAAATAATGCAGTCTTTATCGGCTGTCGAGTCTGGGAATATGGCGTCAGTTGACAAGAAGACTGAATGACTTTGGGTCGACATACAGATCAAGATCTCTCCTTCTCCACCAACGTAAAATGCAAGCCTCGATCTCACATCGCCAGGAGCTGGGTTTTCAACCCGACCTCTAGCACGGGTGTGGTGGCCTCCAAAACGTCCAGGTAACCGCTGCCAGTAAGCGGATCCCGCCGAGACTTGACGATGCGCGCGACCAGGGCGGCAAGAAGCTTGGTGTCGATTTTCAAGATGCGCAGTGCCCGGAGTGGGAAGGAGCCGGAGTTGTCGTGTGTGAGCCCAACCATGGTGGTGGGTGTGATGCTCGGGTACTCCAGGCTGAGCTCCGGTGTAAGACTGGAAGAATGAGCGCAGTGAGATGCTTGAAAGGCGCGTAGTCGGAGGACTGTCCGACAGCGACCCTTCGTGGCTTAGCGACAGCTTGCGCAAATGTGCGAGTTCAACGGCGGGAAATATTGTTGCGTCGTCTTCGGTCCTCGTTCATCCGGTAATTCTTACCTTCCATTGGCCTTGGTTTTCTGCGACTGCATCGGTTAGTTTTCGAGCAGCGACAGCTGCAGGTAGCCCACGGATCACTTTCCGATGAACTGCGTCCCGGGGTCGCTGAGAGTCGAATGAGAGTCGTCTGCAAGGGAAATCGACGTGGCCGCAGGTGCGGCATTAGGTGCCGAAATGATGGCAGAGCCGAACTCCATCACGTCATCACTCGGCACCGATCACTCCCGTTGTTACCATCATGGCATGCTGGCCTGCTTGCCTCTCGTCACATACCACACTGCCAGTGCACAGTCCACGGGCATCTACCGGAGAACGCGACTCGAGCTACACTGGTACCAACAACTAAATTTTAAAGCTCGCTTATGCCAGAGCTCACCAGACTCACGCGTTTCTGCGTGCGATCTCAAGGGATTTCAGTACGGTCGGCGGTCATTGTTGCTTTTGTTTCCCGCTATGTACCGAAACTCGCCCGCAGAACTCTCACTTCTCGAATGACATCGCCATTCGATCAGTACCGGAACACCAACTACGCGCCATCCGATTCGGAAGTCAAGAAAATTCAAGTGCATCTCGTCCCTCATTCTTTAGAGGCAGCGCCAAGAGGTGTTTGATCTCCTTATCGTGGATATGTTACCACGGGGGACCTACCACCCAAATAAGGCAAGTCTGAGTCAGCGGCGCTCGCTCGGCCATCAGTCTACCAAACACCTGCAACTGACCACGACACCCGACGCGTTAAGCACATCCCATTCACCCGTTCAGCGCATTTCGGCGCCAATCTGCAGCACCAACAATGGAGGGCTACAGTTGTGGACAAGCAAAGCCCACCAAAAGGGATTTAGCGAGGATGCCGGTCGGATCCTTCAGTGTATCCATCCAGTACATAACCGCAAGTCGAGAGCTGAGTCTCTCGTCTGTCGTCTTAATCTGTATACATACTGACATCTCCCAATTTTTTTTTACCCACCCCGCACTCACCAGTACTGCGGTACTCTGTTGAGATTCCAATACCTTGGCGATATTGACTTGTTACCAGTGTTCAAAACATGCATTCAATAAATTGGTATTGTATTTTATTGGCCGTGAAGTTATCCTAGCCTGCCGCCGAGCAAGCCCACCCGCCCGCGGCATTTCCCTGCTCCGTGGTACGGCGTCGCTCACACTGCGCACAACCTTCGAGCCTTTTTTCTGACTGGTAGATCACCGAAATACGAGGATGGACATGTAAGAGAGCAGCCATTGAAATCTGGAATATTAATGCAGCGTAAGAAAAGCGAATTCGTCGGTACAATAGTCCTCTGAATGAACGTACAAATGTCCCAGAATATTAATGCCTCCCGTTTTAAACCGACGCAGGACAGTCATACTACTGGCGCCCTGTCATTCTGCGGGAAATGAGCCCACAATGCATATCCAAACGCCCTGCCAACCCGTCTGAGGCGCCGTTCGTATTCGCATTCGCGGCCAGTCTCTCCCTCAGGAAGCGGCATATCGAGTTCCCAGTGGAGTTCCGACACGGGCCGAGGACGAACAGAATTCGGCTTGCAAAGCGGTGTCATCAACGACACGCATCGCCTGCTGTGACTTCACCGAGCGAGACCAGCCAAATTTCAAATTACCCTCCAAGGAATCGACATGCGCCTGTGAGATGCTTGCCCTGTTTCCGGGGGACGAGCGGCGAAATCACTAGCCTGCAGTGGGAGAACAATTCAGTCTTTTGGTGCAGCGTTGGAGGTGTTGTGTCGAAAATAGTGTGCGGCGCGCAGACCGCCAGCCGCGATGGTGTGTGCCGGCTGTAGGCTCCCGCGGATAGCATGACGCACGGGTGGTTGGTTGAGGCAGCCGAACGCGCGCATGGTCACAATTCAGTTGAGGGACTTGATGTGGAATTAGTATCCTGAAGTTCAACCTCGGCGTGAAACTTGCACGGTTCGGCGCTGGAGCGATTGCGCGAGTGCCCGCAGACAGCCCATTGGTTGAGACTCGTCCGGGGCATTCCAGGATATAATATCCCGAACTGGGCGTCCACAATATGGGGCGAGAAATCTGGGGGGAAGCTAGTGAGAGCTGGAGGAAATTCGGGAGAAAGCATCCATACAGCAGGTACGGGTCGCGAGATCGGCGGCACCGTACGGGTTGACGACGGGGATTGAGATGCAAGGCAATCAGCGGGCGCTGTGAGCTTGCTTACCTAGTAGGAAAAAAGAAGCTTGGGGTACTTGGGATATACCGCGCCACGCCCGAATATTCTATGTAAGGTCCCCGGTGAGCTGACGAATAATCTGCGTCCAACTTCCAGCAACGCACTGGGAAAACAGAGACTTGGAAGCATGAAGCTTCAGCAACCAGCAACGCACTGAAGTTTGTGATCCGAAAAATCTATTCGGGCGCGGGGAGGTGAACCGTCGCCAGGGTGCCAGTCAGATCTCTGTCGCGTCCCCGCGGTGTTCACTGGATTCGACTTGAAACCTGAGCAAGTGATGAGAACTATTGGTCTTCGCAGTCAGGAATCCGCCATCTGGAATCCAGAGCTGCGAGTTGTGTGCCTGTTGCTTCAGCGGGCGCTCGCGGTACACCTGATCAACGCTAATATTAATGAGCTGTGACGGTAAATTAGCGATCGAAGCCCGGACTTGCAGATATCGACGCCCACACCGCGATTTCGACCGATATATACCAGTAAGAGCGCCCGATTTTCACGCATTTTGAAGTGCGTCGTCGTGCACCATACCCGATGATTGCGTTGGCTTTCGCGGCGTGCCTGGCTTAGGGATTGCAGTCTGAATTCTGCGCGCCCTCGCTCGCTCGCGTCTTCACCATCGCGAGATATTAGGCACGACCGGGGCCGCAACACAGGAACACACGACTGATATCCGTGGCTACAGGTATCTAACCCGTACCCTCCAGCCCGCCCGTTGCCGCATCCACCTCTCCCAAGCGCCCAAGCCCAAGCACATCGCCCCATCAATCGCGGCCTCGTTCCATACTGTCTACCGTATCGCTGCGTATCGCGTTGAGCACGCGCCCCGCCCTCGTCCGCAGCGCGCGTTTCCGCAGAGCGAGCTGTCCTCGTTGGTGGTGCGTCCCTGCAGCGTCCCTGTAGCCCTGCAGCTGATGTGCGTATCAAACTCAACGACTCGCGCGCTTCGCTCCTTTGCCTCGTCTCGATCCACATCTACAGATTCGCGCCCCACACGTCACTCGGGACACTGCAGCTGTTGGCGACGCGCGCTGCGCACGCGCTCCTCGCATCCTCATCTGCATATCCGCGCTCCTAACGTGTGGCCCGCCTTCATGCGCCCGGAACACTACGCTCCTCCACCTCCCTTATCACCGATCGTACAGTGCACCGCATAGTCTTTGTTCCTGTCGACGCGGGACGCGGGGAGCTGTGCGCTGCGCCTCCCATTCGTATCTATGGCTCATCGGGTACTAGTCCCGGGCGCGTGGGGATGTGCGCCTCGCCGCCCGCGACATATTTATGGATTTGCGGGACGCGGGACGCGCGTAGTCAGGGATGCTGTGTGTATCCCATGCGCCTCCCTTCCCCTCCATGACGTTGGGATGCGGGGACGGAGTGTAGGGTGCCGCGGATATGATAACCCTTCCGCAAAAGACAAATATCGTCATCGGTCCGCCGCGCGGGACTGGGGACTGGGCGGGCTCGAGGTCGTGACGCGCATCGCCCCCGCGGCATGTTGGGGCGGTGTTGAGTGTGCGCCCGCGGGTGCGACTGCTGAATATGCGGAGCAAGGTGCGGGGTGTGGGGCGTGCGCGTCGTGAGTGAGGGGTGCGGGGCGGAGCGGCCGCGGCGCGCTGGGTACGGCGCGGGCTGCTGGTGTTGGTGCGGGGTGCGGACGCTGGTGCTGGTGTCGTTCGCGTCCGCAGGTGTGACAGAGGATGCGATGGCGGCGGGTGAATGTGCGACGGCGTCAAAAGAGACTAAATTGACGGTGAACTTGCAAAGAGAAATAGCCCAAGATCGTTCTGGGGCAAGATCGATGGAGCAAGCGCCGGGGAGAACGAGATCCGGCTTTAGATCATCTGTTAAATGTTCGGGGTGTTCGGGTGCAGGCTTGGAAGTTGGTGAAGGCGGAAGGCAAGAGACGGCAATTGCCCACGTGGCACCGGCGCCTGTCATTTTGGCAGACCGTGTCGCGGTCACACTGTCACGTAACTTCTCCTCCTTGTCTCCTCCTTGTCTCCTCCGCAACTCCTCCGATAGATCATGGAAGACTCCACTACTCTAGTTCAACCGCACGCCGACGATCCAGAGATGCGGGGGAGAGTGAAACCGATCAATCTTTGGATGTCGGACGACCCGCTCGACGACAAAAGCTGGGAGACGACACTGGCGCCACTGCGCTCGTTGAGGACCCAACTTTCACAGCTATGGACTACCGTATCTGTTTTCTACGTGTAGAAGACCACATTTTCCAGGTACTGTAGTATTACATCGATGTACACCAGCGAGCTTACCCACTGCCTTCCCGAGATCCATTTTTTCCATCTGCTGCGCGATGAGAGCTCCGCTTTTCATGATATGCTCCATATCCCATCGGGTGGCTGTTCTCCACAGGGATTCAGTCGGGACGAACCTATCACCCTGACCGGCGACTTACTTGACGAGCTCCGTGCGTTCCATGCTTTAGCGTATACGAGGTATAGCATCCTTGGCCGGCCATCTTGGATTTGTTCCTTATGCGTCATTGCAGTCTGGACCAGCTCGCATCCCCACTTAAAACCGCCGATCTGCCTCGGATGCTGAATGCCGGGCTCTTCGCGCATAAATATAGCCTGATAAGCTTCCGCGACTTCGCGCTCCGCACTATCCAACAGATAGGTGCCACCTTCACTTTGAATTCCTTCCCTGCAAATATCATGCACGACCTACTTCGGTTGACGTGGCTGTGCGGTCCAGACCGCTATAACGCCCAGGGCACAGACGAATTCATCATTCGATCCTTTGTTCGAAGCGGCTGGATCTCCGATTTAAACGCGAATCCTTCAGCCAAGAATCTGGCACAGAAGATTGCATCTGCAGCCGAATTCGATTACCGCCCTCTCATAGGCGACATTTACCATGTTTATCTCCTCCAAATCACGAACAAAAAAGGACCCAAACACACTCCGGGTCCAATCCCATTCCCTGACTCAGAGATGTTCGACCTCCATCGCTCCCGGCTGTTGGCCGGCTACTGGTCGCTGACCCAGTGTTGGGCTCGGTTTGCTGAAGCTGCACCACCCCTGCCTTCGACAAACACCTGCCAAAGACCCAGTCACCATCAGACTCGATGCGCAGAAGCTTGGGTTTCTCAGTGGGAATGGGCAGCTACCCAGCCCGAAGTTATGGCGATACAATCTCTCGACATCATCCCAAAACTATTCGCCTTCCACGCGGCTCTCGCGAGAGCCAGTGACACCTGTAGCTCTTCATTCGTGAAGACAGCGGTCGCGGAATATATTTGCGCATCAAAAGAGTCTCTCGCGGACCATTTCCTGGGTCCGCTGCCGTTGGTCTAAGTGCTACGGTGTCAGTGGACTTGTTCACCTGTTCCTCTCTTCTGTACTCACTTCTCTATAGTCATTCTGCTATGACGTTGCGACCACTCACATACTAAAGCTCCATTATTCCCGCTACTACCATGCCACTTTTCCTTAATCAATATTCATTCCGTCGCATAAATCGGTCTTCATTGGCTAAAATTCTGTGTCGCATCCTCCTTCCACTCACAGTGGGTCTCATTGGCGTCTTTTCTCCACCTGATGGGAGGACGAGAGGCCATGCAGCTAAGGCTGGCTAAGGGGTTGAGAGGAGGACACGGTGGGCCGGTCCCGGCAATCACTGAATCAGTTAGGGTTAGAGTTAGCACAGCCACCCAATTTACGTATATGCTGCAGGAGGGGCAGAAAGTTTTCCGGGGTTTGAGAAAAACAAAGTGGGGGTGTTTTCACTTTTTTAGGGGAGTGCATTTTCATCTTTTTATTTTCGGGTTCAGAACATATATATCCGGGACATGAAAAGATATAACCGGGGCACAAAAATACTTATTGTGTTGGTCTGCTAATCACACTTTAATGGGAGTAGACACTCATTTAGCTTTACAATTGTCAAACGAGCCTAGATATACTTGGATTTACGTGTTATATATCGAGAATAATAAAAGTGCAATCCGACCGCCATACCGCAGCGGCGACCTTGTTCTAAAAAGTTACACTGCATTAACTGCCACTGCGGCGATCACCAAAATTTAATTGGGGAAAAACGGGCTAGAATCATGTTGTTCATTTAGTGGGCCCAAGCTCTAGTGGGTAAAAAATTACACTAAAAGATTGGATCTTTCTTTCTTTCTTTCACCTACAAAGACTCTATATTTGAGTCAGACAAAACAGGAACACATGACTTTTCCCTTTGTCCCCAACCTTTTCTCCCACTAAAATTCTGGATTTTTGTGGGAGAAACAAAGAGACAAAGATCCTATATTTCAGTAGAATTTTTTCCCCACTAAAACTTGGACCCACTAAACAAACAACATGATTCTAGCCAGTTTTTTGCTTACTAAATTTCGGTGATCGCCACGGTGTGTTCTTTAACGAGATGCTCCTCGTTCGTATGCAACTGTTGTGGTTTCATCTCCATCTAGCCACATCTCCATCCTCTTCCCTACACTGTCTTGCTTCACATTCCCCATTCATCACTGCCTTATTCCCAGGGATAATTCATTGCTTTATTTATTACCCACTACTAAGCAAACTATGGCGCAGGAGCTATGCTGCGCCACAGATTTCAAACATGGCAGAAGCCGCGCATTGCCCCCATCCGGCCTAATGTTCACACTCGCCGCAGATTTTTGGGGCATTCCGCAACCCGGAATGACGGTTGAACAACTGTGGGCTGTGAAATTTGGTAGCGATTAGGGGAATAGAGGCAGTCAGCCGGGACCCGTAACGCTACAGTGTTCGGTCGCACTCAAAACTTTCGCCATTCTCACCCAGTGTTCTCACTCCCCCGCAGTTCAACAAATTTATTGAACTGCGGCCACGTACCCCCTCTTTCGAATATAAAGGGAACACCGCCGGCGCTCTCAGTTGAATTTCCCCGTGCTTCCCGCCACTCTCTTTTGGTCCCTCGGGCTCTGGCGATTCCTGCTCTATCCGCAATTCATCTGGGCTCTACCCTCTTTTTCAAATCCTGTGTTCAAATTTCTGGGTCATGGATTCCATGTCACTTTCCATGCAAGGATTTCAGATCCGATTAATGCCATTCCCGGCCCGGCCTGCCCGGCCCTGATGAGCAAGAGCTGTCAGATCAACTACACGAAGCCGTTGTGTGTTTTATGCCCTGTGCTTTCTTTCGGAATGGTTCCTGGAATGCATTTTTTCTTGTCTCCTGCTCGCCCGTATACCGAACCCCCCAAATTATCGTGTTTATTCGTCAGGCTGCTGGTTTTTCTATCCTGCATATCACGCCGCTGAATCCCCCCCATGCTATTCAGCTTTCCACGGCATGCGGTCTCTTGCAGTTAGCATATACTCCGTGGCCAATCCATTGACCCGATGTTGCTCAGTAAGTTCACTATTTCCGGAATTCCATCGCTTTATTTACCTTTAACGTTTCAAGCTCTTCGTGGTATGACGACTGGCTGTGGTAACCACGATGCTGTGTAGAAATATGACAGCTCCAAATGTTATATTCGCTCAGATCTTCGACGCCTCTGGCCGATGTGCTCTGCACAGTGGTCGTGTCTTCAATTACATTTGATTTATCTGCGCCTGAGAGCCATTCTTGCGCCGCGGCCGGAGCGGAGCGATGGCATGACTTAAGAATGATGTCAAATAAATGGAACAACCTTGTTCTAAAGTTGAGCAGGTCACGGGGTACTGTATAATTACATGCGTGACCCGAATTAGCAGTTCGACCATAAAGGTAACATCTTCAACACTCCTTCCTTTCGAGATCTCACTCGTTCCCACCAATGCTTTTCAATTCTGGGCCTCATTATTCCTTACCTCTCGGCAATTCTCGTCTACGAGCTTTGTCAAATCCTGTTTAAGCTGCTGGGTCCTGGATTCCGTCTTCATTTTCAAGATGACATCCATTTCGAATGCACGCTGCGACG
Organism: Mycena rosella; assembly: GCA_029378255.1. NCBI lineage: Eukaryota > Fungi > Basidiomycota > Agaricomycetes > Agaricales > Mycenaceae > Mycena > Mycena rosella. The sequence goes on along the minus strand of JARKIE010000030.1, from coordinate 38,544 downwards.
AACAAGATCTAGACCTTCCATAGTTTAAGCATTCTCTTTCCGTTGTCTCCTTGCTGTTGTCCAAGTCTTTCGCCGTAGTAGCCTCTGATTCCCACCTGTTCCCGCTGGTCCCCGCAAACACGACCCAGATCATTTTGTTCCTTCCTTCTATAATGTTTAATCCGCATGACCACTGGTGCAGTACTGCCCTTCATTGTTTGCCAAGTTTCTTATTGTTACTTCGCAGAACGACAGTGTCTCGCAATAAGAACACAGTACGTCACAACGGATTAGCCAGCCAATCCCTGGGAATCAACGGGGTCACCCGACTTCCTGCTTCAAATGAGTTCTGCCTTGCTTCATCCGCTCTGTTTAACCGCGATGTTTGTTTCTAGACGGAATGTGTGGATTGACCTTCATACTGCGTAGGATTATTAGATCTTTGATTAATTTTCGCTCTCCCTTCTTCAGCAGCTACACCTCTTGCCGACGCAATGTTCTGTACGCAGTGATTTGTGTTCAGTTACATAGAATTTATCCCATGACCTTGCAAATATGGATCCAAATACACTGGAAACTTCAGAGCCGTGATTGCGAGGAACCCCTGCGCCGGAGCGAAGCGATGGCATATCTTGTGGATAATAAAGTATAAACGGCTGGGATGTTGACGACAAACATAAACCGTCTTCAAACTTTCCAGCCTGCTCCAGCCATGCCATTCTTCATCCCTCCCATAACACGGGAGTATTTTAAGAGGCAGATTTAGAGTAGGGCCAACAGGCACTGGAGGGCGTCATCCACGCTATAGACGCAAAGAGTGTTACAGACGCGATATTCCTGAGCCCTGGGCTGGATTCGAGGGACCCCTGGCCTGCCATATATTTCGATCCCCGCTCGAGGCCGTCATTCTGTTACGATCCGTTATGTGACCTCGTAGGCGGCAGCCTCATCCAGGACAATGGTGGTGGTCGTAAATCGGGATACACCCGTTGCGCTTTGTGTTGAAAATACGACGTGCCTGGACTGGGACTTCATCCTGACACTGATAAGCCTCCTCATCTCAACTCTTTGCGCATCAAAACACCGTCGATTAACCCCACCATCCTGAGCCAATTCAGTACTCGCCATGCCACACTCCGGGACCTCAGGCTCCATCTGGATTCGGATTTAACAGCATAACTCCCGGCGCTCCAATATTTGGGCTGTTGGCGCAGGTAGATTCAGTAAGGGGATGGACGCGGTGAACGTCCGACTTCACGCAATGATAGTGGTAAGTAAAATAAGTTAGATTCATAATATGGAATACAGCTGCTTAAATAGTACTAAAACACAGCCTTGTGAGTCATAGATAAAATACTCTACACTATTCTACAATATAATGAAGCCAAATGGATTGTCGAGTTGCGGCGGTAAGTGCCGAATATTCTGCTTCGGCTGTACTGAGTGCAACCGTGGGTTGTTTCTTGGAATGCTGTGAACGCCGGAGATCTGTACAGTAACTGTAAGTACAGACTAAAAATAAATAAGCATGAGAATGAGTAGTGGGTGAATATCGACATACCTCTCACGCAGTTCAGAATAAAAACCAGTGAGAGGAAAAATATGTGATGGGATTAGGTAAGTAATGATGCCAGGAATCCACCCGGGGTGGATTCAGTGCATCGGACGCGTAGCCCGATGTGTCAAATTCTAACAAATGCCAGGCAATTGGCCCTCCTCCAAGCATGTAGACATGTCCTGAGACTGATTTCCGGTCATCAGGATTGGCGGCAAAGTCGGCGTCGCTGAACGCGCCATGGGTGTCGAAAATAGCACCAGCGGAGGTATCAGAATTGATCCCGCCATAAGTGATCCGGAGTGTGCGAGTACCCTTCAGGTACCGAAATACTCTCTTCATCGCCGTCCAGTGCGCCGGACTGGGGTTTGCTGTATACGACCCAAGTCTGGCAACGGCGTAGGCAATATCTGGCCGACTAATGGTGGCTGGCCAGATCAGTGATCCCATGTGCTCGGCGTAACTACGGCCGCGCTCATCCGTCGTTTGGCCTTGACTCTCGAGCTTCTCGAGTATCACGTTCGGATCCATCGGGGTTGTAACTGGCGACATGTGCTGGTATCCAAAACGCTTCAGAACACCGTCAATATAGTGCTCCTGTGAGATCTGAATTTTCCGAGCTTTTCTGTCACGGTAAATTTCTATGCCAATTAATTTCTTGGGCTCCCCAATGTCATTGATTTCGACTTCGCGCTTCAAAGCGGCTTCGACGGCGGCTAGCATAGTGGGGTTATTACTAAACAATAGTAAGTCGTCAACCCACACAGTGATGATCACAAATTGATCCTTGAATCTGCGCATGTAAACACCATGGTCTACTTCAATTCGCTCGAACCCCAAATTGGTGAGTAAACTGTGAAGTTTTCGATTCCACTCACGACCGGACTGCTTCAGTCCATATAGGGTTTTTCGTAGGCGGCAGACACGGCCGGATCCATCTTCGTAGCCGGGGGGTTGTGCCATATAAATTTCCTCGGAAAGATCGCCATTCAGGTAGGCTCCTTTCACATAAAGTTGCTTCATTTCGAGATCATTAACTGCGGCAATGGCAAGGAGAGATCTGAGTGATTCCAGACGAACAACAGGAGAAAATGTGTCGAAATAATCTGTGCCGGGAATTTGTGAGTATCCCTTTGCAACGAGTCTGGCTTTATATTTGACAACTTTCCCTTGCTGGTCAGTTTTCAAGTCAAATACCCATTTACAGCCAACGGGTTTTCGGTCCTTAGGGCAATCTTCGAGCTGCCAAGTACCCATGTGACCCAATGTCTCTAGTTCGGTATTGATCGCATTTTCCCAATCTGGCCAATTCGGGGACTCGCGCGCTTCGCGCACAGTTTGTGGTATGTTCGGGTTGCCTGTTGCAAGATCTCCTACTGATGTGCGATATGCGTACTGTGCCGCTGTCTCCTCAGCTTGATCTACAGCCTCAGATGCCATATTTGCATCCTCGGTACCTCGGTTAGGCCGGGATGTCTTCTCGCTTCGTGCATCCGGGTTGCCCAGTATCCGATAATTTACATCGGTGATGGCACGGGTCATTCTTCTGAGCGGAGTAGGGTTGAGACGATTGGGATTATCATCATAGACTGTTGCGAGCTTCGGGCTGGATGCTGAACTCGTAAGTTGATTTCCACGACGTCCTGGAGTGGAAGGTGCTGCCGTTTGCGGCGGATCAGGTGTGTCGTCATTATCACTGTCCGAGCTGGATTCTGATGGTTCTGGTTTTGCTGAAGGGCTGGGGGTCGGTGGTTTCGAAACTGGCTTTGCACTAGGTGGTTGTGAAGTTTGCGGAGACGGCAGTTTGCCATTCCCTGACTCCCCCTCAAGCTGCACTTCATCCGAATCAACTTCAAGGTATTTCATTTCTGTTACCTTCTTGTCCGGTTCAGTGAATGCAAAATTACGTGACACCTTCACTCGGTGAGTTTTTGTGTCGTAGTAACGGATAGCTTTGGGGCCTTCTTCATAACCTACAAATAAAAATTTGTTAGCATGTCCAAACAATTTACCTGCCTTCTGAACCTCTTGATAGATCCAGACATCGGTTCCAAATTCCTGAAAGTGAGCAACATTGGGCTTCTCGCCCGTGAATGCCTCATGAGGTGTTATTCCATTTGACAACGCCTTCGTTGGCGTGCGATTCCGAATATAGGCGGCATGAACAACCGCTAATTCCCATAGACTCTTTGGAAGGTCTTTTCCCTCCAACATGGCTCTTGCCAATTCCACAATGGTCCGATTTAAGCGCTCTGCAACACCGTTTTGAGATTGCGAATATGGAGCAACGGCACGCAGTTCAATGCCCTTTTTGGCAAGTGCGCTCTTTAACTCCGCATTCAAATATTCACGGCCCTCGTCAACTCGAATCCATTTAGGTTTGCAGTTGTACTGCCGCTCCAACCATTCAACATGGTCAAGCACCTTCTGCTTAACTTGGTCCTTTGTACGCAAGAACAGGATTGTGATTCGGCGAGTTGAATCATCTGTGAAAGAAATATAATAATAATTCCCCTCAGTTGATTTTGTTCGGGCAGGACCCCAGAGGTCACTGTGAATGCCTTCGCCACGGGTATCGGACCGGCTGGTGGATGTCTTCGGAAACGGTTTGCGATGCATCTTAGACTGGATGCAAATCTCGCATTGGCCAAGCGGAGTGCTGTCGGGATTAATTGTGAGTCCATCCACACTTCCCTTTCTGACCAGCAATTCCAATGTTGACTTAGATACATGTCCGTAGCGCTTATGCCAGGACTCCCAGGAATCTATGTCTGTATTTGGACCCTCCGAGTCCGCAACATTCACCTGGTTAGCTTGAAGCTGAGCTTTCGCATTTAGCCAATAAAGCCGGTATCTCTTCTCCCCCTGGAGCGCCACATGGCCGTCTTTATCCCGGATCTCAACCTTTCCATTCGCAAAATTTGTGCTGCCTCCCACGTCATCAACACGGGAGATGGAAAATAGGTTGTTGACAGCATCTGGTGTGTACAAAGTGTCTTGAAGTCTAATCGTAATCAACTGACCATCTTTCGAGGTTTCAAGAATCACTGTGCCTTTTCCCAGTGCCTTCACTTTGTTATCAGCCAAACCTGTGATTGTCTCGCCTTCAATAGGCGTGTAATCCCGGAATAAAGCGAGGTTATTTGCAATGTGAGTGGTACATCCCGAGTCGGCCAACCATGAGTCTCGTGGGAGACGAGAATCGAAGTGGGATTTACCCGCAAATGAGTAATGGGTGCCGTTATCACTCTGGGACTCGTTAGTACTGCTCGTGACATTTGCCGCATGCTTACCTTTCTTATCCTTTCCATGAGGCTTCTTCTTCCAATGCTTTGGATACTGGCCCTCCTTTCCACCTCCTTTGGCAAAGCATTCCTTCGCGTGGTGGCCGGTGTGGAAGTGCCAATAGGCACGCTCATCGCTCATGCAGTTTATGGCATAGCGGTTGAGCTCCTCTCCGGGCGTTAACAGCCACTCTCTTCTCCCTCTGCCCTTGAACACACTCACCGTCTCGCTTCCTCCCTCCCTTTATTTTATTTAGATTTTACGTGTTTTGCCTCCACCAACGCTCCATCATCCACGGAATGTTCGCTCGACTCGCGCATCAGAAGATCAGGTGACCGCGTACTCAAGATCACTTCGAGCGCGCAATCGCGTTATACCCGCGTTAGAAGGACGGCCGGCGAGTCCTCTATTATCTATATATTTTCTCTTTCCTTTCTACATATTTCTATCTTCTCTTCTCTATCCTCCATCCCATATCTCGCTACATACCGACAGCAGAGCTCTTTCCCCAGATCACGTCTGGCTCGGCGTGCGCTGGGGATTGACACGTCGAAGGTCTGGTCAACCTTTCGACAGCACTGTTCGGGGGCAGTGTGTCTCCCTATTACGTCTTTGCGCACGTCCCGGTCAGTACGGCGGTCGGAGGCGGAGTTAGTCTAAGTATAGTATTGCTCCATCACGGACTCGTACCTTTCTTTATTTTGTTACATCATGGACTCTTACCTTACCCTCATCGTTTGTATATGGTTGCTTGTTTCATGGGCTCTGGTGACGCAGGAGCACGCATACAGCCATCCCGATCATGTACATAAGCCTGTCAATATGACGAAACAGGGGCTTTTCCCTTTCATCCTCTTACCACCACCTCCCTCTGAATTCTGAGTCGCCCACTTCAAGTCCCGAGGATCCTACGAGTTGGATCAGGAGCCACCAGAGTCACCTACCGAATCTTATACCAGAGCTGAGTCCATTTTCCGAGTCATCGAGTCATTATTCTATACTACGGCTACTACCCAGGCATACACACGACCTGCTTCGCTCAGTTCCAACCCCGGGGACAAACCATTCTTCTACACCGGGCTTCTTACAGTTGAAGCAAGTCTCGTTGGAACTGTTCTCTTTATTGCGCGAGAACATTGCTGATGATCCTCCCGCGGATTCACCAGCTTTCTCCTTGCGGCGGCGGTCTTCATCAAGAATCAATGAAATTAATTCAATCGAAGTCATAAGCGGCTGTGTGGAGACAGGCAAGGGACTACCAGTACTAGGCTGTGCAACTGCAGCAGCCTTCTGACTGAGGTTCTTCGAGGCCATATGGGACGAGGTGAATTGATCCCAATTCTCTGGGAGGGACGTTATCAATGCAATGATAAAATCTTCGTCCTTCAACTCGTCACCCATGCCAATAAGATGATCCTTAATCGTATGCATCTCTTTGATGTGCTCGGTAATATCGGTCCCTTCGTCCGCAATCGTGCGGTATAATCGACGCCTGTAAGACATACGTCCCAATGTTCCCTGGGATTCTTTAACCATCCGAATCTGACTCCACATTTCAGCGGCAGTCAATACACCCGAGATATGCACCATCTGGGTATCACCCAGAGCCAGTTCGATTTGGCTTTGTGCCTTCCCATCCAATTTGATCCATGCCTTGATTGCCTTCGTTTCGTCGGCTGTTGGGGCTGAGAGATCCTTTGGGACGGGCTTCGCCTCCGTTCCATCGACATATTCAAGTAGTTCTTTGTCACGGAGTACTGCAATAACACGACGTTTCCAAGCTAGGTAGTTGTCATCGTTCAGTGGTTCAATTCGATGCGAGGAGGTTGATTCAGGTGCCATGATTTAGACGGGTAGAGATAAAATACTAGTAGAGGGCGTAGATTGATCTCTTGTGTATGCTGATTGTTATAAAGTGTTCTCAAATAAATCTACGTGAAGTAAGTTAAAGGCCGGGGCCCATAACCTGTTGGCGCAGGTAGATTGAGTAAGGGGATGGACGCGGTGAACGTCCGACTTCACGCAGTGATAGTTGTAAGCAAAATAAGTTAGATTCATAATATGGAATACAGCTGCTTAAATAGTACTAGAACACAGCCTTGTGAGTCATAGATAAAATACTCTACACTATTCTACAATAGTCTGGGCTGTTCTACAAAGTTCCACACAGCACAGGTAAGTACTGGCGGATTGCCGAGATGCCCGAGGTGCCCGAAGGCACTGTTTCCAACATGGGCTCTACAATCAGCCTCGGCATAATGAAGCTATTGGGTGGTCTCGACATTCCAGGACTGGCCCAAAGTTAGGAATCTCTTACGACCCCCGTCCCCGATGTTGCATATTATCCCAAATCTCCCAACGAGACAAAAACTCCCCGTCCTCGCTTTCCCCTTGGTGAAGATATCGAGACCCTGAACAGACTACTCCAGCGAATTGCGCGATCCACGATAGAGACGAGGCTCAGAATAACCATTTTCTGCGTGGAAATAAACCTTGATGCCGAGGAAATTGAAATCGCCAAATTACTCAGTTGCGAATTAGTCTCGGTGCACACCCTATATCTGGCGACCGTCGATGTCCCGGATTTTTTGCCATGGCTCTAGGCGCCGCCTCGCTTGAAAGTTGTCGAGATACAACACGTCGCTGGGGAGGATCCTCAGGGAGGGCGTGTATACCATGAGAACGGCGCTTCCCGAGGTAACGGTAAATGTCCTCCCTCGGGGGTGCATATAATTTGTCGAACGCTTCAGTCGCTGTCACCTAAGCTGTAGTGCTATGTACAGTGACAGTGCTAATGCACCAGTGGGTTGCAGTTGCGGACAATAGCGAATAGTGATATACAGACAATATGGGTAAAGACATGAAAGGTGCGCCATTTGTGTAAGGAGGCGAGGCGAAGCGCTCCTTTAGCCGGCTGCCCGCGCGAGAATACCCGGCTTACAGAAAAATGGCATAATATTATTAATTACGCAGGCGATATGTGGGATGGATCACAACTCCAGGAAGGGTGCTCACGACGTTAGAAGAATGGTGCTGCACAAGGGGTACCACCGGGATCGACCAGTCAGCCCGGGCGAGAGCAAGGAACTCAAGGACCTGGTGTAATAGATCTGGGCTTCGCGCGCTGCCGAAGCGTGTGAGAAATATGCTGTCTAGCAGCAATAAAATGGTTCAGAATCCCAATAGAAACAGCTAACGCTCACCGCGGATAGTACTCAAACAGCCGAATAGTAAGTGCGAAACTGTACTAGACTCAAACGACGGAATATCACGTAGTTCTTAGGACTGCTTTGCTAAGAAATATACCTGCTGTGCAAGGCAAAGACTGTGGCTCAGTGGTAATATCCTCAGTGGGAAAGCTAGCGCTTCAAGGCGATGATGTATTACAGTGCTAAGATTTTAGATGTCCTTTTCATGAGGAAGAGCTCCCTTTATATACGTAGAACTACTCTAAATATAGCTACTAACTCGAGTGGATTCAGGGAGCAGTGACTCCATGCCCGAGGCAATGACTCAGTGCCCGAGCAGTGACCGAGCAGTGCCCGAGGAAAATGCCCGAGCCTGTTCCACTGTCTCGGGCATCTCGGTGATGTTCGATAAATTTATCTGTTCTTACGTAACCGAGAGTTCATGGAGGGTAAATGACTCGAAATAAGCCAATATCCATCACACCTGGTTACAAGGCTTCCGCCGCCTTGGTACATATCATTGCATTCAGCGGGCCGGTAGCCGAAGCTACGTGCAGTTTCTGCTAGGTCCGGTGATCTCTGGCCTACATACGCCGTCGTACACCGCACCCGATGATTGAGCTGGCTTTCGCGGCGTGCCTGGTTTAAGGATTGTGGTCTGGGTTCTGTATTGAGCCGGTGAAATGGATTGCGAATGAATGCGACTAGAATCTCTTCTCCGAGCGAACACCGAACAGACAGCCGGTGTAGTCCGTGTTGCCAGGCGCATCAAAATTGAGCGGAAGAAACTCCGAAAGCTGTGCAAGATGCAAAGCCACCGATGCGCTTTTTTCCCGCCTGCCACCAGCAAACCACCAGTGGACTACGGTTCTGTGCGAACCCGCGACTCGCGCGGGCCTTTCCTCTGGGTTCGTTTTCGCGGATCTTGATTGAGCTTGCCTCAAGTAATACACCACGCCAAAGCCTTTGGAGAGTATGAGATGACGGACAAATTGGACGCCGCCACACTCGATGCCGCAGCCCCAACGCTATAGCTTCGCTACTAATCCCACTCCCGCCGCGTCCTTGTTGTACAAATCTCCTGGTGCGTGCCCTAACTTCCCTCCCCCGCCGTGCCCGTGCTGATTACAGCAGTAAAGTGCCGATGCCACTGTCGCGTGCCGGCGCCCCGCGCCGTTCATCGCGTAGACGCAAGCGTCCTTTGCATACTCCCCGCTGGGCGCTGAGGGTTCGGGTCTTGATCTGAGATACTATAGGTGCTCGCGTCTTCACCATCGCGAGATATTAGGCGCAACCGGGGCCGCAACACTGGAACACACGACGAATATCCGTGGCTACAGGTACCTAACCGTACCCTCTGTGAACAACAGAGATCTATACGACGACAGTCAGTATAGTATCTCTCACGCGGTTCAGGATAAGAATCAGCCTGTGAGAGGAAAATAAAATGATCACGATGGCGTAAGCCGATCGCGAGCACGTGTTGGACGCGTAGCAGACTCTAACACCCTCCAGCTCCCCCGTTGCCGTATCCACCTCTCCCAAGCCCAAGCCCAAGTCCATCGTCCCACTTATCGCGGCCTCGTTCCATACTGCCGATCCTATCGCTGCGCATCGGGTTGCGCACGCGCCCCGCCCTCGTCCGCAGCGAGCTTTTCCTGTTCCTCGTCGGTGGTGCGTCCCTGCCCCGTCCTCGGCAGCCCTGCAGCTGATGTGCGTATCAGGCTCAACGGCGCACGCGTTTCGTTCCCTTGCCTCGCCTCCATCCGCATCTACATATTCGCGCCCTCCATGTCGCCCGGAACATTGCAGGTCTCAACGCCGCGCGCTGCGCACGCGCTCCTCGCATCCGCATCTGCATATCCGCAGCTCCTAATGTGCGGCCGCTTCCGTGCCGACGCTCCTCCTCCTCCCATATCGCGAGGCGTACAGTGCGTTCCCCTTCTATCGCCGCATAGTCGTTCCTGCCGACGCGGGAGGCGGGGAGCTGCATGCTGCGCCTCCCCTCCGTATCTACGGCTCATGGGGCGCGTGGGGATGCGCGCCTCGCCGCCCGCGACATATTTGTGGATTTGCGGGACGCGGGACGTGCGTAGTCGGAGATGCTGTGCGTATTCCATGCGCCCCCCCTCCCGTCCATGTCGTTGGGATGCGGGGACGGAGTGTAGGGTGCCGCGGGTATAGTAAACCTTCCGCGAAAGACGAATATCGTCTTCGGTCCGCCGCGCGGGACTGGTGAGTAGGCGGGCTCGAGGTCATGACGCGCGTCGCCCCGGCGGCATTTTGGATGAATTTGAGCGTTGCGATGGGATAGAGGGTGCGCCCGCGGGTGCTGCTGCTGTGCGGGGCAAGGTGTGGGGTGCGGGGCGTGCGCATCGTGAAGGGTGCGGACGAAGCGTTGCGGCGGTGCGGAGTACGGACGGCTTCGTTTGCGTCCGCGGGTGTGAATGGGGGTGCGACGGCGGAGTGATACGCACGTCCGTGGGTCCACGGAGGTGCGCGCGCAGAGCGAGAGTCGTGGAGGGGTGCGGACGGGGCGGGTAGGGAGCGGAAGTCGGGTTGGAATGCGGGGTGCGCGGTTCGGGATGGGGACAGGGGATGTGCTCCGCGGAGCGCGGACGGTGCGGCGGCACACAGATGTGCGTCGCTTTTTCTCTGTACGCGAGGTCACGACTGCATCCAAGCCGGTACACGCCTCGGTATCTGCGTGCTTACGCACTCGGAGGCGCGCGGGTGTGCAGGGAGTGCATGGTGGAGAGTATGGCTGTAATAGTGGGACATTATTATTATTTACACAACTTGGGGGTTTTCTTGCATAATTTACACTACTTCAAGTGATTTGCAATTTTATGCACAGGTTGGCACCACTGCATTGAAATTTACGCACCCCATCCACCTCACAAATAACACAGGTTCGGAGAGCCAGGAAAAATTACACCACTGCACTTTACCAAAAATTGGGGATACTGGCCCCCCAAGTAAAAATATGCACACCCTCGGGGCTCAAAAATGAATTCGCCGCTGAGGTGTTCCTCTGAATACACTATCATCTTTTCAAAAGCCGAGAAAACACAGCTCCAACCTCTTCGAAAATGCACCGGTGCTGAAAAACTCGGAAACATCTATGTAACCTGCTTCATATGTAGTACAGGGCCGGGCTACCCTGGGACAGGAGCCATGCAGGACCATTCTGATGCCAGTGATCCGCATCCACGGCGTGACGACGCGATGGTACCTATTAGCGGGAGCTTAGCATGATAGCATCTACAACCTCTCCAGAGTGTGACCCTAGGGATTGAGTACACGGAGTGCAAGGAAGTGTTCTGTACGAGCTTGGGTCTCAAATTAAGGCAGTTCTGTTGGAGGTTGAGATACCGATTGGGCCACATGGCCGGTCCGAGCTACAATGCCCACAACGACTGCACTCTTCATGTACTCGAAAGTCTAGTTTGAATAGACCGACGCGGACCAGATCTAATGTCAAGTGTGAGCCCCTCACAAATGTCTTGGGTAGCATTCAACCCAGTATAGCTGAATATAAGGTAATGCACACAGTTTCATGCAAGGGCACTAATATTTTATTCTAAAAGTGGATCTTGCAAGCACTTGAGATCACCCCTTGATCAAGTTTTGGCCCCCTTCCTGATTCGAACTCCCCTTCAGCTTTTCGTGCAAACTTGTGACTGAAACACTTCGAAGAAGTAACCAAACCATAGGTGTATAAATGCCTTCATCTTGCCTCATGTAGCATACAATCAAAGTACACATGATAAACCAGAAGAGAATCCAAAGCTGCAAAGGATATGGGCAGGGGTCCTGCAGTCGAGCCCCTGGCCGTGCTTTTTACTCAGCGCACTATTTAGATTATTTACAGGACCCGTCCGTCAGCACCACTACTGTTGTACTTGATTGCTGACTCTAGCCAATTCCGAACAACCGGCCGGTCAGATTGGCGGAGGCTTGAACAAACTATTATGTACATGTATTTTCAGGACTCATAATGCAGTGTCTTTCTGAGAGGACAAACACAGGTGGTGAATATGCTGGAATTCAACGAGTGTGCAGAAAGATGAAGCCCTGATGGTTGTGTTTCCCTTTTTTAGCCATGTTCTCCCTGTGTTTTCTCGCGGATGTCAACCCGTGTATTTTCTGAAGAAAGTTGAGCAATGTAAATAACACAATCTTTTGAAGGTGTGCTTTTTCCATATTAAAATAGTTGTTTAAATCATTGAAGCACCTGTGCAAATCCTGTGCACACCTGTGTAATTTTTCCGTGGAATTGTCAATAATAATGTCCCAGTATTACCCCCATAGGAGAGCATCTTCTCGGAGGCGCGCGGGGGATGAACACCCGATCGATACCCACGCGATTCGAGAGCACAGCACAGATTGACGAGCCTCATTCGTCTCCAGCAGCTGCCGCCGCCGCGCACGAATGAATGCCCTTCTCCGCTCGTTCTTCGTTCTTCGTTCTTCGTTATTACCATTCTTCCTGTTCGTCCCGTTCTTCCCGTTCTCCCAACGCGAGTCTGCGTGTTTCACTTTGGAACGAGTTTCGGCGCTCATGTGGCCGGATCCTTAGAGTTCGTCGGCGCTCGTACTCCTCGAGGATGGACCCGGCCAGATGCTGGCAAGGGCTTCTAGCGCCGCTTCTGCAGAAATAGCCTGAACTATCCGTACATTATTCGCGGGCAATAATCAGGTTGCCTGCACTCTCTTTCTGATACTTATATACTTTTGTACCCAGCTCCGCGCAGCCGAAGCGAGGAGCGTAACGTTAAAATTTCGCAAATCGAGGAGGTTGCTCGCATGATGAATTTCAATCGTGGACTTAGATTGCGTCAGAGTCACGGGAAGTTCGCAAAGAATGTTGCAGAGCGGCAGAGGTCGGGCGGAAACAACTGCACGGGACGCTTCGGATGGATCCAGGGAAATGATGCACCGGTATACACTACAGTTGCACTAGAGCGCACAGGAGGAAGCTGAGCGAGTGCCACGATATGCGCGCCTCATATTTGAAAAATAAACGGAGAGACTTGGAGAGGCGAGAAAGAAGTGCAGGAGGATGTGGATTGAGAGCAGAGTTCGAGATTACGACCAGCCGAACGCTGGAACACTCGGCAGTGCGCGATAATAAATGAAGGGAGAATTCCGCGGGAGACGTGAACTTGAGAGACGCAGCAGAGCGCGAGGAAGCCAAGGGATTGCAACGAGGAACTGCAAGCAAGACGCGGAGGAGCGCAGCAGCAGTCTAAGTTTCACAAGGGGAATAGATAGAGCGCAGGGAAGAAATGGGGGGTGAATGCGGCGATAGGGAACCTTGATACGGTTTGAATGGCACTCAAGCAGCGCCGGGCCGGCGAGGAGTAACGAGTGCACCAGAAACCCCCCGCGGGTTTGCGCCTCGAGCGGAGTGTGAGGGATGACAAACGGCCGTCTCGGCGGGGTAGGATTGACGCGAATTCGGGGGAATAGCAGCGGCAGAGTGCCCGAAAGGCTTGTAACAAGAGGGACGAGTAGCTGAACGGATGCACCTTCTGAATTCTGGTAAATCTGCGCCCCGGGACGAGGGCGCCGGATTTTCTGAGTGCAGGAAGTCACACTCGGGGGGAGTAGGTAGCACAGCTCGAGGGAATCAAGCGATTGGTGCGACAAGAACAGCGCCGGCGAGCGAGACACGGACGAACAAGTGCGAGAATCGCGGGGAGTAAGCGAACGCGGGAATATGCGAAAAATGCGGGCCCCTAAGATCGAGATTGCGGCGTGCGGCGCGGAATCGGCGCTTGCGGAAGGTCGTTAGCTCAGGCTGGTTACTTATACAGATATCTATCTTGGTGGCTGCATTTTGAACCGCAGTTTTGGGAGTGCCCTTCAACTGCCGTCCAACCATTCACCTCCCCCGGCGACCGCCGATCCAATCGACCCTGCATGAGCTAAATATGTCATCAAATTTTAGCTCTCGGCCAGCTGGCCGTGGCACCAGTGGCACTGCTTCGTGCTGGTCTGTACGTGGCCGCGGCAGATGATAAACAGTGCAAGATTGAACTGAAAAAGGATTCGTTTGTTGTATCCAACACTCAGATCTGTGAATTTATTCAACGTCCTTATGTGACGTAGACCTACGTAGGCAGGTGTTCCCGGTCTAGACCGGGCTAGATCGGCGTGGGCGCCTAAACACGAACCAGGTTTAGGACGCGGCTGAACGCAGTGAGTAGCTATCAAATTTGCTCGTCGTTGAGACAATGCTTGGTGGGATTGGCATAGAGCGGCAACCCATAATTTTCACTGTAGGAAAAACCCGCGATGAGATGCCAATGTCCAGACAGTGTCACTCTGAGTTATGTCTGGCGCCATGAACAAAAGCAGGGGGCGGTTTAGTTAGGACATCATGATGAGAGTTTTACAGGAGGTAAAAGGACAATGGAAGCGAGTTTCTAGATTGCCCAGAGATCTCGGCAGCGGAGTCAGATACATGGACGCGTTGCCGACAGGAGGGGTTAAAAATGAAGAGCGTACGCGAGTCGCAGGTGAACAGAGAGTACATGGCGCGGTATCGGTCTGCGGTATCGGTCTGCGAACGAACTGTTCTGTGCACTCCGCTAAGTCCCGGCCTCCTTGGGCAGAGAGCCGCATAGAGGGAGACATAGTGCTTCACAGGCCGCAGGTAGGACTCGTACAATCGTCGTTGGGCATTGGGCATTGGAGAGAAGTGATGTGACGGCCATGGAGTAGGGATCGGCGCCGTACCGTATACGGTATGGCCCGTAAGAGCTACGGTGTCTTACGGTAGCCTACCCGCACGTAACCGTAACCGTAAAGTGAAGCTAAGGGCCCCTTACGGTACTGTACGGCCGTTTTTACGGTCATTACGGCCGCACATTCCGCCAAATCTTTGGGTACTTTTGGGGGGCAGAGCAGGTAGCAGCAGTGACTATTTGAAGTATATTAGTAATTTCCCTGATGGGTTTAGTCAGTTTAACCAGTGAAAATACTAAAACACCACTTCCCCCGATGAGAGGATCAACAACCACTGCCACAACGGTCTCCTAAAGAAGGAAATTTCCTTGCGGCGAGTTTTTTCTGCGCATCTGAAAACTGGGGGCCTAATAATCTGAAAGAAGGCAGTTTAATACATATGAGAACACCCTGAAAGCCAGGCCGCTATGGGCGTATATTTACGGTACGGCATCATACGGTTGTCCTACGGTGAGGGTCCGTAACCGTAAAGCGAGCACGAGAGGGCCATACGGGACGGTTACGAGTGACCGTATAACCCGTACCGTCTAGTGCTGGCCAAAAATATGATACGGAAAAATATTTTTTGAATATATTCAAATAAATACGAATACGACACGGCCTTGGGGACCATCTGATGTGGCAGCGCGACTTGCCTCGGTCGTCGCCTGCGGGCTTCGGACCGAGTGCGCGTGTCAGCCAAATACCAGACCACATCGTGTCCTCAATTCGTTTCACTGCTCCTGCGCGTTCCCCTCACTCATTTTATTACTGAACCTGTTCTACCCATTTTATTCACATCAGATTCTGACCGCAGCTGCGCGAGCGTGTTCATACGCAATGCACTGCCAAGCCGATATACCTGGGTCATCAAGTTCAATTCCTCTGACACGCGGGAAAGATTTATTATTGAGCTTTTGGACTCTTCAACACGTTTGATCACTTACCTATCACCTATATTACAGTGTTGTTCTTCTCTTTTCTACGTACCGCCGACGCGACGAGCCAGACCCGAGTTGTCGGCCATTTCGGACTACGCCGGGGATCGAGTCGACAGTGGATTGGGCACCCACATGTCAATGTCTTGCGGGGACATGCTCTCCCTATTCTGTCTTTGCGTAGCTCCCGGCTGGTTTGTGCGACGGAGGTTTTTCCCTTAGCTATGGCTTTCTCAACGGACAGTTTACATACGGAGATCTGAGTCATTATTTTCATCTATCTGTTTGTTTCTGGACTCTTCCTTACCTCTTACCACCACAATCGAGCCAATTCCTTTGCTTTCCTGAGCCTCCCCTTTTGATTTTGAACCCCAACCAGCTGAGTTGAACCACTTTATTGCTGTACTGACTATTCTACATTTAGAGCTTCGATCCGCATCAGGTGCTACGGGAATCGGCCCCACGACTCGGCGCCATTGCCGGCACGACCTAGATACCCCCAGTCCTCATGAGGACGAACTCTCTCTTCTTCACTGAGAATATGAATACACCAGAATATGATACAATATGATATGAATATAATATGATACGAGCCCAGTCATATTCAGATATAATAATGCAGGATACCAGTTATCAGGCGCAGTAACCAAAGGACTAGAACCGAGAGTATCTCGTGAAAAATCTCCGGCCAGTTCATCCTCTCCGAATTTAACACCATTTTACAAGCCACGCCCTCAAGGGACCAACGTGCGTGCCACTCTCTGTCAATCAACTGAGACTCTAAGCCGACCTGTCACAGTCGTGGACCTTACCGTCCGTGAAGACGCCGAAAATCCACTATGTATGGGCGCGCGTCTATGAAGGGCCTTACTCTAGATCGATTCACGCCCCTCATCTAAGACTGGCTGTTCCAATTGTGGGACCGTGTCAGTATAATATACCTCCTCCTCCGCCTTTACAACGTTGCCGCGGCCCGCGGAAATCTGCCGTTGACGCAGCAACTATGAGGTGAAAGCCCGTGCCGTCGGATCATCCGTACGCTGTAGGTGCTGTCATAATACTCTGCCATCATGATTGTCTCTGCCTCCGAAAACGCGTGAGAGAGCCAGGCAGTCCTTCACTATAAAGCTGGTGTACTTCAAGAAGTGAGCGGATTAGGTGTACCAGCCTTGAATCACACTGTGGACCCTCATTCCTCTGTCGCTTAGGAATTCTCGGTGTCGAGCTTGATTAGCATAAACGCCACGTAAGTTTGCGCAAGTTTCTGTGGATCTTCTGACCCTTGATCATGACTTCTGGGTATAGCGACGCGTCCTGGTAAGTGATGCATGCAGTCTGGACAGCAATACTTTTCAATCCGGCTTTTGGAATCCCGCAGATCAGGATGATGACGGAGGTATTCGTCGAGGAGGCTGTCCAGGAGTGTACCCAATACTTGTTCCAACATCGCAGTCTGATTCACCCGACGCAGTTGCGTGACATTTGAGCTGGTCCAAGTCGCGCGGGAGAACAGCACCGCCCGTATCGAGGTTCCGTCCTGGCTGAGACGCATGACATTGGACTTGATCGGGCAAGCCGGTGTGTTCGCCCTTGACACTCCCCAACCTGACCTATATCAATTGCAATCATCTCAAGGGTTTGACTCCCAGTTCGATGCTCTGGACGCAAGGGTGATGCGAGATCAGTCAGACATTGAAAGACCCGCAAATGGACTGGACGCACGAGTCGTGAACCGGAACATGGTGGTTCATCGATAGGATCGCAGGCCGGTGCCTTCGGATCAACTGTCCAATCATGATATCGTATGCGAGATGAAGAAGTGACAAAGAGGATAAGGATCTGGATAATATTAAGCGCAGGCCCCAGCGTCAAAGCATCAGCGGAGCACATGGAGTTCGGTTATGAGCGGCTACGTTGGCATGGCCACTGAATCGGTATAAATGCTAGCCTTGATGGGAATCATCTCATCCTCACCCACCTTCACGCAATTCATTACCACGATGCGTTTCTCCAGTGTCATTTGTCTCGTTGCTGCCGTTCTCAGCTCCGTGGCCGTGGCCCGCGCCGCTGACGCCAACGCGGCCCTCCTGGTCGCACGCCGTTGCCCGGCCGCTTGTGCAATCAACTGCCCCGATGTCGGTCTTTCAGTGTATATCCCACCCCCCGCTCAACAACTAACACGATGACTATTCCAGTGCTGTACCAACATAAATTGCCCCGACCTGTGCTGTTAGGTGGTGCGACGACGGATGGAAAGTGGGGTCCGGCATGGAGGAAAGGATACCGGGAATGGGGTTTCAAGCCGAGGAACCAACAGTTGTGATCGCCAGGTTTAATGAATCCTGAGCTACGAATCTGAATTCCTTCCACCTGACCTCAAAATCTCTCAACTGTCACGAATCATGCTAGAGAAGCTCGGGATCAACCCCAATGTCACGTTCTTTAGGTACGGATACACAAACCAGTTTGCGCACGACAGTCCCTTCATAATGGCGCATTCGTGGAATCGGTGTTGATTTTGTGCTTGTTTCACGCTCACGGTGGCCACGGCGGTTGTCCATCTGGTGTCGAAATCAGCGGCCCTGGTGAAGTGCCCTGGCAGGCTCAGCTTTCCTGTTTGGGACATTATTTATGTCCCATTTTGGATAAGTCTCCACCACCTCGCCACCTCATGCCTCGACGTCGCCTGGTGAGTTCCGCCTCACTCATCACCTGTTTTCTGCTCGGAGCTCCAATCAACACTGAGGGATACTATTCAACTGCGATCGCAAGCCTTGTTTCGTCCCGCAAGATCTGAATGGCCAATGGCTCGCACATACTGAATGCCAATCTCTTTGCGGGCGCTATAGCCTCACGGGCGTCTTATACTCAGATTTCTGGCATCAAGACAGCATGCAGGCTAGCGCTGAAACGCAGGGTGCAGAGTCACTGATGTAATGTGGAGCTAATAGTGAACAATTGAAAAGCGAACACTACAACACACACAACACCAACTACACTAACTACCAAGCACGCAAGTTCGGGCTTCCTACCAGGTATTAGGCAGTGGGAATTTGGTTGCTTTACAAACACTTCAATAGCTTTAGCTAAAGGTGAGTTTGGGACAATCGAAACCATTCTAAGCTGCTTAACACGATCTCAGCTTAACACGATCTCAGAGGGTAAGGAAGGTTTGGTTTTTAAGGGGCAAGGGTTTGGTGATCTTACAATCAAGAGGTTCATTTTATAGCCTGTGGCAAAGTGGCTCCTAAAGGTCCACAGCTCCACAGTCTATCCGGCATCTTCCCGAAGGAAGCTTGAACTGCTCTGGCACCTTCCCGAAGGAAGCCTGATCTTCTCGCACCTCCTCGAAGGGAGCTTGAACTTAATCTGGCATCTTGTTATATCCCGTGCCGATAAAGGGGGCTATTGCCGAAGGTCTCCGGTTGGAAGATCGGAGGTCGGAGGTCGGAGGTCGGAGACCAGAGGTCAGAGATATCGGAGGTGAGCGCAAACACCACAGGAAGGTCAGGGTGTGCATACTATTCTAGGCCGATGGATAAGACGGAGGAAGACGGAGTCTGAAGGGAAACCGGAGGAAGACTCGGAAGCAAAGCAAGGAGCAAAGCAACATTTATAATCAAATTGAAGTACATGAGGATATTAAAGTGTATTTATACCAAGTCCGTTATTGTTAACCCAAATATGGTGAATCAAAACATAACAATAAGCGAGAGTCCAAATTTGGGTGAAGAAGTAAGCTGACTAAGCAAAACAATAAACGAGAAGTTAAGAAGGAACGGAAAAACAGATAAACAGGAAACACTCAGTGAACCTTCATTGTGTAAAAACCCGATGATCTTCCGTCTCCGGCCTCCGAACATTCGGAGGTTGGAGGTTGGAGGCCGGAAGTCGGAGACAGACCGACATGTGCACAAATATAACACATCTTCCTGAAGGAAGCTTGGTCTTGTTGCACCTCCCTGAAAAGAGCTTGAACTTAATCTGTAGCTGCGCGTGCATTACAATGTAACCAAACACCAAACAATATTATTCGTGAAAATTACAAGTGGAACACTATAGAGACTTTTAGATAAAAGTCGCTGTGGTGCTCCGAATGGGTGCCAGCACTCTAAACAGGGACCCAGCTGGTAGCTTAGGTATGAAAAGAGGGAGGGGATCCACTGGCGCACCTCAAGAAACTGGTGGCTATTTATACAAACTGGGAATCTAAATATGGTAATCACGCTATTTGGTCACAAATAATACAAACAGATATGCAGAGCTCAGTTCTGAGCTTATTTACATAATAAACTGGTCCTGTTGAAAGTCAGTTTGTGGTAAAATTGGTATATTAGGTGGTTTTATTGTGAGCAGAGACCTCTTTTCTCTGTCACAATGGAATAACACTGGAACAATAATATTCCAGCTCCACTCCGCAGCCAACACATGCAGTTCCCATCTTTCTTTATGCCAACAGTGACAGTTCCCCATGAAATCGGTCCAAGCACGTGATACGATCAATACCCGCTGATCCGAGCATCTGCTTTCTGTCAATGGGTTGATGTCAGAGCTCGGATAGCTATCCGAGCTCTGCATCATTCCGGACCACTGATCTCCGAGTATCTCCGATCCTTCGGAGCCATTCTGAACTGTCCAAAGTGATGTGATCACAATTACGGAACAGATCCGGTCAAAATGAACAATATGTGCTCGCAACTGCTACAATGAGTCTGCTGACTTGATTCCACTTGCAACTAGTGTCCCCTGGTGTCACCCATTGTCTAGACGGATGGTATGTGCTACCCTTGTTCGGAATACATGCTCAAGAACCCCAATTCCATCATAGAATGGCTGGGTAGATCATTAGCTAAAGCTCAAGTGCTCTCTCGGAATCCGACCCATAGTGGTATCATCATCAAAGCAAAGCTCTGCTGCTCTGGTACATGCTTAGCTTCTAGCTAGCTGTTCAGGTCTCACACTAGCCCTTGTATGGATGTATAATGCTGCCAATGGAATAGTGTGCCAGCATGAATATGCATGGTTCTGGTGATTGTCCCTGTGGGCATCCGTGGTGCGCGTTCATCTTGATTTGCAGATGTTGCTGTCATGCTCGCTGACATCCTCGTGCACATGTAGAATGATGACGTGCAGTCGCCTCCAACCAAGCAAGCAGCGGTGCAGCATGGCACCAGATGCTGCATGCAAACACCCAGGGCATGCACGAGGATGGTTTCTCAGTGCCGCAGGACCGCTTGCATTGACCCCATCGTGGAGATGAAGCTCGGGGAGGGGTTTGAGGGTGCCATGTGCCACGCGGTCAATGTGGGTGTCTGGGAGCTCAAGCTTGTACATCCCTAGCACCCTCTGCCTTGCTCACCTAACTGAACACAATGTGAAGCACGCTTGCTTAATGCACTTGTGAATTGTCGCCACCCTGTCCGTGCTGAGGCATGGAAACGAGCCCACGGCTCTCCAGATTGCCCGCTGCTGTGCCGGACCACTCAGCTGGGGCACATTTAATGGTGTTCGAGCGGTGGAGTTTCAGTGGGTGGCGCGATGAACACATCCTATGAGTAATTTACGCGAGCGGCCATAGTCATGCACCACGAGCCACACGAGCCGCACATGCGCAACGACAACGAATCCATGGTGGTTTATTTGTATGCGGCATGGGCATGGGCAAGGTACAAGGTGTACAAAGACATGAAGACGGCCTGGAGAGGTGAGCCATTCAAAGGACCTCACGAGTCCTGGGCTCGTTTGCTTCTCCAATGTGGAATGCATTCCTCTTGCTGTCACACTACTTTCCCAGCTTGCTGAAAAGGCTTATCAAATCAGATGGGTCTGCATATCATCTTAACAACCTCGAGCTGTCCATTGAACTCTCATTACACAGCCCACAACTTCTTGCATGTTCTAGGGCCCCGACTTCTTTGCTGTCCTGTGCATGCTACCCCAAGGCCTTCCAGAGTCACGGATACCTGATTTACAATTGGTATTTGGCAAAGAATTCACAGGATTGCGATCAGCCATTACGGTGTTGAAGCAATGTTCCCTGGCCTATACACTTGATGGCTTTCTGCGTGTATTGTCCCCCATACGGCAGTACATGCAATCTCATCCAAATTTGTCAACAGCCTTCTCTAAAGCTCTCTTCACTTGAATGGCCAACCACTATCTAGACTTAGTTTCAGCTGACCGTTCAAATATTGATTCTAGTGTGGTGCATGAGGCTGTAGGGCTCGAAATCACCAACATATCAGCGGTGCTGTGCTTGACTGAAGACATGGATGTTCAGCAGGTCCTGTACCATACCATCCCGTTCTCCTGGGTATGCCGCTCAATAGATGTGTATGACACAAGACTTTTCTCGAAAGCTGTATCCATTGCACATGATTTCAGCTGAGGTTTGGAAGGTGATTGCTACTTTGAACAAGGTGACATCCATTGTCACACCAACAACCTGTCTAGGGCTGAACAATGCTGAAAGCTTCTCTCGATATTCACATGGAGGTCAAGGACAGGTTTGTTCGAGCCAGGGATTTTAATGAACTTAGACAGCTCTACCACAGGCTTTCCCAACTGGAGGATGCTGAGGAGGCTCTGCGGGCTGCTCTCAATCTCCACAAAGACATTAATGACAGACTCAGTCAGTCAGATGATCTGCAGGCACTGGGAGTGCTTCACAAGCGACTCAACCGAATTGAGGATGCCGAGCAAGCTCTGTAGTCTGCTTTGAATCTTCACAGAGAGGTAAACAGCAGGCTAGGTCAGGCCAATGATCTGCGGACACTTGGAGAAATCTACCAGAGGCTCAACCGATTCGAGGATGCTGAGCAAGCTCTGCAGTCTTCTCTGAATATTTACATAGATATCCATGGCAACCTTGCCGAGGGAAATGCATTGCAGTCATTGGGAAAGTTATGTACCACTCAATGCAGATTCTCAGAGGCAGAAGATTTTCTTAACAGGGCCATGGATGCGCACAGACAGGCACATGACCCTCCGGGGCAGAAATATACTCAAAACCTGCTCGAATCCTTACATCAGAAGCAAGAAGAACAAGATGCAGTGGAGGATGTTGGCGAGCAAGAGATCTGACACAGATGTTTTGAGGTGAGTCTGCCCACCTATGTCATGATGCATTCATTCAATAGTGGTTCTGGCAGGACAAAGAGGGTTTGGCTGATTGACCAATATGTACTACATTTTCTGTATCTTCAAGCAATTGTCAGCTTTGGTATCCCAATGCTCCTGTGCTAGTGGGAAAACTGTTCGGGTTTGTGATGCATTACTGAGCCCCCCGAAGTACCTATTCTGGACACTCGGAGTTGTACCGTGTATAATATTCAACATCTATTGATTGCCTGGAAGTGTGAGGTTTTTGTTTTTGATGGGATGAACCCGTCATTGCCTGGAACTGGAGAGCTACCAAATTTGTGTGAGACAACACCTTCATATTTACTCTAGGCCTCTGATTAATTTCAGGTTTTTCAGTTGGCCAATGCGCGAGCCAGCGCATGGGTTCTCGGCGGAGGATCTTTGTGATCAGTGCAAGATTTCTCATGCCGAAGATTTCAAGCACAGTGAGTGGAACGAGGGAATTGGAGTGTGGGAAAGGCCCCAAGCCTCAAGGAAGTGAACTCACAACTTTCCCCATCCCTGGCTGTCGCAGTTTGAGTGCTTTGATATTTTATATGGGGCACTGTGGTCCTGAAATATATTTGCATCATCATCGTTAACGCAGCCCACAAACCGAAGCTGGATCCGGAAGCTCTATTCGGACACGGGGAGTCGGACTCTAAGCTGCGAGGTCCAGTCAAGTCGACTTCGATAAATGATAAGACCTGGACCACACCCGCTTATTTCATCGTGTAAGTAAACGGAGTACACAAAAAGCTTTTGGACGGTTAATTTGGGGGCGGGGAGTCGAACCCCGGACTGTAAAGTGCCAAATACAGAGTTTCTACAGGTGCTTGCCGTACACCATGCCCCATTATTTAGCATGTAAGTTTCGTGGTGAATTGACGAAAAATCTGCGCCAAACCCTCAGCAGCGCATCACACAAAAGAAACTTTGGGATCGGGGAGTTGAACCCTGGGTGCGAGGTCCAGAGTCATGCTGGATATAATGAAGGACTGCGGTGCGCTGTGCATCATGCTCGATTATCCACTGTGTGCATTCCCCGGTGACCTGACAAAAAGCAAAATCAGTGTCAGCCTCTCAGCAACATACCAGGAAAGAAACACAGGTGCGGAGAGTCGAGCTCCGGTGCGTGAGTTGCAGCTGCGGGACGTGGATCACATTCGGGAGGGCACCGTGTACCAGGCTCGATGGATTGCGCTGCTTGTAATCTACAAGCCAGATGTTTGCACAGGTAAAATATAATTACCCCGGGCAAAGTGTAACAGATGCACACAGATTCGGACGGGGCACGTCGGGACCTGCGTAATGCACCTGTAGGCAGACTGCTGCGTTCCGTACGAGATGTTGATGCATGTTCAGCGAGAATGAGGACTGAGCACACACCAAAAAGATGTAAATATGCAATGGCCGATGTGGGTTTCAGCCGCGGGGGGAGAACCCGGAGTGCGGTGTGGTAGTAGCCCGTAGACACATTGTGGTGTAGTTGATCGGCTATCATTCCACCCTTGTCCTCTGAGTGGCCGTCGCCCTTCCCTGCTACATATGGTGATTGGAGCGATTTGACGATACGCACCTAGGTGTGAGAGAAATGGGTATCGCGGGGTAAGCGATAACCTTGAATGGATTGGTCTTACTGAATGTAATACCTTTCCAAGAGGGAATATGACTTATATTTGGGTTCAAATACTGGAACCTTTATATAATCAGTCACACACAAGCTTTCACCAATGAAGTC
The DNA here is from genome assembly GCA_029378255.1 of Mycena rosella. Lineage (NCBI taxonomy): Eukaryota > Fungi > Basidiomycota > Agaricomycetes > Agaricales > Mycenaceae > Mycena > Mycena rosella. The sequence goes on along the minus strand of JARKIE010000030.1, from coordinate 14,001 downwards.
TTAGATTTAAACCAGAGCTAGCGTCGTAGTTCAAATATGTAAGGCTGCTGTCAAAGCAAAAATAATAGATCAGCGCTGGCGGCCCGGGTTGAGTATCACGCAGGTAGCGGTAAGTGAAGGTTTCACGGTGGTTGGATTGCAAGTAGTAAGATGATAAGATTTCAATACAAGCAGAGGTCAAGCCTCTTATATACTGCTAGCTACTGAGCGAGTCACAATCAAATGACTCAGACTGACTCGAAGTGACTCCAACCTGCACTGCCAAGCACTGGAATTGCGGGACCTGAGTCAGAAAGGCAGTGACTTGAACCGTGAGAAATAAATACTAAATACGAGGCATGTAGGCTAAAACACGAGGTAAATAATTGCCTATCTACCCAAAAGTGCCAATATCCATCACACTAGGGACCAGATTCCGCTTTCTGCTGGGACGATCATTTCTAGCTCTTTTTCAGCCTCACCATCTGTCGACATCTGTCTTTGTGTTGTGGTATCCACCTCACCAAGCTTTTGATCGAGCTAGATCTTAGTGGCCGTCGCCCTTCCCTGCCACAGCAGAAGACTTGTGTGTACTGGATAGAAAGCCTGGTACCACGTCCGCAGCTCAGTGACCTTATCCCTGGTGGGATGCGGAATATATCAGCAGTGCATCGAGCCAAAAACCCTCATTTACACCTACGTATCCGGACATGGGGTGCGAGTTGCAGGCAGAGGATTTCGGGATGTGCCCGAATTGAGCTGGTTTTCGTTTGATGCGCCCACCGGCGTGCCTCATTTAGGGCTCGCAATCTGCAGACTGCATTGAATTGGACAAGACGAGCCTCCGCTTCGCTCCGGCACTTATACTTACAACCAGGGCTCTGAAAACAACGCATGGAGAGATTGAATTAAATTTATTCCATGACCTGGACCATAACAGAATAAAATGGCAGTGGGACAATGCTGAACCCTTCCGTTGTGGACGGACTGGGCAGAGTCGGTAGGATGATGTACGAGATTGGTCTGAGGATTCGTTGAAACAAATGCGAAAGTCAAACTCTGAGGATTGAACTTTCCGGCATGAGTAAAGTCGCAAATGTTCGGAGTCTGCAGTGAGGAAAGCAATCAAACTAAGATATAAAGTAAGCCGCAAATTGGGCTCACCATCTTGTTTGCCTGCTTTCAAGAAATCGAACATCGGTGATAGGAGCTTGAAAATAAATCGACCTTGACGCCGGAGAATTCTCATTGAGACGGAAGAAAAATGGTGGAACATACAATACGAGCTCAACGCTCGGGAGATTGGGTGCTGGAGCCACAGCCGAGTTGGAGAAATGAAAAGTTGATTCCAGGGAAGTGGAATGAAAGCTGTAGCTAGCACCGCCAAAAAAAAAAAAAAGTTGAACCAGCAGGTCAGGCATTGCAGCGAATTCTCGGCCTGACAACGGGCCAGCTCGAGAGGCGTGCGAACCGTGAGGCACTCTAGATAAGGAAGCAATTTGCGGAGCCAGGATTCCATGGAGAAGGCAGCCCAGGCAGACGACAAAGAAATCACATTGATAGCAGATTTTGATGTACCCAGACGACGGTTAGCGGGCAGAAATGAATAAAGCAGAGAGGTGGGCTCCTGAGCGAATTGTGGAATGATCTTTATGGCTAGACGAATAACTACGCCGCAGTGAGATAAAATTATCATTTTGCGGCGCAGTGGGAACGGAATCACGGCTAAAGCATTGTACAGCTGCGCGGAAAGGCTATGAGACTGCGCACCTTCCCTCCCATCGTCAGTCGTCCGAAATGGGTCTTGATTCGGTAGCCCGCAGGTCCGGTTCAACATCGGACCTGGCGGTGACTTGGCCGCAGTGAGAACAGAGGTCTTGAAAGGACACAATCTCGACTGCGCTGAGTCTCCTACTTGCGGCGTAGCATGATTTCGCAGTTGAAAGTGAATGGTATTATCACAGGTACCGGCCACAAAAGGAGTAAGAGGCAGCGGTAGAGGTGAGATTCAGGAAAAGGTCAGGAGTAAATGGGGAAAGTGCACAGCCGAACGAGCATCTCGTTAAAGAACGGTTAATTGTGAATGATGGCGGGAGGCGCCAGCACGAGTTACATCGAGCTGTTGTGCTTCCCCATCATCTTGGAAATATATGAAAAACCAAGAGCGCCGTGTGTCCGATAGGTTCTTTCAGTTGCCCCTGCTAAAGTATTGGATAGCTGAATGAGCGAAAACCTTCAGCAGCGCACCACACAAAACGAAGCTTGTGACCCAAAAGATCTATTCGGGCGTGAGGAGTCAAACCCCGGGCTGCAAGCACTGAACTACTCTATAGGAATGCCCACAGTGCGCCGTGCACCACACCCGATTATCCGGTGTGTGCAGTACCTTGACTAGACTAGAGGACGAGACTTTCAGCTGGCACCAGGAAAAGGTTCAGCAAATGTATTCGGGGACGGGGCTGCGAACTGCAGCCAAATCGAGATCTTATTAATAAATGCTCGCAGTGTTCCGTACACCATCCGCGTAGTTTGCCTTGTTGAAACGATGGATGGATTATGTAAATGAAGTACCTCCCGAGGTGACCAAATTTTCCTCTCGAAGCCAGAATTACAATGCCTGCACATGTAAATTGCAGCCACGGACAAAATAAAAGATGCACGTACGTTCGGAGGTGCGGGCAGCGAGAGGAGTCGTGCATGTTGGGCATATACGAAGCCTGTGTGCACCACAAGAATTGGCTGGGGCGAATTTCGGAGGTGATGTCTCCTCTGAGCTTTGTATTTGGTAGATACACAGAGCTGCGTGGTGTCCGTACGACGTCCGCAGCTCACCGATCCCGTCCATAGTGAGATGCGGAATTAAGGCTGGATAAGATTACGATTAGATTCGATTATAATGTATTGTAATGGTATTAAATACAGCTCAGCCATAATCTTACATATTTTCAAGGTAATTTGATATGTTCAATTACATTCAATTACACCCAAATGGCTCATAATCGTGAGGTAAACATGTTTTAGAGTCCGTAGCAGTACCTGAGTGTCCCTGCATAGCAATAGCAACTCCTAGGATCACTTGGAGTTCCATAATGGATAAATTTGCACAAAAGTTTAGTCGTGTTAATGACCTTTTCTTGAACGCGACGGATCACGTGCCTTCGTTGAACATTCAGAACGAGTCGGAAAACTAGTTGCAACTGTCGGGATGCTTCTCTTTGGTCCAAGACAGCCCCGTAATTTCTAAATTTCATGGATCCTGAGCATCCTGGGGCATTTTGAGTAGGACTGACCGTAATTGATTACCATTCATTAAATACAATTAAATACCTTAAGATTATGATTAAATATGATTACATTACAGTACGGCCTGCAGCCGTATTCAATCATAATGTTCCAGCCCTATGCGGAATAGGTCAGTATTACATCAGCCCCAAAACCCACATTCACACATACCCGGGCGTGGGGTGCGAGGTGCATGCATAGCATTTCGGGATGTGCCCGAATTGAGCTCGTTGCTGCCTGGTGCGCCAAGTGGTGGGCCTTGTTTAGCGCCCGTGATCTGTGTTGAATTGGATTGCGAACGACAGCAGGAGGTGCCAGCGAAAATGTAGGATGGGTGGGTGCAGGTGGGCACACCAAGTGGAATACTTGGAGCGCTGCCGCTGACATAGAGGTGGCTCGTACATAAGTATCTCTGGCATCTGCGTCTGAGTGACGGAGTCACCGACGGGGAACGGAAATGCTGTCGGTCACAAGTGTCACTGGATCTTAGTCTGTAGGGAAAGAAAGCAGGTCTGGAAGCGGGGGGCTCAGTCGTACCAAACCAGAGGAGGACGCTTCTAGAGGCAAGCTGAGCAAGACGGAAAGATAAGTGATTGATACGCGACTCCGAAAGCTGTGCAGAGCGCATAGCCACTGATGCTCCTTTCTCTTGCCTGCAACGACCATGCTACGACTCTAAGTTTACTGGAGCCCAATTGAGCTATCAACCCGCTCTCGTGCGAAGCCTAGGGCAGTGCTATCGAAGTGATCTGCAGTCCCGATGCTATGACCGACGATTTGAGCACGGCCTCCCAGTACCTGTTTCCCTGGTGCGTGCCCTCCCTTCCCTCCCCGGCCGTGCTCCTGCCGATTAGAGCATCAAGTGCTGATGTCACTGTGCCGCCATCCGCATGGGCTGTCGTCCTGCATGATGTTCGTTGCAATTGGTTGTAGTTTTTGCGTGGAGCATGCATGCTCCCCGCCCCCTGTGCATCCTGTGCACCTGCACATTCCTGACTTCCGGTTCGAATCGAAGTTCTGAGACACAACACCATTTCCACCGTGCCTCGTCGCCAGGTGTCTGTGTGGAAGATGAGATGGAGATGCTTAGGTGCATCCCACCTCTCGCCTGCATCTTCAGCTGACCTCCTAGTCACGAAGCCTTCCTTGTCGCTGTCCGCAACAGAGGTGCACACGGCCGATATTGTTAGGGTTTAGCGTGTTTTGGGCATAAGTCAGTAATAGATTAATGATGTCGTGAGTGTTGTTTTGGGATATTAGTCGATTAGTGTAGGTTGTAAGAGCATATCTGAATAAACCAGATAGCAAGATTTGTTAATTCTCAAGGTGAGTGACTCAAACTTAAATCAGTCAACAGAGTAACTACACAAAAGGGGACCTTGGTCTCAGTGGGCTATGCACTTAACAAGAGAATACGCAAGGCAGGGCTATCTTCTATAGGCAGCAAGGCTAGGAGAGTGGTTGAATCAGCTATAGGCAGCAAGGCTAGCTTCTTCAGGTGTTTGAGTGTAGAAAGTACTGGTGGTACAATGTGGATTGAAGTAAAGGTGTGGGAGTGTCACATGCGGACAGGCTCTCATTACATAGCTAAGGAGTGTGGTTGCTAGAACATTCTACATAGCATTGGAACATTCTTGTGGTGCACTAGAATGTTCCTTCAAATGATTAAGGAATGTGTTCTGTGGATGTTCTAGAATATTCCAGTGAGAGCAGGATAATACTCCGAGGATCTCACAGGTGCTGTGTAAGTAAAGAAGCATCTACATAAACTGACCATGCACCAAACCATAAGGGTTTTGGCACTTAATGATTGCAAAGACCATGTGAGAACATGGTTGTGGAACCAAGAACAGGCCCGTATCAGAAACTGATGACAAGTGTGATGTCCGGTCAAACATTGACTTGGGGGTGATGGCCGCGGCGTGGCCCGGCAAACTCTCACTTATGTACTTTTTTCTTTTTCTTTGTGCAATCAACAAATTAGCTGGACCTATTAGCCCTGGTTTTTTTTGTCAGTCTGACACTCGAACCTCAGCTCGAACCCTCAGCCTTGTGATTCAGTTTTGAGTACACCCTTCACCTCATTGCCACCACCCATACAAAGTAAACTCTGCACCACCAGCACTGCCCAAGGTGTGGCTCCACAAATATTTTATAAACCTCTCGAGTCCCACAATTTCTAATTTCAGGACATAGGTTGAGGGCCGGGGAACCCATGAAGGACAGCTGCTTTTACGTGATCAACAAAACATGTGCACCCACCAGACAGAAACTGCGTGGCTTGCTGCAAGCTAATGTTCAATAGTTCAGGTGAAATAGTCTAGTGTACCGCTGATTCTTCGCTGCTGTACAAGTTTCCTAGCTTGCAAACTGATTGACTCTGCCAAGGAACTTTCACCGGCCGCTGTTGTTCGCCCCGCCATTACTGTATGATCTGCTTAATCTGCTTAATCTTACTTATCTCTTAAATTGTATGTACTCAGTACTGTGGTCCTCTGAAGGTGGTGGTGTGTTGCATGTGTGAATTGGCGTGCCACATCTATAATATCAGAGTATCAAAAACTGCGGGTTCAGATCCGGTATCCGGGACCGTAGCACGTGGTTGGTTGATCTGAGAAAAACCGGTGCCCTGAATGGGGTCCCACACACACTGCACATTAAAACCTAGGCTTGGAGCCAGAGGTGTGCTGGTGGCAGCAAGGCACTGAAATAAATTTCTTGGCAGCACGTGGTTGGTTGATCGCAGAAAACCCGGTGCTCTCAATTTCCTGCACATTCAACGTAAAGTTTGGGACTACGGGTGATCTATATAACCCTCACAAATATTTATGGAGCCACAGCTGCTCTGGTGGCAGCAAGGTGCTGACATGTTATGAATTCTGAGAAATATAGAAATCTGTAGTATCTCTTTGAAACACATTTTGGCTTGAATTTCTGGGATCGACGAAAGCCACAAGTCCCACCGAAATACCCGCCCTTTACTTGGCAGTGAAATGATGGCCATCAATTTCAATTGGTAGCCGTTGCCGGGATCCGGAAGGGCTTGCCTGGGCACGGTTCCTGAGGCCCTGGGATGTTATTTTACGATACAGAGTTACTGTGGTATACAGTGGCGCTATAATGTTCTGCACGAGCTCGTTTGAGATTGTATCGGGGCCAAATGACTTCAAAAAAAATACTAGCATGAACATAGAAAAGTCTTAGGAGGTTTTGACCAGTTTAACCCATACCTTCCCTGGTCAGACGGCTCACAATAAAATATTTAAATCATTTCTGAAAAACCCAGTCTGTGGTTTTGTCATATACTGAAAAATGGTCTGCATAGCATGAAAGTACTCGGAAAATGGACCTACATGACATTTTTTTTCACATGAATTGATAGAGATTTGGGCTCACAACGGTGCGTTCAAGTTGTCCATTTTGGGTATTTTTGGTCATTTTGTCTCGAAAATGCCAAAAATTGCCCACTTGTGCCTCACATTCTCACCTCAAAACCCCATCGATTCGGGTCAACTAAAATTTGAATAAGGATCATTTTAAAAGTACTTTCAGCCCAGTATCAAAGTTTTTGTGCTGAAGGTGAATCCAAAATGTCATTTTCCCTCAAAACACCAATTCTTTTTATCCTGGGAGAACTGTGCAAAGGAGGTATGGCTTAGACTGTGTGAAACTGCTTGGAATTGTGAATAGTTCATGCTCAAATTCTATTTGAAGGCATTCGGCCCAGAAATGAGCCAAAACGAGCATGTGCAGAACATTCTAGCACCACTGTAGCTCTAGCAGCACAACAAGAGCTTTCGGGCACATGCAAGGTGGCACAATGGTGCTTGATTTCCAATCCCCGATCTGCATCATATAAATACCATGGCTACTCTTATTTGAATTTTATGTGTTTCATCCTAATTTCACGTGCACCCACCAGACAGAAACTGAGTGGCTTGCTGCAAGCCAACATTCAATAGTCTGTGATTGGGAGAACAATCCTAGTCGGGTTGAAACAAAAAAATCGTGGTAGACAGCATGGAGTATGTTTTCTAGTATGCCAGACATTTGTTTTACACATAATTCTGACCTACAACATTTTTTTTGGAGATTTACTATGGTTCCTGGATGACTGAGGATGCAGATATATGGGAATAAATGACACTAGGAACATTGTAATGCTGGGTAGTGCTATTCTATCTTGAATAGGTCCCCAGATGCTGAACAGACCCGCCCATCAAGTTTCGCACAGGTACAACCAGAAATAAGTGACACCTGCGAGAATTGAACACAGTCGAAGATTGCTCACTGATTATGGAAGACAAACACAGCCACTAAGTGCCCACAAAATATGAATAGCACTGGTTGAACATTTCAAGTTTTTCAGTGAGAAAATTGGTAAAAAAACTTTACCGATTTTACAGGAATTTCTCACTGAAAAAATAGGTGAAAAACTCAAAATCTTTACAGAAATTTTCGACTCACAGTCACTTTTTTCGCCAAAAACAGAAAAGTTCTGAAAAAGTTTCAAGTTTTTCACCTACTTTTTCGATGAAAAATTCCTGTAAAATTGGTAAAGTTTTTCACCAAATTTCTCACTGAAAAACTTGAAATGTTCAACCAGTGTAGGATTTAAGGGACAGCCACTAAATGTGCTTCAACACAGCCACCAAACATACTAGCACAGCCCCTAAATTTGTTACAAACTTAAAACGGGGCACGATTCACCGAGACCTTGGAAACCTCATTTCGGATTGATTAAAAAAATGATTACATAAGTAATCGTGATTGGGGGCAAACATACTTGAGTTCAAGTCTCTTAATATTATTGTGAGCAGAGTTCTTGAATGTTTAGAAGTGTGTCTTCACTCTAGAACCAAAGAGAGAAGGTATGAACCGGAAGGAATAGGAATTAATTCAAATACACTGTGAATTGTAATATTTCATAACAGATATCCGTCCGGGTATGCCGCTGCACGTACACGTGCCCCTTCCCCGCCGAGACGCCGTACCCATCTCATCCCATCCGAAGCTTTATCGCCCCCATCGATCGCGGTGGCGTCCCCATCCCGATCTTGGCTGTCGTATCCCTGCGTTACCGGACACCGCTCCCGCGACTACTTGCGCTGGTGGGATTCTTGAAGTTATGGAGAGGCGCAGACACTCGTACTCGACGGCTGTAACAGTAGTGCATGCCGCCCCTCCCCACTGGCGCCCAGACTTACTTATACATACTTAGGATGCCCATCCTGCATGCCATCCTCCCCCGGTCTCACCACCGATTCTTGATTCGCGCCGATTTGTGCCCCGTGATCCGCAATTCATAAAGTCATCCACGACCGTGCGCGTGGCCGATTCCGAGATTCGGGCGCGCGTCGCTCGCTGCACATACGGACAACGCGCTGCGGCCGCAATGGGATATACTACACGCCGGAGCCGTGCCCTCCCTCCTTCTTTCATCTCTCCTCCGCCGCGTGTCCGTGGTGTGTCGGATATCGGGCGCACTGCCGCGGGCGCTGCGTGCCGTTCCTTCGTACGGGGGGGAGGGAGGGGAGGGGCAACGCAGAGATGTGGAACTGGGCGGAAGGGAAAGTGACAGCTGCCCCCGGAATGTTGGTGGGTCCTGGATTTAATCGAGTCTGTCCCGTCCCAAGCAGGTGCGTGGTCGAGTTCGCCGTGTTTCCCACCACCTACTCATATATTTTCCCCCAGACTCATTTTTGCATGGTGTTGCCTCGTCTAGCGTCCGTGCGCGTACCCTCGACCAGACCGCTATTCCAACTCGGGCCACATCTTTTACCGCCCGAAACTCGTCTGTTGCGCCGGCAGAACAGATTGTTCGTTTTCATCCAGATTGAGAACTGCGCGCCACGACTCCATTTCAGCCCCAACCTCCCTGAACCGCAGGTCTCATTCGGCTCAGGAAGCTCTCAAATTATCGAACTACTTTCAGCGGCGCGACGCCACGCCGCCTGGTGTAACGATATATTGAGAATTTCATTTGGTGGTCGATTCTCCGCTCCAGGTACGCCCGCTGTCATCGGAAGGTAACCTTCGGACTGACACGGCCTTCGTTCACAGTATATCGTACCACCCTTTTGTTCATTACTTCCCCATCTCCTCATCTCCCTCGCGTTCCCCCCTCACCTCTATCCGCGCTCCGCCGCCTTTCACGGTGTCATTCAACCTCGGCGGTATGTTTTTAGCTCCCGCAACCTCGCTTGATCCTTTGCAGATCTTCATCGGCCGCGTTGACGTCTTCACACACACTTCTGGACCGGCACTCCGTCCGCACTCGCCGCCACACCGTTGCTATAGCGTATCCAGCTCACGATTCCGCACCAATGGTCTCTACGCGGAAACTATGCTCGTGCAAATCTAGTTTAATTGTGCCCCCCCCCCCTGCCGCGACATAGCCGCCTTCATAACTCGACTCGCGCCGGCACACGGTTATTATGGCCCAAAACCTTCCGCGGTGTCCGTTAGGATTTCGCCCTGCTCTGTCCGCAAGCGCCGCTAAGCCGCCAATTTGCCCTCCGACCTAATTCTATGCCAATGTGTACACGTCGAAGCTAATCCTGCAATAGTTCATTCCAATCCCCGCCCCGAGACCATCATTCGGATCGCAATATCTTCATCTCGCTGGGACTCCGCCGCTTTAGCTCGCCCTTCCGTCCATCCAATCCCTTCAGCCGAGCTCTCCGGATGTCGTTAATACGAGCCCATAATTTCTGATTCAATTTTATTCCTTTGAATAACCATCTCTGCTGTCGAATGGGTTAAGATCAGCAAGTCTTCTTTGATTTAACCGCCTCAATTTTCTGATTCACTTCGACCTTGGCCTCGTCGTTGATTTTTTTCCCTTCCGTGCGCACTAAACTGATTTTAGACGCATCAAATCTGTTTGCGTTCGAGGGTGGGTGACCCTTTCGTATGCGTCGCCTTCGCTATCCCTCGCTGACATGACTCTAGACTCAGCCCGAGTTGTTCGGTGGATGGAATCAACGCGATTCAACTCCGACTTCGCCTCTGCACATCACTCGTACCTGTTCTTACTTTTGCCTACTGCCACCCAGATTCACCATGAGCCGCGGCGATCTCCGAAAGGAGGCATAGCCACTGATGCGCATTTTTCTCGCCTGCCAGTGCGCTCACGACTCCGAACAAGCGACACGGAACCCAGGAGCGGACGGGCACGCCCTTTACGCGCCCGCCGCCTGCACCCGCCCACTGTCGAGCAAGCTCCGACGTCCTGTGCCCAGCCACGCCCCATCTGAGCGCATCCGCGTATGGTCCCATAGGTCCGTTGGGTCCGCCCCAACCCCTGCGGGGCTCGATCCCCGCGCTTTGCTCAGCTCTATGCAGTCCCAGTCGACGTTACGAACACGACGCCATTCGCACCGTAGCGCACGCGATGGTGCGTGCGGGCGAGAGATACATACTATAGGTGCGTCCGCCTCCGTCCCTGGCCCGCGTCTTCGGCTGACCTGTTTGTTTTCGTGGTCGTGAAGCCTCCCTCGTCGCTATCCGCAACAGAGGCGCACATGGCTGATATCCGTCCGGGTATGGTACACCTACCCGTGCCCCTTCCCCGCCGAGACGCCGTACCCACCCCATCCCATCCGAAGCGCCCCCATCGATGACGGCGGCATCTCCCAATCGATCCCTGCGTTACCGGACACCGCTCCCGCGACTACTTGCGCTCGCCGGGATACTCAAATTATGGAGGGTCGCGAACACTCGTACTCGATGACTGGATGCCGCGCATACGGTGCGTCCCCTTCCTCTCCTCGCATACTTATACTTAATAGACCGGTAACCGATCTCTCTATGAAGTGAGAAAACGTTCATAGAGAGACCGGTCGATCTGAGTTTGAAATGATACCCCACGCCATCAGTAATAGTTCGTCATGTATATTTGTGAAATATCTTGTCATCGCCCAGCGTCAGCGTCCGGCCCGGTTACCTGCGCTCGCTTGCCTCCTGCTTCCCACCGCTCCTCGACGCTCTTTCCGCCTTGAATCTCACCGCCATGTCGCTGCCCTCTTCGTATGTTCCCCTGGCCGCTCCCTCCCGTCCCTCCCTTGCCAAGGCTTGCTGCTACTTGCGAAACATCCAAGATATGGCCCCGGAAAACATGCGTATCTTGCTATCCGTCATTCGACTTCTTGACACCGCAGATCTCCGTGCTGTCGCGCTTTGGGTCCTGCCGCCGCGTCTCATGCCTTCGACGGCCTTTCTCTCTGCATTGCCGGACCCGGATTATACCACGGCGCTTCGGGCTTGTCTTCTTGTCTATACGGTCACTCGCAGGAAGGTCGTACCTCGGGATCTTCAGCTAGAGGCCGGAATCGCGACGGGTAATGGTCGTCATGGCCTCGTTATTGCACCGACCGGCTGGGGAAAGACTATGTGCATCGCCATACCAATCTTGCTGTGTCCCGAAAAAATCACCATCACAATATCACCATTGAAACGACTCCAGCTTGTACAGGTCTGCCGTGCTTTCAACCAAACTTCACCCTCTTCTCATAGCTTCCCAGGTTAAAGAGTTCGCTGCAAAGTTCGGAATTTCCACCGTCGCAATTAACGAGGATACACCCAACGACCCTGACCTATGGAACGTGCGTGCTTTTTTCTAAATTTCCGATTCATACCAAAGTCCTTGCTGCATTCAATTGCGTCAGGCCGTATATCCCATCTCATCGTTCAACCGGAGCAATTTCGCACCTTCCACGGCCACCTGCCCAAAATGGCCCGTCTGCTGCACGACTATAAATTCACCGCTCGAGTCGGCCGTGTTGCCGCACATATCCTGAAGTCCGTCACCGAAAGTCTCTCGCTTCCTGCCGAGCTCGCCTTCACCAAGGTCTCAGTCAACCGCAAAAACCTGATATACGCTACACGTGTCCTCGTGAACGGCCGCTACGATTTCCGTAATCTCAACATGATTTTTCCCGAGCCCGGCCAGCCCTTCCACCCCCCGATGCGCCTCCCCCACCTTCTCATTTTCCACGACAACAAATCGGAAACTGCGGGCGCCTCCCAACATCTTGAATCCCGGCTTCCTCCTCAATTCCGGAATATGGGAATCTGTCGTCACTACCACTCGGACATGTCCCCGGAATATCTCGAGCAAGTCTACGCAAGCTTCTCCGACCCCGAAGGAGACTGCTTGATACTGAACGCAACACAGGGCGCTGGAGAGGTGATTGAAGTGAATGCAACTTGAAGGCGCCCTGACTCAACACGTTTGAAAGGGTCTAGACGTCCCTGGGATCAACGGTGTTATAAACTACGGCATACCTGCGAAGATTCCAATGAAAACCCAACGAGACGGACGCGGCGGCCGCAGCACTGCTAGCCCGGCATTTTGCTTGAACTTGATTGAACCATGGGTGCGCGAAATGGATGCCGAATCTGCCCTGGTCGATGTTGGCGACCCCGATCGCCCACTCATGGAGGCTGGACTGACGAAAAAGGTACCGACGAAGCAGGAGCGCACCTAGCAAACTCAGACGACTGTGAACGCGAAATAAACGCCGATTATTATGGCGAGGATTCACCCGAAGGTGAGTATTCCTCGATGCTGAACATGGGTCATTTATTGAACGTCTCTAGCTCTGGAATTTAGGGGACCGTGGTGCTGCGACTCAACAAAGGCGCATCCCGGAAGCACATTCAACTTGCAAAAACTTTTCCTGGGCCCCATCTTCGTCACGCCGGTGACAACCGAGACTAGGAAGCGCAAGGCTTCCAATAAATACCGGCCAACCGGCGAGCGACCCGCACTCACCCAGCTACTCGTGGATTGGCTTAGCGCAACACACGCCAAGTCACCACTGCGCTTTGTCCGCCCGCCGTCGTTCATTCTTGACGACGTTGCCATCGCAGCGCTGAGTCGTGCCCTCCCTTCGTCCCTCTCATCCGCTAGTTCTGTTACTGAACTTCTGCACCAGACGCCGGAGTGGCACGGACTGTGGGCGGAATCAGTTTGTGCAATTATTGCGGGGTACAAGCCCGAGGTGGTAAAGGATGGAACCAAGGAGCCCGCAGCCAAACGCACGCGGCGAAAATAATGCACATTTGTTCAAGTGGAACCATATTGTAATACAATGAATCTTAATCATTCCTCCGGCGGCTCCAGCGCCAGATCGAGCAGGGGTAGCTCGTCCTCCTCCGGCTCCGGGACAATACCCTTCAACAAACTCCGCCGGTTCTTGTTGAACATTGCAATTGTTGATGATTTCAACAAGCGTTCTCCTGTGGAAAAGATATCAGTCGTAGTTTTTGCGCTTCGGTTCGCCTTGGTCTCGTTCAAGTTCAATTATTTCCCCTTTCGAGCAACACGCCAGACCAAGTCGGAAGTATCGACGGCCTTGTGGGATTTCCCGGCATATGAAGCATCCATTGAGATCGCAACGTTGGACTTGACACTGGTCAGGACGTCGATGGCGGCGGAGATATTGGCCAGGCGATCCCAATCCCCATACATTCCTCTGGCCGCAAATAGTTGCTGGGTGAAGTTGAGTTGCTAAATCCCATCGTAAAAATCACTTCCCACCTTGACGTGCCCGATATTGCGCTCCATATTCATATCTGCACCTTGACCGTGACCGGGGATACCCAGCATGTTGAATATCATATTATCGCGGACGAGGTCGCTGTGCCATGGTTAGCAAAGGCAAAAAGAGGTTGAGAAGAAAATGATTACTCAAACCCGTCACCTTTCCACACCTTCTGCAGGTTATGCTTGAA